>WIQG01000182.1:0-321882 GCA_014925785.1 Mycena galopus ATCC 62051
CGATCGCAGTGGCAACTTGAAGAGACTTGGATTAGTACAGTTCACAAAAACTGCTGAGGGGTGTGCGTCTCATGGTTTCCCTGCATGCTTTCATTTACCACTTGAAAGTGCAGTTCGCATTTTGGTCCGGGTCATCGACTGAGACCTTGAAATATTTTGACACTGGGTTCCATCGATGCACACTGGGAGCCTTTCCGCGAACACGAATCCCTTCCGTTTTTCCGCCGAAACCTGTCTTGTTTTCCTCATCTGGCCCCGTTCCGGTGTACGAATTTTGCAAAATTGCCCCAATCCGCAGGCTGGATTTTAGAGCACCAGCAGGCAAAAACGATCCCGATGTGTGGGCTTGGCATTCGCGGTCGAAACAATAAGTTGGACAGTCGAGCTGGGTTCGCGCCTTGACAATTCGGAGCCTGCACCGTACACCGCAGATAACTGAGGCGAATCTCTGGTTATTCTCTAGGCGAATCGGCACCGTTGAGGTCGGAAAATAAATTGATGGAACGCCCATCGAATTACAAGCCTCGAATATTTCTTCAGCAGAAAATGCCCAGTCGACGAACGTCCCTTTTTGCTGCCCGAACTGAGGGCGTTTCCCTGTGTTCTGCTTAGTTCCAGCTCGCTCTACCACGCCCTGCAATACTTTTCTCCATTGGCGAAGCTCTGCTGTGATATTTGAGGTTTGTTCTTTCGGGACGTCCGTACCTGCGCTGATACCCCTTTATGTAGCCCGCGTCGGACGCGTATTGGCGCACCGTGGCTCTCTCGTCGCGTCCTTTCAAGACGAACCCCTACGAACACGTGAGGCCAAACAGCCCCAACTCAAGTTGTTTGTTTGGACTGAGGCTCTCAATCCTTGCTCTTCCTTTAACCATCATGAATACCAGCTTTATCCGCGAATTTGCCTTCTCTGTTGCTCCCGCTCCCGCTTCTCCTCCTCCCATCCTCGACCCTGTTGCATTGGACGCACTCGCCCTTTGCGTCTCCGGGCTCTCTTTCAAGAAGAGCGGCTCGATGTCGACGTCGACGAGGACATGGAGCGAACGCCAAAAGGATCAAGACAGGGCCGCTTCCTCGCCCTCGTCGAATTCCAAATAGCTCCATTCTCCACCACCGCCGCCCTCGCCCTTCTCGCCGTCGTGCGCCCACACTCCCGCTGTCGTACCTGTCGTCGTCACGATCACCGAGCTGGTCGTGACCCTCCATCCGACCCTCGACATCGCTCAGCAGGACGAGTTGGCGTCCTGGAACGCGCGCTGCATCAAAGCGAGAAGCCATTGCAGCCAGCATGCTCCTCGCCCCGACCCCGTCTATATCCTCGTTGAGGAGACCACGCTGGATACCGCAACCGCATGGCGTGGAACACCCACTGCGACAGGGCGCGGTCTGACCTTAGCCCCCACGCACCGGGCGCATCGGGCGTGAACGTTGCGGCTGTCGCACCAGCAACCTCGACCTCGTCGCCCGTCGTCGCGACCTTCTCTCCGTCGAATGTCGCTGCTCCCACGAGCGGCAGTGCAAGGCCAAGCAAGCCGTCGACGCTGTGTCGCGGTCTGGACGTCGGCACCGCCGCTCTTGGGGACATCACCAACGCCGGCGCCGACACCCGCCGTCGCAGCAAGAGGGCAAGGGGAAGGACAACCTCGGCGGTGGGGCGGCGGGAAGGCTCCCAAGAAAACGCCACTGGGCGGGCGAAGAGTACCGCCGGCGTCAAGTCGATTTTGCCGCGCCATCAAGGACGTGTGGATGAGTACGAGGTTCACTCTTCGCGGCAACGGCGCAAGGTCGACATGGGCGGCGGTGGTGTTCGCAGCGATTCCGTCCTCGACGCTGGAACCGACTCTATCTTCGCCGCGGGCGGCAGGATAGCACCGACGCCGGCCCCGTCTCACGGTCGTCCCAAGGACAAAAAACATTGCGCGAGTACTGCTACGGTATGTGATCAGGCTTACTTTCGTGATCTTTCCTTACCTGTGTCGCTTAGATCAACTTTGAAGAAGAAGATGAAAGCCGCGTCCTCTTTTCCTGGAATATAGCTGGTTCATTCATTGGTTTATTTTGTGCGTACGCTTTGCTCCGTCCCCATCCGTTTGCTGACGGTTGTATTCAGGCTTGTCCCGATTTAGAGATATACATAGAGATGCGGAAGAGACTAGACAGAGATGCTCCACTTGCTTATCGGTATGTCCTTCGTATTCCGACCTCAGTTACACATAATTCATAATCTGCAGGGGACGTGCCAGGCTCTCCTGGGCATGGGAGAAGTCGTTGCTTGCTTGCTGCGTAGGAGGATACTGGACGTATGTGGGTGTCCGCTTGCATTCCATCGTCGGTGCTGACTTTGTTCGATCTAGAATATAGAACAACCTATTTGCTTGACCTGGATTTCCTCTTCTCCTTCCTTGCTCCCCTCCGCCGCGAACATTCGTCTTTTGGATTACTCCGAGGCGATCCCGGTACAAACTACTACTCCATTGCATCGGTATGCCATCCCGCTGTCGTGCCCCCTCGCTGACGTTTTTGTTCGAAGATATACGCGCTGGACAGACTATTTGCTCGATATGGATTTCTTCATTCTCTTTGCATGCTCCCCTCCGCCGCGAACATTCGTTTCTTTGGGTACTCTGAGGCGATCTCGGCACAAACTACTACTTCACTCGATCGGTATGCCCTTCCCGTTATCATGGCCCCTATCGCTGACGCCTTTATTCGAAGATATACTCGCTTGATTTAGAAAGAAAGACATCGATGAGACATAATTGCTTAACGGTACGTGCTCCACGGCCTTTCGTACGCCCGCATACTGATTCAGACGTGTGCAGGGGGCGTGCCGGGCTTCGATGCACCTGGGTACGAGGACGAGGACGTTGCTGCTTGCTTGAGACATTCAGAATAGAAGTGAGCCGCCCTCGTTTGCATTTAATAGTGGCTGACTGGGATTTAGATTGCTTGACGTGGTTCCTACTCCGACCTTCCTCCCTCCACCCTCCGTCGGTTCTCCTCCCCCGCCGCGGACTACAGGCGTGCTGGACGTACGCCAGAAAGACTCCCTGCTTGACGTGGCTCATCGTCCGACCTACCTCCTCCACCCTCCGCTGGTCCTCATCTCCCGCCACAGATGTTTGTGTACACGACCGCTATTACCCTACGGTCTTTATTCGGTCCTCCTACCAGCTCGCTACCCCCACGGTCCTTACGCGGTTCTGCGTTACTGCGGCTCTCCTGAGTCTACAAGGTACGTCACTTTTCGTTTTCTGGTCAGTGTCGTGTGCTGATTACAACTCAGACCCTTCCTTCCACCCTCCGAGTACACGAACACGAACACTTCCAATGCCACACTACCATGACTACCCGCCTTATTTGTGCGCTTTCTTCGAGCTCTCCCCATGTTTGATTCCTAATCGCTTCGCTTCGTTCGCAGATCGGATATTCACCCCGCCCCCTGTATCACTAGACTAATTCTTATCCACACCAGCCGCGGACTACAGACTATCAATGATTGCGTGCTGGACGTACGCCATACTCCTTTGCATTCCCTGTTTCGCGCTGACTTGGATTTAGAAAGACTCCCCTGCTTGACGTGGTTCATCATCCGACCTCCCTCCTCCACCCTCCGCTGGTCCTCATCCCCCGCCACGGATGTTTGTGTACACGAACGCGCCACTACCCCTACGGTCTTGATTCGGTCCTCCTACCAACCCGCTACCCTCACGGTCCTTACGAGGCTCTGCGTTCCTGCGACTCCACCTCCCGGCTCTATGTATGCCCCTCTATTCTGCTCTAGTCTCATACTAACTAATTACGACTCAGACCCATTTTTCGCACCCTCCAAGCGCACGAACATCTTCTGTGCCCACACTGCCACGACTACCCGCCTTATTTGTACGTTTCTTTCTATCCAGCTCTCCCCGCGTTTGATTCCTAATCCCTTCGCTTCGTTCGCAGATGGGATATTCACCCCGCCACCTGTATCACTAGACCGATTCCGATGCACACCAACCGCCAACATCTCTATTTCTGTATCGATAGCCGCAAGTCTTCTGTCCCCGGTGCCCCGCTTTCTCGAATCTAGCTCACCCCTTTGCCTGCTCTCGGACTCTTGCTCTGTTTAGCTTTCTTGCTTGTTTTCCGTTCTCGTTGCCTCTGCTTTTGTTACCCTCGCTCGCCTCGCTTTAGATCTGTTTTGCTTCCCGTCACAATGTTTGGTACGCTCTTCATTCTCTCAGATTACATCGTATGTTAATCCGCGGCGTACTTTCAGCCCTTTCCTAGATCAGGCTCCCCCGGCGACGCATTCACGTTATCAAACCTCCACGCACTGTCCAACTCTTCCGTCGATGCAATTTCGCACAGCGCAAATTTTCCCTTTGGTTTTATCATCAATCCCCACAAACTCAGGCTCTCGGACCATCCAGGCTCCCATTCCCTGCTGTGCCAATTCGTCATTTACGCTGTGTCTTGAATTGGTCAGTTGCTCTTTCTCTCCGTGGATTGTACATGGTTGACTTGCGAAGCGCCTCAGGACCTTTGATGACAAACCAAGTTCTACACGGCACCCGCCCCTCCTTCGCTTTATGGCTCCAAGCGTCCACTCGCGGCTACTCTTTTGATTCCCTCCGTAGCGACGTCGACTCGTACCGCGCAAATTTCGGCAAGTCGCGCTCCTTCTGCAACCAGCCTCACCCCGATGTGAATCCACAATCCAAGCACGTGTACGTTGCGTGTACGGCTCGCTGTCCTGGGTTTCCCATTCCCCCGTCTGCGACTCGGCGAAATAATTTCAGTTCCCACACAAATCCCATTATACACCAGTAATACATGGTAAAATCTCGGAATAAATAGATCTCAATGTACATGTACCTTCTGGCAACACGAATAGATGAACGGCAGTGGCAGAAAGCCTGAAGGCGATATGATGGCATCAACCGCGACTCGGCCTTCGCGATTCGACTCACCCCACATAGCTCAGAGCGTCCTAAACGAAACGATTCTCTTCACCGAAAACGTCGCCCTTGGGAAGAATGTTTAGTCTGCTCGCGCAAACGTTCCAATTCTTGCCACCCTTCAGGTTTCGACACGCGCTCTTCTTCGAGTAGAGAATGGATTCTGTGCTGACGCATGAGGTGAGTTTTTTCAAATCATTTCGCCATCGTCTTGAATTTTCGATGCTTCAGCTTCAAAAGGATTCGCTGTTTCACTTCAAAACCCTTTTACTTGTGTAGGTTTGGCCCCAGGTCTCACATCGACCGCGGAGATCCAGCAGCTGCCTCAAGTTCCCGTCTTCTTGCTCGATTCGGCAGGACAATCCCTCACCCCGACACCACGCTGTACTCGAAGGAGTGAAATTCTTTTCAATCCACGTAAAAACATCACCACGCCCGCTCGACGCTCGAGTCCCTGGTTGCCATGCTTTCAAGCCCCTTTTTTCGCCCATTATGGAGCAACACCCATGCTATCGAAACCCCAATCCTAGCTCGCGACTCAAGCCAAACACCGTCTTCAGCCTGAAATACATAAAAATGTACACGAAATCCATCCCTGCCAACTACCCCTACGCGCTCCCGCCCATCGATGGGCTCTATGGCAAGGTCAAAGTTTTCGAATACCTCCCTCTTCCGTTTTTCGAGTTCCGCGGTGCCGGCGCCCCACCAGCCGACCTCGGCACGCCAGGCGACGTCTACATCGATCTCACCCCCGGTGCGCACGCGTTGTACTGCAAGTGCGAAGAAGATTGGGCATGCTGGGCGGCGCGCGCACCGACGGAGGAGCTGCTCACCCACCCGCACCTTGTTGGCTGGAAATACGAGCGGTACTTGGACTTCCATGCCGAGAAGGGCCCCGAGTGGATCTGCCGCAAGACGGTCCTGCAACGGCAGCAAGCTGTGTTGGCGGCGGGGTTGCTTGACACCGGCGGCGCACAGGAGGGCTCGGGTCTCGCGTCGACGATGATAGCGAGGTATATCGCGAAAACCGCGGCGAGTGTCGCGGTAAAAGCGCCGTCACGTCGCCCACTCCGAATCAGAACTTTGCGCGCGCTACACCCATGGACGTCGATTCTCCGGATATATCCGCCTCGGACTCGGACTTGGACTCGGAGGAGATTTCAGACGCAGAGTCCAAGCACTCGGATACCTTCTATCCTTCCAAGCGCGCGCGCACGCTGGCCTCTTGTAACTCTCTCAGCACCTCGCTTGCCGCCGGTCGCGCGGCCAGGTCCAAGGCGCCGGGGCCTTCCCCGCAATACCAGCACCCCGGCCCTGATCCCGAAACGCAGCAGCTGGAGAAGGAGCTCGCGGCGCTGCGAGCGGATAAGAACCTCCAGAGGATGCGGGCCGCAAGCGCGAGCTCATGGTGTCTCTCGTCTCTGCGCGCGGACTTCGGCTCGCTCCAGAGGTGCTCCAGACACTCGAGACCGAGTACAGCAAATACGGTGCGTCTTATTTCTTCATCGCGGGTACTTATTCGTGCGTGTCCTCATAAAGAGCTACATAGATCCTTCGCCCGTCACGCGTAAACCTCTCTTCCAAGCTGTGATGCTCTTTTCTGACGCTTCATAGCTGCCGAAGCGAAGCAACTGCTCCCCGATCTGAGAAATACTGTCGACAAAGGTGGGTCGTTCTTAGCGGTTGTCTTGGAGTTTCCAGGTTTATTCCTGATCTCGGATTTAGGCAAAAAAACACTCCTCGAAGCGAAGATGAAGCGCGCCAAGGCGGAAAAGCAGTTGGAGGAGCGTGTGCAGTGGTGCGATGCGATTCGACAGCAGAAGCAGCAGTGAGGACGTGGCTGGTATTTCTTGTTCCTATATCTTCACTACTTGTGTGAGTCTTGTATAGAATTTCCATTCCTCGAAGCACACTGCCTAGCAAGTGCCACCGCTTTCCGCGCCGGATCACAGCACAACAAATTGTTCACGCATTACATCGTACTGAAAGGCGGACGAAACGGCAAAGGTGCCTTCACCCAACATGAACTCCATGAACAACCAGTATCAGGACGCATGTCAAAGGTCTTCAAGTTTAGAAAAGATCAGGGCGTCTTCGATGCGCACGTCTTTCCCATTGATCCTGTTGGTCAACATGAGATCTCTTCCTAGCCTTGCCGGCTGTGGCCCAGTGCAACCATGGTCGCAACCGCTGGAGAAACTTTCCACCAACTCTGCCCACACCTTCGCCTGAATTTCCAGTCGCTCTTGGTCTCCTCCAGGACGGAGGTTTGGGAGAGACGTTGAAAAAAGGAAATATCTCAAGGTGAAATGCAACATACTTGGTTAATTGACATGCATAGACATACGCTCTCGGAGGAGTGGTTCAGAGCACCCTTGTACAGTGAATTCAATGTGCCCTTCGCAGTGGTCAAAGCAGCACTTTTACCATGTATCTGCAGAGGAATTTAGTCCACAGAGCCGCACCGCGTGAAAGGAAAGAAGTATAAAGCAGATGGGAGCGGGATGCCAAGGTCTCGCAGAGATCTGGGGCGACAGCACTGAACAAAAGAATGAATGATGAGAACAATAGTATTGTGTCGTTAATAAGTATTGCACGTACTTTACACAACACCTTGTGCTTGAAGCAGTTTCGTGATTTCATGCAACAAATTGAAGAGTCTCGATGGGGGATATTGGTCCAATTTGTCTTTACATTGACTTCTGTAGGCTTCAAGGATATTTGAGGCTGATCTCGAAAAACTTCGCCATACTTATCTAACAAAGAATAAGTTGAAAACGGTCCACCAGCCGTCGCACCCTCTGAGCCAGTAAGTTGGATGTGACGCTTGTTGGGAAGCGGATTAGGGAGGTTCTATGACGCAACGGCAGCAATAAAACACCAGAAGACCCGTAGAAAGCGCGTTGATTTGCAAGCTGTAATATCAAGTGTTAAAGTTGGAGGCAATGCAGACAACTTGCTCACATTTTCTTCCATCCACCCGCTGTTGCGCCCACTCCTATGAATTGATCCCTGCGTCGAGCACCGCGCCATCGAGACGTTCAAGCGCCATATTCGCTCGTTCTGCGAGCCTTTCCACGCTCGCGAAACTCACCATATCAAGCTCCCAGACTTCGATCAAACCGTTGAAGCCCGTCTCGGTAGCCTCCTTTGCAGCATTTCCCTTCTGCAAATCGCGGACGGCAAGGATAAGCTTTGCAGGATGCGACCCGCAAGATGTACCGCAAGCGCAAGACCGAGGCCAGTATTACTTTCAGTAATCAGAGATGTCCGACCAGTCAGATCAGCATGGGTGTCTTGCAATTTCGTGAAAGCTGGACGCGTAGGATGTTGAATTAATTAAAGGGATTCCAGCGAGGGAATATACGTAGAAATTCTTGGCGGCTTAATTCCACGTTCGCGGGCGATACACAAGCCGTCAATTGCCGAGGATAATGGTGCGTGGCCGCAGTAAATTGCAGTGAATTACTGCCAAGGAGCTTTTTGTGCCACGCAGAAGCCAATCATTTGTGATTTTTTTTCTGTGCTGCGAATATCCGGTGGCGATATCCTTTGTCAAGATTCCTTTGGCCCCAAGTTTACCTCTGCTCAGTGCGCCCAAGATGATGGTGGTTGCGAACAAGTCTGGATGATCGTATCAACCGGCATGGATATGCTCGTATTTGGTTGATAGTGGATCTTCCCACGCTGAACTTAGTTGGAATTTTGGTTGAATTTCGCCGTTTCAATTTGTCTCGCAAAGTGCTAAGGCGGGCCTATATGTGGTGATTAAGAAAGTCAGTTCTGAAGCGCGGCGGCACATTTCCGAGAAACTCGCAGGTGGAACCGCCCGGTGGCTTTTGGCAATAACGGTATCCTCCGCAATGCCAAGTTGTCGTTCGCTTGAATGGTTAGCTGCACAACTTGACTACAGGGTGCGAGAGACCATATGATTTAAATTCTATCCGCCGACGTTATAACTCGATTAATTGATATTGGACCCACTACCGATGCAGTTTTGTATGTTTCTGATGGTGGACGTGAAGAGTCCGCTTTAAGCTCCACGGAGGTCTCTTTCTGATCAAAACCTGCCTATCTCGCTGTTAAGTCGCACAGAGCAGCTACCCGATGGAATCGAAATATTTCCGTGGCATAAATCGGTGGGGTTTGATTTTGCCAAAACCGAGGGCGCAACCCTGAGAACGGGAGTGCGCGGGGTAACCCAATTGGGCCGCTGCTTGACTGCTGAATTGAGCTAACCTTTTGCGACCAAGCCTGCACGTCCGAGCTGAATTCCGTGTGTCGGCGGTGATGGATCTTGATGGATTCTTCGCACTTTCTGAAATGGAACTTGCCCCACTAGAAACGGAGACGCCGTGAAGAGGTGCCGGCAAACTTGCGGTAAACTACTTATAAAGCACACAGTTCCTGGATCACCGACAAGCTGAACATGCCTTCTCTCGTCTTGAAGAACGGAGTCGTATTCGGATACACGGACAGCGGGGCCGTGGTTGGAGGTGAAAACTATACCACCGTCGTAATAATTCACGGGCACACTTTTCACAATGGTAAGCTGATTTGTTCGGCTCCGTAATTCCACACCGACTTTGCATAGGAACATTTCAGCGCCTTACTCCTTTGGCGCAACCCAACTCTTTGCGTATAATTTCTGTCAACCGTCGCGAATACCCCGGCTCCAGTCCATATACTGCTCAGGAATTAACTGTGTTCGCCGAAGGCAACGACACTGAACAAGCCTCTTTGGTGGAACAGCAGGGCCGCGATCTTGCAATGTTTTGGACGGGCTAATTGCAGAGCTGTCGATTCCCGAAACGGCCATATTGCGTTGATTGGGTGGTCAATGGGCACTATATTCCTTCTGGCTTTGATAGCGTGCATAGAGACGCTCCCCACAGCGACCCGAGAGCGACTCTCTTCTCGGGTTCATAGCGTTATCATGTTGCGTTCGTCCCCAATTTCTCCTGTTTGTTCTCTTGCATCTGAAAATTCGTGAAGAGGCGCCGTCGTCGGCTCTCGGCCTGCCCACACCATCTGGATGGCTTATACCACACACCGACCCAAGTATTGCTCCTGAGGCCCGCGCCCTGCTTTTGCGAAATGGGTCTCAGCTATTTCATCCACGGTGACCTCTCCACCCACAAAATAGACCAGTTAACATACAACAACACCGACGCAGCCAAGTTGTCGACCATCGAGACCCTCACGCCGGAAGAGTTCCTCGCCATAACCGACTTTGCTCCCGCCGAGAAGTACGACAATATTGTGGGCCTTTCCTTTGCGGACCATGTTCCAAGCAGACCAACAAAGCGCTGTTCGACTCGAGTATTCGAGGGCTATGGAGTAAGGCCCGGTTCTGGACTGTGTACGGCACGGCGGAGCCGTGGAACATTATTTACGGTGGCTGGTTTCTTGAGGACCAGTCGCGTACGATGGATAACCCAAAGTTTGTGATAAACTCCAAGGTCATCGATGGAAGCAATCATTTTGTGCGTTCGCTGCCACTTCGGGATTTGAATTTCGAATTAATTATTTGTAGCTTGTTTGGGAAGATCCTGAAAAAGCCATTGAGGAGTTGAAGGACTGCTTTTCGATATAGAGGTTCAGTGGGGTTTGTTTGGTCGATTCGTAACATGCGGTGTTTGGCCAGAATATCAGACTTGCTATAAATGATGGAGACTGGGTGATTCGAGGTTGCGACATGAACAGAATGCTCTGAGACACTGCGGTCCATCAAGCGGTCTGAGACGCCGTCTTCGGCTATCCTTTACGGCTGGGCAGCTGTAACTTGAATAGAAAAATCTGCGTTAAGTTTTGAAATCAATCTGTTAGTCGTAAATCTTGGAGCGCGCATGTGGACAGTCTGACAGATATGAATACAGAACGATCAAATCAGGATTGAACGCCGTCTTTGGTTCACTGCCGGCCCCGGGCCCCAAACTTAAAAGAGAAAGCCCGTTGCAATTTCGCTGGACGGAGTCAGCCGAAATTTATACCGGTAGGATCGATGGCGACGACAAGCAAAAAGATGCTGCAGAATTAAGATGGCGGAGGTAGTGCCGCGCTGAATATTTGAGAGCATTTGGGAATTGAGAATGGCGGGGTGATCGGCGGCGGCAATGGCGGCGGCAACGGCGGCGGAACTTTCCGGTCTTGATGGCAGTAGCATGTCGATCAAATTGCTAAATTTAGACAGGGACTTTCCAAATGTTTCTTGGCCATAGGCCCACACCTGGGTTAATGGCCCATGGTTTTGTATGGTATAGTAGTCACATCTGCTAGCAACATATGTGTATCACTACATCTAAGTCCCCTGTCGTTGGCGCGGTCAACATCAATAGGCACAACGGCATGTCTCGGCAGTGAGACACGGCAAGGATGAATACAAGCCATGCACAATGCTATGTGTTTGTAAGCTCTATGACCAGTGGCGCGATGGTCGCCTAGACTCCTCGGCTGATTTGCAATGGAGGTCACCCAAAAAGCACAAGATATACCACAGCGCGTCAGCCCTCGGAGAGCAATAGCGAGGTGCCTTGAGCCAAATGGACGGTGTCAAGGTCACCCAGCAGCCAGCCGATGGGAGAACATGCACGGGAGAAAACATAAGTGAAATGATGGTAGATCAAAGCTTGATCACTTGCCGCCGCTGCCGCCGCCAACTGATGCCGCCATTCTCAATTGCCAACTTTCACGAATATTTTGAGGTGGAAGTTCGGTGGAAGTTGCGAGATATCACATGACTCGTGTCGTTCAAGTACTGGCTAACAAGGCCAACAGCCTCTCACTACCACTGGCACACGCAATATCGATTCAATAGGGGAAGTCAAAGTTCAGCTACAGGCTCGATTCTCATGTCGATTCAGGTTTTGATTCGCCGTCGATTCAGACGTCGATTCTCCACCAAGAATCGACACAGATGTTGGAATCAATAGAGCAGAATCCAGATAAGCAGTGAACCCGTTGCAAACGCGCGGGAATCCATTCAAACTACTCTACATATAAACTACTGTACTATAATTAAAGCACCTATTTAACTTGTCAAGCACAAAGTACGGTAACACGACAGAGGAAATGCATCTCAGAGTTAGCAGTTGGCGATGCAGTGCACGCACATAGCACTCGAAATTCCAACAACAGAATCGAGATGGTTGTCGATTCATGAGAATCGTCGATTGATGCCGGAATCAATTCGAGAATCGATCCGTGACTTCCCCTAATACTTCTTGCCTGCCGCGCTCACATCGTCTCGCGGCCAGATTCACCTGCTGCGCTCACATCGTCTCTGGCAGTCGCGCTCACATCGTCGTCTCACGGCCAGATCCACCTGTCGCGCTCACATCGTCGGCTCGCGGCCAGCGCCGCCGATGTGCTGGCAGTCAGATCACTCCGCCATCGGTGCCATCATTCCTCCCGCTGAATTCATTTATAGTGCGTGTCCGTACGTGATACTACAGCCGGGTACCTCCGCCTTAGGCCCGTTGAATCGATATTGTAATGAGACGTTGTTTGGCCTTGTTAGCCAGGACTCGAACAACGCGAGTCATATGACTCTCAGACCACCAAACTTCCACCTCGAAATATTCAGTGCGGCAACACTGCCTCCGCCATCTTCATTCTGCAGCATCTTGTTGCTTGTCGTCGCCACCGATCCTACCGGTATCAAATTCGGCTGACTCCGTCCAGCGAATTGCAATGGGCTTTCTCTTTTAAGTCTGGGGCCGGCGGTGAAGGAACTGAAGACGGCGTTCAATCCTGATTCAATCATTCTGCATTCATGTCTGGTCGCAGGCGACCGGTAAACTATATCCATAGGCAATTTGTCAGACTGTCCACACGCGCGCTCCAAGATTTACGACTAACAGATTGATTTCAAAACTTAGCGCAGATTTTTCTATTCAGTTACAGCTGCCCAGCCGTAAAGGATAGCCGAAGACGGCGTCTCAGACCGCTTGATGGATCGCAGTGTCTCCTAGCAATCTGTTCATGTCGCAACCTCGAATCACCCAGTCTACATCATTTACAACAAGTCTGATATTCTGGCCAAACACCGCATGTTACGAATTGACCAAACAAACCCCACTGAACCTCTATATCGAAAAGCAGTCCTTCAATTCTTCAATGGCTTTTGCAGGATCCTCCCAAACAAGCTACAAAATAATTAATTCGAAATTGAAATCCCGAAGTGGCAGGGAACGCACAAAATGATTGCTTCCATCGATGACCTTGGAGTTTATCACAAACTTTGGGCTATCCATCGCACGCGACTGGTCCTCAAGAAACCAGCCACCGTAAATAATGTTCCACGGCTCCGCCGTGCCGTACACAGTCCAGAACCGGGCCTTACTCCATAGCCCTCGAATGCTCGAGTCGAACAGCGCTTTGTTGGTCTGTTTGGACACATGGTCCGCAAAGGAAGGAAGGCCCACAATATTGTCGTACTTCTCGGCAGGAGCAAAATCGGTTATGGCGAGGAACTCTTCCGGCCTAAGGGTCTCGATGGTCGACAACTTGGCTGCGTCGGTGTTGTTGTACGTTAACTGGTCTATTTTGTGGGTGGAGAGGTCACCGTGGATGAAATAGCTCGAGACCCATTTCGCAAAAGCAGGGCCGCGGGCCTCAGGAGCAATACTTGGGTCGGTGTGTGGTATAAGCCGTCCAGATGGTGTGGGTAGGCCGAGAGCCAACGACGGCGACTCTTCACGAATTTTCAGATGCAAAACGAATGAACAGGAGAAATTGGGGACGAACGCAACATGATAACGCTATGAACCCGAGAAGAGAGTCGCTCTCGGGTCGCTGTGGGGAGCGTCTCTATGCACGCTATCAAAGCCAGAAGGAATATAGTGCCCATGACCACCCAATCAACGCAATGCGGCCGGTTTCGGGAATCGAAAGCTCTGCAATTAGCCCGTCCAAGAACATAGCGAGATCGCGGCCCTGCTGTTCCAGCAAAGAAGCTCGCTCAGTGTCACTACCTTCGACGAACACGGTTAATTCCTCGGCACTATAGGGACTGGAACCGGGGTATTCGCGACGGTTGACGGAGATTATACGCAAAGAGTTGGGTTGCGCCAAAGGATTAAGGCGCTGAAATGTTCCTATGACAAAGTCAGTGTGGAATTACGGAGCCGAACAAATCAGCTTACCATTGTGAAAGGTGTGCCCGTGAATTATTACGACGGTGGTATAGTTTTCACCACCGACCACGGCCCCGCTATCCGTGTATCCGAATACGACTCCGTTCTTCAAGACGATAGAAGGCATGTTCAGCTTGTCGGTGATCCAGGAGCTGTGTGCTTTATAAGTAGTTTACCGCAAGTTTGCCGGCACCTCTTCACGGCGTCTCCGTTTCTAGTGGGGCCAAGTTCCATTTCAGAAAGTGCGAAGAATCGATCAAGATCCATCACCGCCGACATACGGACCTCATGGGCGTGAAGGCTTGGTCGCCAAAGGTAGATTTGCTGCAATCCCAATTGGGTTACCCCGCGCACTCTCGTTCTCACGGTTGCGCCCTCATTTTTGGCAAAATCAAACCCCAACCGATTTATGCCACGGAAATATTTCAATTCCGTAGCTGCTCTGTGTGACTTGGCAGCAGATACTTAGGCAGATTTCGATCAGAAAGAGACCTCCGTGGAGCTTAAAGCGGACTCTTCAGTCCACCATCAGCAACGCACCAAACTGCATCTGTAGTGGGTCCAATATCAGTTAATCGAGTTGTAAAGTCGGTGGAGCATAGAATTTAAATCATATGGTCTCTCGCACCTTGTTGTCAAATTGTACAGCGAACGACAACCTTGAACCGGCCCTAGGTGTTGAGGTACTCTAGCCTCCACCGGAATATTTGTACGGAAATAAAATCTCGGATAGCCACACCTATTCCCCGCTCGCTACATGTCGAACTCACTCGATTCAACTTACGGTGTCTGGCTTGTTTCTCTCTTCCTCGAAACAATACTCTACGGCATCGGCTTGCTTCAAACATGGTTTTATTTTGCTGGTCGCCCAACAGACCCCATGTCTGTTAAGTGGACGGTGAGCACATATTGCCTTCGATTTCCTTCCGGGTCTGAAAGTTGTACAGGTTTTGGTGGTCTTGTGCGGCCTCCTTATATTTTCAGTTCCTTGCCACATCTGAAATATTGTGCCCATAGGGTTTTGGAGACGACCCAAATCATTTTCTTTTTTCTCTCGTCGTACTCCCGTTTTGTGAAGAATTTTGGCGTGATTCAATTCGAGATACTTTGGTGAGGAATATTGTTGCATTCTTTCGTTGGATCTCATCGATATTCACAGGGCTGACTCGGTATGGGCCAAATTCCACCTTTACTCACGAAGATAATATCTTGACAATAGCTGCAACTCCTTGCCGCGGTGGGTCGCCCGCCGCCCGGTCAAGGCCTTACTTATTGTTTTTATAGTATATTTCTGCGTTCATTGTTCAAATGTAACGTCTTCTGCTACCTACGGCACAGCGCTTGCTCATTCGTCTCAGATACTTCGCGAGTCGCATTCACAAATGTACGCAATTTGAAATTTCTGCGCTAGCGCCCCATATTCAACTTTAGTCTAGTAACCCAGAGGAGAGCGAAATTCGGTCTTCTTTCTTTCGGTATATATACCATTGTAAGGTTATTTTTGCGATTGCACAGATGTCGTTGAATTCATTTTTCTCCGGAAGCTCCTGTTCGCCGTCATGCAATTCGGTGTGTTGCCCTCTCGTTCAGGTCTAGGCCCTCTCCAACATGCGTACCATTTCACAGCTGCCGGGACTGCCCAGACGGTCTTGTCGTAATTACGCTCTCCCATCTTCACTTTTGTGGCTGAATTGTTTGTTCCTCCAGATACGAGGCCCGATCTTTCCTCAAGCTCGGGCCAACCAAGGTATGTATGAACTCCCTTCGCCCCGATTATTTTGCCAACTCCGCGTTAGCCCGTTACTACCGTTCAAGCCGCTGCGTCCCTGGTGTGCGACATGCTCATCACCGTTTTCCTCTGCGCTTTCCTCAAGAGCCAGAAGGGCGACTTAATGAAGCACGTTATTCTTTCTGCGAGAACTACCTTTAAATTTTAATGTGGTCGAACCAAGGACTAATCGAATGATGGACCTGCTCATCCACGACGCGATCAATCGGGGATGCTGACAGCGTTGTCTGCCGCTCTGAACATGATTTTGGTACTGTCCACACTCTTCAACCACTTTTACTATACCCATGGATGATTTTCAGTTTCTGGCGCTCCCGGACACGCTTTGGTTCTTCATCGGGCTGGCCGCAAATAGTAAACGTCAGCACTCCAGTTGTATGGTCGCATATCTTCCCAGCTGATATCTTTGTGACAGTCTACATGAATAGCATGCTCGCTACGTTCGTCGCAGTCTCGGAAGCTTGGATTCGCCATTAATACTCGCATAGACTCAACACCCGCCAGTACATCCGGGACAAGAGTGCTAGCAACGACAACGGTTGGAATTCGATCCAGATGGGCACACTAGCGACTAGAAATACCCACAAGAAAATTCATGGGCAAGCGTCCTTTGCTGCGGTTGACCTCGAGATGGATTCTGTAAGAAATTCTTTCATTCTGGGAGTTGCCGACTGAATCACTTTCAAGGGACAAATGGATGGCAAGAGAGAAGAGTTACCTGCGTAGTTGAAAAGTTGACGGCTTGCGGAGGAACAGCAATCAAGTAAATACGTTATCTTCGACATTCTCTCGTGTGTTTGTAGCAAAGCTGTTCAATGTCCCACATTCTTTCAAAAAATTCCTTTCGTCTGTTGGATTTTGAGCGTTAAACTGGTGTTCAAGTCATGGTCCATGTGAGTGAAGACCAGACTCGGGTGGCTGCAACCTACCTACCCCTTTCGAGTGGCTCTGTCGGACAGATAGGGGGATCGTCAAGATTTGATCGGCGATCACGCAATGATCGCCGCCAGCTACATATTCTTTTTTGATCTTTTTTGAGAACAGGACTGCAAAACTGGAGCAGTGGTTAGCAGTGGTTAGCCAGCTCATTCTTGAGCTACATATGATGGTTGAAGGTACAAAATATACTTCAAGATCTATTCAGCTTGACTAGCGCTGCATCCGATCATCTTTTTGGTGCCTTTCCGAGCTTGTCACTGATGAGACGTCTCGCAAACGTCTGGTGTCCTACGAATTTTAGGACTTGCAAACGTCTCGTGTCCTACGAACTTTAGGACTTGAGTTCCATATCTTACCCCAGGATGGTCCATGCCTAACTCATTTTCGCAATTCAATATCTGACATTCAGATGCAAGAAAAAATGTCGACGTCCCAAAAGAAATTAGCAATTAGCGCTTCTGTCGAATAGCATCGCACGACTGAACCCGCTCCTTCAGCTGCTTAGCTACCTCGGTGCGGTGCATTTGCGCTGCGAGGAGATTTTTTTTGCCTGCATAAATAATCTAGTAAACGACCACTCGAAGACGAGCATCAAGAATGTCGGTGATCACCCACCTGTGTCAACGTCGCTTCTCAGTTCGGGGAGCTTCTGCTTTGCTTCATCGAGTGTGATAGAATGATCTACATCGACATTGATGACGGGCGCGAGGGCAAATGCAATAAATGACGAACTGTATTTTCCGAAGTCCGTCTCGAGAGTTTGGAGGATCTCTGGAGTGAGCCGAAACCCGCGCGGGCTGCCGAGCGACTCCATGAGCTCGCGCTTCCGGGCCCGCATCCGCTGGAGGCTCTTGTCCGCTCTCAGCATCGCTAGCTCCTTCTCGAGGTGCTTGGTTTCGGAGTCAGGGCTGGGGTGTCGGTAGGGCGGCGGTGCCTGGGACTTGGAGGAGGGATTATTGGCGGCGAGAGAGCTAGAAGGTGCGATCGTGCGCGCGCGCTTGGAATGCGCAGACTCCGCGTACGAAACCTCCGAGTCCGAATCCGAATCCGAAGAGACAGCGGCCACTGCAGCGCGCGAGGGGCGATTGC
The DNA here is from genome assembly GCA_014925785.1 of Mycena galopus ATCC 62051. NCBI lineage: Eukaryota > Fungi > Basidiomycota > Agaricomycetes > Agaricales > Mycenaceae > Mycena > Mycena galopus. The sequence goes on from WIQG01000182.1 coordinate 17,898, forward strand.
GCGACAACGGCGGCACATGTACCGCCCTTCCCTCGAGGTACCCATCCATCAGTGTCGATGTGAGGTCCCAGCCCGCCTGAGCGGTGGCGCCATGGCTAGCGTCGAAAATGCCCGCCGCACGCAACGCTTGCTGACGCCGAGTGATCGTCCGGAGGCACACCCACTCCGGCCCCTGCTTGGGGTGAAGGTTCAGGTACCGCTCTTTCCTGAAACTGACAAAGTGCGGGTGGCCGAGCAGTTCCGTCGCCGCGGCCGACCAGCGAGCCCAGTCTTCTTCACACTTGCAGTACAGCGAGCGTGCCCCCGGGGTGAGGTCGATGTAGACGTCGCCCGGTGTGCCGAGGTCGGTTGGCGGGGCGCCGGTGCCGCGGAACTCGAAAAACGGGACGGGGAGGTACACGGACTCGGAGCGGTAGAGACCCTGGATGAAGGGGAGCGCGTACGGGTAGCTGGCAGGGACCTTATCGGCGCCGATTTTCATGTGTTTCAGGCTGAAGGTTGTGTCTGGCCTGATTCTCGAGCTGGGCGCGGGGTTTCGGGAGCATGGGTGTTGGGGCGAGTCCAGGTTCATGGCGGGTGAAGACAAGGAAGGCCGAAAGGAAACATAGCAACCAGGGACTCAAGCGTCGAGCGGGCGTGGTGATGTTTTTACGTGGATTGAAAGAGAATTTTACTCCTTCGAGTACAGCGTGGGGTCGGGGTGAGGGAATTGTCCTGCCGAATCGAGCAAGAAGACGGGAACTTGAGGCAGCTGCTGAATGCCCAGATCTCCGCGTACGATGTGAGACCTGAAGCCAAACTTACAAAAGGAAAAGGGATTTTGAAGTGAGACAGCGAGCCATTTTTGAAGCTGAAGCATCGAAAATTGACGATGGCGAAAAGTAATTGAAAAAACTACGTCAGCACTTCATGCAGTGAGAGAAGGTCAGGCACAGAACTCTTCTACTCGAAGAAGAGCGCAGGTCTTGAAGGATGGCCAGCCGGGCAGCGGCAAGTATTGGGACGTTTGCGCGAGCAGATAAAACATTCTTCCCAAGGGCGACGTTTTCGGGGAAGGGAATCGTTTGAGCTCATGCGGTGGTGAGTCGAATCGCGACGCTCATGGCGAATCCGAGTCGCGGTTGATGCCATCATATCACCTTCAGGGCTTTCTGCCATTGCCGTTCATCCATTCGTGCGGCCAGAAGGTACATACATTGAAATCTATTTATTCCGCGATTTCGCTATGTATTACTGGTGTATAATGGGATTTTGTGTGGGAACTGAAATTTATTTCGCCGAATCGCAGACGGGGGAATGGGAGGACCCAGGACAATGAGTCATGCTTGGATTGTAGATTCACATCGGGGTGAGGTTGTTCGCAGAAGGAGCGCGACTTGCCGAAATTCGCGCGGTACAAGTCGACGTCGCCACGGAGGGAATCAGAAGAATAGCCGCGAGTGGACGGTCGGAGCCATGAAGCGAAGGAGGGGTGGGTGCCGTGTAGGAGTTTGTCATCAAAGGTCCTAAGACGCACTGTAAGTCAGACTATGTACAGTGCACGGAGAGAAAGGGCTACTGACCAATTTGAGACGCAGCGTAAACGACGAATTCGCACAGCATGGAATGGAAGACTGGATGATCGGAGAGATGCATGGAACAAATGGGGTGAAAATTTGGGTTTTGCGGAATTGGATCGACGGGAGAGTTGGACAATGCGTGGGGGTTTGATAACGTGAATACGAATACATCGCCGACGGAGCCTGATCTAGGAAAGGGCTGAAAGTATGCCGCGGATTAGCATACGGGTAACCCGAGAGAATAAACAGCGTACCAAACACTGTGGCGGGAGGCAAGGGGAGCGAGGGTGACAAAAGCAGAGGCAACGAGAACGGAAAACAAGCAAGAAAGCCAAACAGAGCCAGAGGAGTCTGAGAGCAGGCAAGACGGTGATCTAGATTTGAGAAAGCGGGATACCGGGGACAGAAGACTTGCGGCTATCGATACAGAAATAGAGATGTTGGCGGCTGGTGTGCATAGGAATCGGTCTAGTGATAGAGGTGGTGGGGTGAATATCCGATCTGCGAACGAAGCGAAGCGATTAGGAATCAAACATGGGGAGAGTGGAAGAAAGCGCACAAATAAGGCGGGTACTCAGGAGGGGAGGAAGGGAGGGCTGCAAATGCAGAACCGCGTAAGGGCCGTGGGGGTAGCGGGCTGGTAGGAGAGCCGAATAAAACCCGTAAGGGTAGTGGCGCAGTCGTGTATATAAACAAACATCCGTGGCGGAGTATGAGCACCCGCGGGGGGTGGAGGGAGGTCGGAACAGAAGCCACATCAAGCAAGGAATAGTCCTTCGTCCGACGAGGACCAGAGGAGGGTGGAGGGACGTCGGATGAGGAGCCACGTCAAGCAGAGGAGTCTTTCTAAATCCAAGTCAGCGCGTCCAGCACGCAAGCAATAATATGTAGTCCGCGGCGGAGGAAGAGAACCGACGCACAGCCGATTAAACGCAAGCGAGGGCGGCTCATTTCTTTCTTTTCTGAATGTATGAACGTCCTCGACCTCGTACCGAGGTGCATCGAAAGCCTAGCACGCGCCCTGCGCACGTCTGAGTCGTGCGAAAGGCCGTGGAGGACGTACCGTTAAGCAATTCCGCTGTGGCGCATGTTGACCATGCTGCCCTGTCCCTTGGTGCGAATATGAATGCCCTCATGCCGTTGATGGCAGCGGCGAAGATCGACTTGACGCCGGCGGTACTCTTTGCCCGCCCAATTGAGGACACAGCGTCGACAACTTGCTTGGCCTGGGCACTGCCGGCGCTCGTAAAAGCAACGACAATCGACGGCGAAGAGGTCGCGACGATGGGCGAGGAGGTCGAGGTTGCTGGCGCGATGGCGGTGGCGGATGCGGCGACGTTGACGCCCAATGCGCCGTGGTCAGACCGCGCTCTGTCACAGTGGGCATTCGATTGCAGTAATCCAGGCTGGCTTCCTCAACGAAAATGAAGACAGCGGGAGTGTTGGGGGCATGACGGCGAGTAGGGCGAGGCGGCGACGGTGCAAGACAGAGCCGTTGGGGAATACGACGAGGCGATGAGTGCTATCTCTAATTATTCCGAGTAATACTAACGGAGGTTCATTTAGGTCGTTGGAGTGGCTCAGGTGAGTCGCTGTGATGAGAGTTGAACGTTGAGGCGCCAATTGACAGATTGATCGTGTTGAATTCTTGCACAGCTTCAAAGTTATTGCTTCTTGAGCACGAGTTGGCAAAAATCCAAAAGCCTCAGTCTTGGGAGTTGGAACAGCCCGAAATCCTCTGCCTTGACGGTAAGTACTGCCATGTCCACCTGCTAACGCTATTACGGCACCCGATAATTTTAGGAATATCCACTATCTTCTTTTGACAATCCTTTGATCTTCCTTTCGACATGTGACTTGGTGCCAAGCAAAAGCTGTAGAATTTGGCACAATGGAGGTACACTTGAAGGAGATACTATTGAATATGACAGGGGAACACCGGTCTTAAAGAGCGGTCAAGACACTTGCGATGCCAGACGATTCCCCCGCCACCCATGGACGACGAACCCAAGCGCGATACCGAGTTGACCTCTACAAGCACCGTCCATGAAAATGGATCCGCCCTGTCAGTTCCATACCACACTGGATGCTTTCGCCTCATCGTGTCGCATTAGATACGCTGGCGCCTTCTTTCCATTAGCACGGCAGTTGGTGATTTCCGGGGGAACTTTTACAAGCATCATCAATGGGTGTGGCACAAGTATCGTTCCTCCTCCAGATGGTGCGTAAATGAGCACACAATTCAACGTTCACGCAAACTGGGTGTTCCCTAGACTTTCCGATCATCCCTCTGGGACATCTGAATCTGCTCAATGAAATCTACGTCAACACAGGATCAGGGGAGATAGAACAGCGACACGAGGTTGTCTGTGCTAAAAGGATGTACTCTGCCAGGATTCCTGGCTGTTAATCGGACATGACTGTAGCCTTGTACCATGGCCAACAGGCGGAAGAGGCGAGCGATATCCTTTTATGGTACATCAGTAACATGACAATTTACTTGTCGGCTTGTCATCTTGTTTCACTTGTCGCGAAAAAATAAAAGCACAGAAATGACGAGTAGAAGCCAACGGACCGACTGAAAAAACTTTTTTTTTTTGCGACTTGTCGAAAATCCGACATAGCTTGTGCTCTTGTCGACTTGTCGGCTTTTCGGACTTGTACAAGCTTGTACAAGCGGCAACAAGTGCCGGCAGGCGAGTTGTATAAAGGCCGATGTAGGAGCTTGGCCGCTGACAGCCAGATCTATAGCAATGGCGGCAGGAGATTACACGATATTCGAGGCTGCGGTTGGTGATTCTTGGTACACAAGGAGGATAACCAATTTTGTTCTGGCCAAACATTTGAAAAACATTGAGAACGAATTTACAATGCCTTTTGAATAGTTGCTGCTTCAATATTTGAAAGATATTCAAAATGCCTTCTTCATGACTTGGATATCTTCTGCATGATTTTGGGTATGCAGAACATATTTTGAACACATTTTACATGCCATTCTGTTAAAGATATAGAGCATATTGTAAATTGGTTCTCAATGTTTTTCTCATGTTTGCCCAGTACAAATTTGCTTATCCTCCTTGTGGTAGTCACTCCGTCCAAGCCTGATATTTACCCATTCAGACATCCAAATTTGGTCCAAATCTATGGCGTAACCAGCTCGTCTGCTCTACACGGTGTGATTTTCCATGAGAGTAAGGCGAGCTCCGTTCTGAACAGCGCACACTTGGGAAAATTGATGTTGGATTAGACCTGACGCCTGCAACTCATATGTTGAGCAAGTTCCGGGGTTCTCATTTCTCGACCGTGTATTTCTACGCGCACATAGTACGTACCGAACGACTTGCAATGCGAACAGGCTCTAAAGTGAACCTCACAGGATTACGAATTCAGGGTATCACTCTTAGGTTTGAGTGCATTGTCCCATAAACTGACACGCTTCTACAGAATGCGTATGAATATGTAGCCAGTGTTCTCGGAAAAGGCCTGGTAAGAGAAATGTCTAAACAATCTTTGGCGCACTTCACCTTCAACTCCAGCACACGAGCGACTGCAACATGTGGATACGCCCCTCTGGCCGTGTCTCTGTGGAAATAAAATCCAGGGAATTTGATCGCCTCAGGATTACCGGCCACCCATGGCGTGCGGAATATGGGAGCATCCTCCGTTTGTTCGAACCACACCAAACGACCTCAATCATCGCATCAATGTCGTTAGATGAATATCATGGGATTTGTGCTCTTTATCTCTCACGATATAGCTTCATCGCAGATTTCACAGACGCAATGGTGACATTGGGCTCGATTCATTACTGTCCCTCCGCGTCTGACTACGAAAATTTAATCGATGCGGCGTCCCTCCCTGACTGCAAATTTCGAGATTCTGGCTGGTCGGGGTTCCCAAATATGCCGTTAATTACGGAGAATGGTTGGACTCGGTATGGTTTCCTACCTTGCCATGCATCCTCTTCTGACTCTCTGATCGGCAGCATACCTTCAAGTGTTGTCGCAAATGCCAATATTTCTCGCCTGATCTACCACTGGGACGGGCGCTGTTGTTGGTTAGCGCAGGCCAATCACATTTTCACTCGCCTCCAAATAACCTCCAACTACGAAGATTTCTGTGCGTCTCAGGACAATAATAATGAAATTCAGAGTGACCCAATATTCACCCAGGGATCGTCGGCCGCATCAAGTATTGCCTTTGAATCTCAGGCAACGCGAACGACATCCCTGCTGGTTTTCTGTTCATGTGCCCCTTGTTGGATCTCCAAGCGAATAGCGGTACCCAGTTTCGGCGCCCGGAGTGTCCTGCCTATTGGTCGCTCGATCCTTCTGGGGCCCACCGCCTCAGCGCAGTGGACGCGGGAGAACTGGGATTTCCGTCCATCACACTTACAATGCAAGTACAGAGATGGTCTTGGAACGAAAGCGTGTACGCTGGCATCCGAGGATTACACGAGGGCAAGGGGTTTGATCCCGATAGCCAGGACGTCGCACGAACGCTTGGATATCGGCTGTTGCAAGTGACTGCGGAGCTAAACACTCCATTCTCACTTCGTGAGCCGCTTGGAACTACCTCCTCATGTTCGTGCTGCTGATAGACAAGGTTAGACAATGGAGACTCCAAACCCCGCCGGGTATCCCCGAACAACGAGAAGCTTCACGAAGTAGTCTCCGATGACTCAGGTGCGTGGCTGAGTGCGTTAAGGCTGCTGTTCATCACCCGGAACCCACCAGGAATTTATGCGAGAGAATCCCGTCAACCTTTGGCCTGGTTAACGGTTGTCCTGTGGGTGCAAATTTCACTGCTATGCCTCTTCGCTGTGCTGTGGGTTTGCGATCATTTCCGATGTCGAATTTCATAGGCTGTATGTGTATAGAAGATCCTGTACAAGATGGGATGTGGGCTCATGATTTTCCTTCCACGAGCGCCCGCACATCAACGCGGGTTCACAATAGTCAATGCAGCACACTCCAGCACAAGAGCATGCCCAGAATGAGGGGATATGGAGCCCATGTAAAGTGTTGTCGCCCTAAGTCTCTGTGCTAGAGAACTGAAACCTTGGACATTCCGCCATCTGCTTCATACTTCTTTCCTCTCACACGGTACATACGGCTCTGTGGGCTAAATTCCTCCGCAGATACATTGTGAAGCTGCCAGCTTTGACCACTGCAAAAGGCGCATTGAATTTACTGTACGGGGTGTTCCGAACCGCTCCTCCAAGAGCATATACATGTCTATGTATGTCAATTAACCAAGTATATTGCATTTCACCTTGAGATATTTCCCTTTTTTCAACATCTCTCCGGCCTGGAGACGGAGATGGTGGATAGCTTCATCAGGAAAATCGGGAATCACTACATAGACGTACAAAGACAAAAATAGACTTCATAGACTTCATAGCCAAAGGCTGTCTATATAGAAAGGTGGGAGGGGCGGGGTTTGGCGCCATAGACACACATAGACACTCAGAGTACCACCCACTTCTATCAGGTTTGTCATAGCCATAGCGCTCAGAGTGCACATAATGTATAAAGTTCACATAGTTGCTAATGTTTGGTGGTCACTTTGATGTGGGCACATAGACTTAATATTTACACAATTGATAGAAGGACACAATAAAAGTAATTGTTATTGAGACTACATACACATAACTATTGCTAGAGTGTGCTCAGAGTGACACAGGTGCGAGGTGATAAGATAAACAAACAGGGAATTACTGCAAATGCAGTGATACAGGATAAACATTCTAAACCTGGCAAGTCCCGGAGTAAGTAGCCGCATCAGTTGGAATGGATCAACGCACGTTACGCACCTATGGAATTACTGCAAACGCAGTGATGTGGGATAAGCATTATAAACCTGCCAAGTCCCGGAGTAAGTAGCGGCATCAATTGCAATGGATCAACACACTTTATACACCTGCAATGATTTGATGGAGATAGGAGCACAGGAAGCCAGTATAGCGCTAGCTTGAGAAAGGAAAAGCATGACTTGAAGGTTTGCATCCTTGCGTAATTGATAGAGGTAAAGTTCACACAAGAATTCGACCAGAAGTACGGTGTGTAAGAACGGCAGACAGCAAACTTGAGAGACTTGAAGTTAGATCAGACAACGAACTTGAAAGGCTTGAAGTTAGATCAGAGAGTGCTTGTGAGTCGTTTTCCGAGGGTGTTTTCAGGGAAGAATTTCCAGAGATAGTGTTTGCGGGAAATAATTTTGACAGCTCGAAGGTACAGGAGGGGACAGAGCACGGTATAAGAAACATTTTGCCCAAGAATATGAGATAGGACTATGATCTTTGAAGGCGCGACAGAGCTCCGGGCGAGAGAGATGGAGGGAGGGGATGAGGGGAAAAAGGAAGAGACACGACGTGGCAAGATCCATGTTTGCTTCCGTTGTCAGCGAGCTGCCAGTGAGCTGTCACGCCGTACTTCGCCAACGACCAGCAGATCACAAATCTTTTTGTGGATTCCACGATGTCAACGGCGAACACGCCAACAGCGCTTCCTGGGCCTCGGCAAACGACTTGGACTTTTTTTCCCTCCACCGTCACCGGTTCACCTACTACTGCCACCTCTTTCAACAGTGACGGCTGATAACAGACTACTACAATGCTTCAACTCGAGTTAAACATTTATTTGAATTGACAATGTACTTTTGTATGATGTGCTCTCTATTCGACTGTAATAATTAATGTGCAAGTCTTTACATGTGCAAATCCATCTAGTAAATATTCTGTCGTCCCACATATATAGTTCTATCTAGACCAGCATAGAGTTTGACAAAACGCATAGACAACCAGAGTTCCTCATAGCAGTTCATGAAACACATAGACCGTGAAAGCCGAGCATAGCCATGGATAGCCGGGGAAAAACTTGATAAGCCATCAAAGACCGCCCGAGACTGCCATAACTGCCACTTACCCTTTATAGCATTCCCGATTTTCCTGATGTTCTCCGGCGGTTGCAACCATGGTTTAAAATTTGGTGCATATCCACGACAGTAAATTGATATACGCGTTCGGGGGCGAGCAGTACTTGAACAACGCGAGTCATGTGACATCCAGCAACTCTCAAACTTTAACCACTTCCACTTGACTTCCACCGAACTTCCACCTCAAAATATTCAGTGCAGCAACATTACCTCCGCCATCTTAATTCTGCAGCGTCTTTTTGCTTGTTGTCGCCATTGATCCTACCGGTATTGTGACGATGGGTTATAGAGTTGTGCACTATTAGCATGCCCAGAGGCCCTATGAAGGGAAGTTACCAATCTATGCACTCTATGCCACTACTGTACCATTTCGACCAAGTGTTCGGTCACTGGTCACAAGGACCATCAAACCGAACACTTGGTGAAAGTGGTCACAGGTCACCATAGTTTTGGATCAATGTTTTTGAACTTTTCCGTCCCAAATAGGCAATTTTTCGCTCCGGCTTGGCCGGATAACTTCCTTAAAAGGCAATTTGAACTGTTGGCAAACAAACAGTTGTGGTCACAGGTCACAACAGGCGAACACTTGGTTGAAACGCTACAAGTATGCACTATATCAGATAAGTGTGCCATGTCATGCCGTACTATCGGATACGGTCTCCCTGCCAAACGAAGCGCAGCCCGCTGCAGTAACACCCACCGCCCACCGCATCCTAAGACGTGAGGGTCAGATCTGACCGCCAGCGCGCACCTCTGCTGCAGCCACCTTACTGTCAACCTCGGCTCACAGATCGCACCGCGCCCTTTACCTTTCGACCTCTGCAGACAGATCACACCGCGCCCTTGTTGTTTGTCGACCACGGTTGGATCGCACCGCGCACCTCTCAGGTTGACATTGGCACTTGGATCGCACTGCGCCCTTTTCCTCTGACCCCGGCGGTCAGATCTCACCGCCCACTTCCAAGCTCGACGTTGGCGGTTGGATCACACTGTGCACTTCCAAACCTGACGCTGGCGGTTGAATTGCACTGCGCACTCAAATTTGACATTGGCAATTGGATCCCACCGCGCCCCTTTCCTTCGACCTCGGCGGTCAGATCCCACTGCGGCCTTTACTTATCGACATTCGCGGTCAGATCGCACCGTGCACTTTACTTTCCAACGTTGGCGGTCAGATCCCACTGCGCACCTTACTTTTCGACGTGGGCGGTCAGATCCCACCGCCCTCCTCACTTCTCAATGTTGGCGTTCAGATCCCACCGCCCACCTTACTTTTCGATGTCGGCGAACAACGCTCGCGGTCAGATCCTACCGCCCACCTCACCTTTCGACATTGGCAGTCAGATCCCACTGCGCACCTTACTTTTCGACATCGGCGGTCAGATCCCACCGTGCCCCTTTCCTTCAACCTTGGCGGTCAGATCCCACTGCGGCCTTTACTTATTGACGTTCACGTTCAGATTGCACCGCGCACTCTACTTCCAACGTTGGCAGTCAGATCCCACCGCGCACCTTACTTTTCGACATTGGTGGTCAGATCCCACCGCCCTCCTCACTTGTCAACGTTCGCGGTCAGATCACACTGCCCTCCTTACTTTTCGACGTCGGCATACCACGCTTGCGGTCAGATCCTACCGCACACCTCACCTTTCGACATTGGCAGTCAGATCCCACTGCGCACCTTACTTTTCGACGTCGGCACATAACGCTCGCAGTCAGATCCTACTGCACACCTCACCTTTCAATATCGGCGGTCAGATCCCTCTGCGCGCTTCTATTGGCGGTCGGACACCACCGCGCACCTCATCTTTGGGCCCTGGCGTTTGGATCACACCGCGCCTTTCACTTTTCGACCTGATCACACTGCAGCCTTGCTGACCTTGGCGGTCAGATCCCACCGCACAGTTGGTGCCTCGACCTTGGCGGTCGGATCACATGGTCGTTGACTTAAGGCATTCTTGCTTCTTAACTAGATAGCATATTCATTGATCATTCATTCAACTTTCGTATACGTAGGCGATTCCATATACACAAGAATACCTTGGAATAAATGATTGCCCTTCCCTGTGACATGTAACTTACTGACTTGCGAATATGGGCCAGACCGCTATTTCCACATTCGCCTGCGCTCGAGTTGATGTAAGCCAGGTGGGGATCCACATTACAGTGCGTTTTGAGGAAGGCTGCCGGAGCACACTTCGTGTGACCGACAGAGTGGAAGTCGTCAATCAGGAACTGTGTGTTGGAAAAAAAAAATGGGCTTGCGAGTCATGCAATATGGTCCCAATGCGCATGCAAAATCATAGATCACCCTTTTTGGCGCCTTCTCCCACTGGGTAACCAGTGCCGAAAAGACATTGTTCTGTCCTTCGCCTCTTGGGATGCAGTGGAAACCGTAGCAGATGCTGTGGGTACACCACATGCACATGATCCCACCGGTCAATTGTCGCTCTCCGTACTGGGAGTAAAACTTGGAGCATTTGGCGCCCCGCTTGCCCCCAATGTCGTTGTTGACATCATGCTTCAATTTCGGATATCGCAGCCACTGTCTGATCTTTGGGACACCATAACAGCAACCAGTCTGAAATTCTGCCTGTCAGTTCCTCAAATTTGATTTCATAACGACTGACACGTCTTACCTCAATCAATGGCTTTTTGACCTGACCCTCATCCACCCTTGGAGGCTCCGGACCTTTGATCAAAGACTTTAGAACCATCCTGCCGCGATTCAAGATCCACTCGCAGACTTGGACAGTTATTATAGGGAACGGAAGCGTTGAGTTCTTCTCATGACTTAGGAATCTCCACCAAAGCGGACGCTTTGCGGAGGTTTGGCTCTGTTACAAAAGCCTGGAGGGCATCCAGTGTGGGTTTTGGTGCCATCTGGAATACCGACTCTTCAGCCGTGATCTAAACATTCAACCCATTAGTGATATACAGCATACGGCATCCAGGGAGCAGACTGACCTGGAAGAATAAATGCCGGTAGACATCTGCTGCTCCCTTCCCCTGAACGACTGACCGCTCTCCAAATTGTGACTCAAAGGGGCCCCCAAGGCTGGGCACGCATGCGAGAGGCCCGCAATTGCACCTGGTATCGCATCCAACCTCTCCAGCATTTCTGCTGAGTTTCTGCAGCTGCCCTCTCAGCTCGTGTCTGTTTCCAAGAACTAGTGTCGATGTCATCATCTTCATCGTCCTCCTCATCAGCCGCCTGATTGTGGGCATTTTCTGCTGCCATGCGAGGCGCCACTGTGGCGCTTATTCGGGCCATAGTCAGTGCTGGTCCGGTGATCACCAAGCGTACGAGTCGCTGGACTTTCCGATTTGTTAGAAGTTGCTGGCTAGGCACGTATCGGGTGGTTGTTCACTCAATAGAATCACTTGAGACACCGTCGGAGGCTCGAGACTGGGGAGCAAATGTTTTCGATTGAATGCAAGGGTGACTCCATCCCAGATCGTGGTTTCAGGTGAAGGACCGCACTGCGGGCACATCATGCTGCCGTCCAAATACTGCAAATTGACAAAGGAGAACCAACAGCCCTGAAGACCTCCGCCGTCACAAACAGGTGCTCAGTCTGTCCGCTGTGGAGTTCGTAACGTCGAGTGACGACAGAGACCCAGGCGGAGAAAGGTGTCTCTGATGAGGTATACGCAGAAGTGTACTCATGAGTAGATCATGCGCAAACAGTTTCCGATTATTGTAGTTGAATATACCAAGTTCTCGACCGTCTGGCCCAATATACCTGTGGCGACACCGCGGGTTCGAGCACGCCTGAAGCTCGATTGGGCATTCCCATGCCCGAAATAACCCATACACAGTACATTGCATGTGCAAGACGGGCAGCGCTGGATTGTACTGACGCCGTGGTTCGGAACAGCAGCAGGTAGACGTGTCTGTTAGATGCAGACCATCTGGGCCGTTTTCCAAAGCTGGTGCGCGTTCATACAAATGTGGATCTGTTGCCAGTGACGCCCATGGTGGTGGAGAGATTGGTAGACAGGACACCGGTTTCCGCTCCAGTGCAGCTCGTCGTCCTCAAGGAACTATGGAAGCAACAGATCTTGGTACTCAACTAACTGACGGAACTGAACTGTCGTACCTGCATAATCAATACTTGACCCATCCCCCACCATGTCGTCAGTTGCAGTTGGATCCACTCGAACCAGTTTTTGGAGTAAATCCCGGCATTTCGAGAGGTGCGAGCATCCCTGGGTGGCTGAGTCCTTTGTGCAGAGCCATTGACCAGCACCGAGTCTTCCCCAGTGTAAGTAACAATTACTCGCCCATTTAGAGACCGCGAGTTGGGAGAGGGCGAAGAGAAATGGTTCAAGAAAATGCCTTCTTGTAGCTCTTGGCGCGAGAACAAGACCACTTCGGCATCGCGGCTGGCAAAATTCGCGTCCAATGGAAACAGCTCTTCACCGTTCTCACGCAGAAATCGCTGGTGCACACAGTCCTCGCCAGGCCGACTCAACGGGCACTGGCATACCACGACATCCTCGTTGCCAATGATCGACCGCTGGACATGAAACCAATTGGGCTACGAAATGTATTCAACGGCAGGAATGTTACGGGAGACTTGGCGTACTTTGGATATTTTCTTTTTGGGGTCCCAACCGTTCACCACAAACAGGTCAGATCCAATCTGATATAACGCTCCCCCTTCTTCCTGGATGTTTTCACAGTATTCTAGATACCCAAGCCTGCGGACCTCCTCAGAGGAGGGTAATTCCACTGTGTCATTGTCTTCGTTCGATGGGCGCTCTGGGCTGTTCCAAATAGGATCACTGCCTACCAGCAGGTTTTCGACAGCTGAATCCCAGGCTGGTCCCTCCTCGCCCATATTATCTGGTGCTGCTTGCTGTTTTTTAGCTCTAGTTCGCGGCTTGCCATTGTGACCTTGGTGACGGCGCTTTCGAACTGGAGTCGCAACTGTATATTGCAATGGTGTCGTGTCCCCAAGCTCAATGCGGCGCTCAGGAGACGGAGGTGGAGTTTCCAGTGAGATATAGGGTACATTGTCGTCGTCCATGGGTGAATGTAACTCGCACTTTTGGCTCATTCCTGTTCGCACTGTAGGATCTCACTGCCCGTCACTACTGGCCCGTTCAATTTTAGGCAGCAGGATCACACTGCACCCCGTTTCGCGGCGCTGCCAAATCTGACCGCCAGTCACTTCACCACTGACCTGCGATATTTTCTACATTGGCTGCCCCATCTGACTGCCGACCTGTGCGTTCAATTTCGGGCGGTAGGATCATACTGCACCCCGTTTCTTCTGCAACCATGGCTGCTGGATCTCACCGCCGATGTGCACGTCGGCGGTATGCACTCTTGGCTGTAGGGTCGCACTGCGCCCTTCCTCTTCTATGCTGGCTGTTGGGTCACACCGCGGTCTCGTTCCACTTTGGCTTGGCTTTTTGCCACGTCACCTCTGCCTCCTTCCACAATGCCGCCAGAGGACAGACAAGATAGTCTTGAAGAGACTTGTCGCCAATGCCCTACTAGAACTCTACGTTCGCAATGCCCACACACTCCAGAAGGCAGGGAGTATCAAAAGCAACAGAGGAATGTTCACCAACCTGTGCTCGTGCGTCATTTGTTAACGGGTGGACTCCACTGACATGAAGCCAATACCCAGAGCCAAGCTTCTCCTCTCCCACCATCATATCGCTGGCTTTTGCCTCAAACGGGGGTGGCGGATACATCTCTTTGGCATTTTCCGTCGCACTGGCCCTTGCCTGCTCCACCGGTACGCCAACACATCATGATCTTCTCTGAATAACCTTTCTCTCAGATTGAGCCGATCTCGTACCAAATTGAGGCGCCCGGCCGCTCAAATCTCGCGACTTTATTCCCTAGTGGTGCGTTGATCTAACTTGGTCTATCTTTTTTATAACTCGTGTATCACATTCCAGATAGTCAAGCTCCAGCTCCTGTGCATGTCCTCAGCAGTGTCCCAGTGCCAACCTCTGAGACCTCTCAATCCGATGTCTTCGGCACCGTTTCAACCTCAACTGCTGCCGCCCCAAGTCGACCAGACCACGAACGCGACAGTGATTCGGACACCGCACCTCGTTCCGGTCCCCACAGACGTCAACGTAACAGGGCTACTCAAAAAAATCCCATATATGGACTGGTCAACGGTGCAAGGCGAGGGAATCAAATATTTAGTACGTCTGGTGGATTCCATTTTAAATCTCCATACCCTAACACACTGCAGAGGTTGTCCGCGGGAAACCTTTGCGTCCTGCTCTTGAGGACCAGTCTGATACCAGTGCTCGTTTCTTGCGCTGCGTGTCCGACATAATTGATCGTGTACGTTTTATGCATTATACACTTTGAAATGTCATTAACCAACATCAATTCATAGTGCGAACACGTTTCCGAGGAGACCGGATGCTGGCTCCATGTCAGCGCACAACATATGTTCGGTCAAGGCGGATATCTACATTACACATCGCCTCGTTTCTTAAAGGAAGCTAAGAAGGACGCTGAACAGATCATCAATCATTTTAACCAAACCTTCGCGTCGCTCATGGCTGCCCGCAATCAAGAAAGCAAAAATATGCACCAGCGTCTGTTGTTAGCGGAGGAGCACAAGGAAGCGGCAAGTGTAGCCCTGGCAGCGGCGCAGCAAGCGGAGCATGACGCCATCCGTCAGGCTGAGGATGCACAGCGTATGCGGGATTTGCACGCTGAAGAGATTGCAGCCCAGACGTTGGAGCTCACTGCATTGAAGGCCATGCTGGCGTTAGCTCAAAAGAAGAATGGCACATTGTAGTACATTTTATCACTGCCTGTGTGCATTTGTGAACTCAAATTTATTCGAGAACAAAATCAGCCATGGATTTGAAGCTACAACATGCTGTGAGATGAGCCGACAACATCGAGAACAACGGAACGGTTGACAACGTCGAGAACAACGGAACGGTTGTGAGCAGCTCGCAAACTATTGCCGCCCCTTTTCGCCACCCAATCTCCCGCCCAGTCCATCATAGCCTGTCTTCGTTGGTCTCGTTCTCCTTCTGCGGCTATTTCTTGAGTGACTGCTGTGGCTTTCTCCCTCCGAGCAAGCTCTTCTTGCACACCACGTTCAATATAGGCCTGTTCTCCATACTTTGCAATGTATGCGCTACGCCGGACTTCACATTAAGTTGACAGAAGAAAGCTAATGGCTCACCTTTGGCGACGTAGGCGCTGTTTGTGCGCAAGGTGCTCAGCATGTCTGTAACAAATTGATATATCTCAGTCGAGCAAACCAGGAGCAGGCGAACGTAAATACCTTTCGTGATACTTTTTGTCAGATGCACGAGCCCGTTCCTTCTGTTTCTCCCAATCCAAATCATGCTGCTTCAACCGTTGCCGATGGCTGAAAGTCTATTCAGAGAAAGAAGTGATCTGGACAGGAATTGTTACGCCGCCATTCGCACACGAGCTTTTTCCCGTAAATCATCTACATTTCTGAATAGGAATAAGATTAGAAGAAGAGAAGTATTGTGGCTTACCTGGAGCGGTACGCCGCAGAGGAACGGCGATGTGTCTCGGCAGCGTATTTGGCGATGGCCCGTGCCGCCGCCGATTTATGGTCTTTTCCCATGCTCTCTAGGCCCGGGTTTTCTTGAACTGTGCTTGAAGAGTGTCCCAGAGACCTACCTGTGATATTGTGATAAGATTTGAAGTGAGGAGGAAGTTGGTGTTTCGATGGTGGTGGTTAAGTTCAAGAATCACAATGTCATCACGGACCGACTTTCGACGCAAACTGAGACCAAATGTATATTATACACATATGTTCACAATTGACAAATATATTCTAGGGTGCAGCTAAACATCCCAATTATACAACCCGTGCATCCAAAGACTCAGATTCGGACGGTGCATCCAGTACGAAGCAAGACAAAGTAGGCTGTAGCCGTAACAAGTTCGCGACAAGGCCGTAACGAGTTCAGCGCAAAACTGCTTATTTCGTGAGAATTACATCGTCAATATGAAGGAAATACGCACTGATCAAATCTTTGGTATGTATGGTGGACTTCCATGATTTTTCCATATTTTTGCCACTGGGATTGCCAGTAGGAGAGCTCGACGAAAGGTGTTTGGCGCTCGAAAGAGGCAGGTGCCGTTTGATGATCAAACCGGCTTACACTCGGCATATTCGGACTCTACGCTGACTAGGGCTCTGTTTATATCTCCGGTTTGTAAACAGTGTTTTAAACACCAGTTTATAAACCGGTTTATAAATGGTCGGGCTCCGAGGGCCGGTTTATAATTCTGTGGAGTCACGTGTCATATATCTCCGAGTAATTTTTTTTTTCGCTGTCTTGCCTTGGGCTTGCTACTGTCTTCGACTCTCGAGGCTTGCCTATATTCCCATAATGTCCAGCTCCTTAGTCGCGTACTACCAGGAGGAGCTGAATGATTTACTACGGCTTCTCAAGAACCTGCCGGACACCATCCCGATCGGCGATCACCATAATTTTATCGGATACGCTCCCGAGTCCCGATGGGAAGGACGTAGACGAAAAGGGTTGCTCCAAGTCCGTTGTCAGTCATGATATCGGGAGCTCCTTTGGCCAACGCTGAACCCCTGCCGGCGAGGACATTATCATCACTTTCAACGACCTCGATTGACTCTCGTCACGATGGTGTGGACATTACCAAAGGGGATCAAAGATAAGAGAAAAGTATATCACCTACAAACATTTTTTTCAGGTTGGCTGACCCCCCCCCCTCCCCGTGGGAAATTGCCTTATTAAGTAGAGATTTCCCACCCTTCTGGCGCGGGCCGATCTATCCGCTCTGCTTGGCGGTTAAATCAAAATTGGTATTTGAATATTTTGAGCCTGCTGCCTGCCTGGATCAAGAAACAGTTGCCAATGACCATATTCACATCTGTGATACCCAATAAATTCAGTCTGAGTGCCTGTAAAATGGCTGAGTCAAAACAACAAGGTTGTATTGGCGTTGCGTTGGTGGTTGTAAACAAGAATTCCTGAAGCTGAATAAAATAGGCAAGTTGATCAGGGCAAGTCTGAGTAAGTACAAAGCAAATAACAACACGGTGGTTCTAGTGAGAGTGTCGACTTGGTAGCAGAATCGGAATGCCGAGATTGATTGATAGACATTAGCCGATTTTTGACAGGCGGGAATTGCCGTAGGGTGAGCAGATACTCAGCACGCACCTGCCAAATATTGGTCTTACACATGGTCTGAGGTGCGTAGAGTGCATATTCAAGGTGCTTAGGGTGCACTTGAGTGGTTGGGGCAGCCCCAGTACCAATTTCTGACCAAAAAATGTTTGACCCACAAATATTTTTTTTCCGAGGCTGGCTGACCCCCCCCCCCTACCTGATATCGGCTAATCTTATCTTTGATCCCCCTTGGACATTACCCTGCCATTTTGCTGGGACTTGCTATCGGATAAGCCCATTGCAGGGGCGAGTGTAGTTGGAAGTCTTGAAAACTGAGCAGAACAAGTGGAGACCACCGCTAGGAGAGGGAAAAATTCGGCCGGAAACACGACATGGGAAGGGGAAGTAGACCTGCTCACATTTTAGCATATTTTGCGTGCAGTGTTTATAAACGCGTTTATAAACGCGTTTATAAACACCCCTGTTTGAAAAACCAACTTTAAAAACTGTTTATAAGTGCCTCGGAAATTATAAACAGGGCCCTAACGCTGACATCGACAACGAGTTCATGATTAAGCCGTAACAAGTTTTCTGGTCGGGTTTCTTGTGGCGCATTGAATGAAATACATCTGGTAGAATTTGTAGTTCCCTGCAGTTAAAGCAAGGTGTAAACTAGACACTGGTGAATTTCCAAAACGGGGGTCAAATCTTGAAGTCCGCATGGTGCTGATGTTTCATATCTTTTCTCTGTAGTACCAGCATGGACGACGATGGACCGCTCACGCCCTCACCGTCTGAACCCGATCAAGCACACCTGGAGGAGGAACTTATGGAGGGTCGGTACTAATCTTCCTGCTCATTGATCCAGTTTCTCACATCGTTGTTCGATAGCGGTTGTTGCCGCAAAAACCAAAGTGGATGTAGCAACGGCAGCTCTTGCAAAGAAAAAAACAGCTCATGAGAAGGCTCAACTTTCAGGATGGCCCCAGGGTATTTGCTCAGAAAAAGACGGTTGTGATTCCACTGATACTGATAAACGACGTAGGCCGTAAGAATAACATCTCTAAGGCGTACGAGGATGCCAAAGAATCCCATCGCCTGGCCGTGGAAGATCTCGGTGCAGCTGAGAAAAAGCTTCAAGACATTGAGCTATCCCCTGAACAGCTCCCAAAGAAGCTAGATGCAGAGGACGCCAAGGCAGCGGCGGCGGATGTGAAGGTCACAGAGGAAGCCAAGGCAGCGGCGGCCAAGGTGGCGGCAGATGCGAAGGTTGCAGAGGATGCCAAGGTGGCGGCAGATGTGAAGGTTGCAGAGGACGCCAAGGCGGCAGCGGCCAAGGCGGCGGCAGCGGATGCGAAGGTCGCAGAGGACGCCAAGGTGGCGGCGGCCAAGTTGGTGGCGGATGCGAAGGTTGCAGAGGACGCCAAGGTGGCGGCAGATGCAAAGGTCGCAGAGGAAGCCAAGGCGGCGGCGGCCAAGGTCGCAGCAGCAGATGCAAAGGTCGCAGAGGACGCCAAGGTGGCGGCAGATGCGAAGGTTGCAGAGGACGCCAAGGTGGCGGCAGATGCAAAGGTCGCAGAGGAAGCCAAGGTGGCGGCGGCCAAGGTGGCGGCAGATGCGAAGGTTGCAGAGGACGCCAAGGTGGCAGCGGCCAAGGTGGCGGCGGCGGATGCGAAGGTCGCAGAGGACGCCAAGGTGGCGGCGGCCAAGTTGGTGGCGGATGCGAAGGTTGCAGAGGACGCCAAGGCGGCAGATGCAGTAGATGAAAAAAAAAGGAAAAAAAGGTTCGGAAGAGGAAAAAAAACAGGGTGGCAGCAGCGGTGGTAAGTGGAACAAAAATCTAATGATCATGAACAGCTGTATTCAACGTTTGACAGAGGATGAAATAGAACGCAGCTTACAAGCAATCGACCAGGACCCCAGTGATGAAGAGAAGGGGTCTAAACGCAAGAAGCCTCTGCTAGAAAATGATGCACTCTGGAAACAGCTCCTGACCAACGCTGACTTGCGGCTCCAGCACGAAACGCTCTCGGAGTTGGAGGCGACACATTTGAGGAAGACCAAAGCAGACGCCGAGACCGCGCTGGCCAACTGGGCTAAGACTACGACCGGAACAAACGGTAGGTAACTGCAGGCTGTGTGAGTGAATGGAGCTGACCGTTACTGATAGATGCTCACGAGAAGAACACAGCGTCGGCTCCATCCCAACCAAAGATGATTGAGGAAAAATGGGCCTTCTCGTTCCTATCCGAGGCACAGAATGTGTCGGGGGAGAAATACTTCAATTTAAAAACACCCGAAGAATGGAGAGAAGAAGTGGAACGTGCGTACTCAAGATCCAACTGACACAGTGCTGATGTGGGTCCAGGCGAGATATGGGACGAACTGGTAAAGTTCACTAATACCCCTGCGGAGAAGGGGTATAGCATGAATGGTTCCAACCGCCGGCTTTTGCGAAAGGTGCCAGATCTTCTGCCTGCCTGTGCGACCATGTCGAGGAGGACGACGATGCACATCTTCACTGACATCGACGAGTTCACCCACTGTCGCTTCCACGACCAGAAGAGAACCACAATGCAGGCCAAGCACGTTGACGGATGGACATCATCGAAGTATGCTGTTGATGGAGTTGCCTTGGTTGCTCTCGAAAAGAAGAAATCACAAAAAAGACCGCCGGCGAGACCGGGATTCCTGGACTGTGGGTGCGACGAGGAGGCCGCACTATTCGACTTCCTGTGGTTCAAGACTTGGAAGGTGAGGTCGACAAACCCAGCTTTCCTGGTTGTGGAGGACATGAAAAACGATGTGTTCTCTGCTCGTCACCGCGCCTTCTTTACCCAGGCCTACTCCGCCGGCACATGCCTGAAGATCGAGGACTTTTTCTCTATGAACCCGGTATGGGGCACGCCAGAGTATGACGCACGTCTTCGTTTGATTCAGGCCGAGCGGATGATTGAGCAAGCGAACATCCTGCTGAACCTTGATCCCAAGGCAGGTTATGTGATGAAATTGCAGAGGGAAGATGTGAGGATAGAGGATGATGCGAGGATGGAGGAAGACGTGATGTAGCTCGAGGTGTCGTGGGTTTGTTTGTCATCAGTTGTCAACAAGGTTATTCTGCCTCCATGTCGTCTGAAATCAGCAATTCTCTTCGTTGTCGCATTGACCTGCACTCCGCTGGGCTAGAGAAAGATTTCCAGTACATTCACTGAAGATGTAGCGCCTAATAGAATGAGACCAAGGTGAGGAGGAGGAGGAGGAGGAATACGGTAACAGTTTGTTCTTAGATTGGAGAGGCTTCAGCGGAGAGGGATAGAGGTATAGGGTGGTTGGAAGTAAGTTACCAAGTAGGAACTAAGTAGGAACACACGTTCACTCACCCTGGCAGTCAGGTCACACCGCACACTCTTTCAGCCTGGCAGTCAGATCGCACCGTTGACGCTGGCTTGACCCCGCGGTCAGATCCTACTGCCAACCCACCAGCTTGCCCAACTCATCGAGACCAACAGTCAGATTGCACCATCAACGCGTACCTAGACCCGTGGTCTGATCTGAATGCTACTGGCTCACTCTGTCGGTTGAATCACACCGCCAACTAGTCGCAACTTACCACTACTCAGCCTGGCAGTTAGATCGCACCGCTGACCCCCTGCCTGAAACCTACAGTCAGATCTGCACCCTGGCGGTTGAATCACACTGCCGACTAGTCGGAACTTACTGCTGCAGTTAAATTGCACGGTCAACGCTGCCTAGACCCCGCAGCCAGATCTGACAGCCAACTTGCCTACTGTGACTCTGGCGGTAAGATTCTACCGCCAAACTCTGGACGCATGCTGACGTGTCTTGTTAACACTCTCCTTGCGCTATGGACAGTCTTAAAAGGTTTTTTCGCTCCTGCTTCGCCCGCCGCTCCGACCACTCCGCACGCCCTGCTTCCCCTCCCAGGTCACCAGTATTTGCGGCTGCAACGAATTGGCAAGAGCCAACGGAGCCTTATCCGATCCCTCAATATGTGTATATCACAACAAGCACGGAGGCGAATCATCACCTCCAAACGATACAAGCGGTGCGTGATCAGTCTGGACACGGAAGCAGTGCAGCGACCCAGGCCAAAATTGAGCAAAGCAGAAAAGAAGGCAAAATTGGCGGCCGAGATTAGAGATAGGGCGAGCTTCGTCATTGACTGGAGTGATGTCGACACATGCCTCGTCCAGATCGCGACGAGGAGGGGCATGTATTTGTTATCAACCTCCACATCATGGCTGGTGGGCGTTCCTCAGTGATTCATCTCAATCTCTAATCAGCCCACAGAGTTACCCCAAGAGTTGGTCCGAATTTGTGAGAACCGGGATATATTGAAGGTGGCGGCAGGTATTTTTTGTGAGTTCAGTTGCTGGAGCACGAACATATTATTGCTAAACTGATAAATAATCCAGCGGATGGGCAACGCCTCTGGGATTCATTCCGCATGGATATCTTTTCCGCAATCTCATTGAGCCTGGTCGCTAGGCTCGCATATCCAACGACACTCATGACGATTATCCCTTTGCAATCGAGCCAGCCTTGGCTGCGATCGTGGGTCATGCGCTAGGGTACACATTGTCGAAGGAGCACCAGATGTCGGATTGGGATGCTGCAGCCTGTCGGGGGAACAAAAAAATTGTACGTGCTTGATTCCATACGCTAAGAAAAATCTTGATGAGTGATTACAGATGCAGCAATTGATGCCCATGCTTCACTGCGGGCTTTCCTGACCATGCGCACCCTTCTCGACAACTGTGGATACCCGGTCCTTCCAACTTGGTACACTCACGATATTTTCGAGCTGGTCGAGTCAAGTGTGGGACGAATGAGCACTGGGTTGCTCACTGTCCGTGGTGGTCGGAGGACCATACGCAAGGTTTTCAAGCTGTAGATAGACAACCGAAAGATTTGATATATATTAGGTCTGGCGCTGCAAAAGAATACGCAGTCAACTCGAGATACCGAAGATTTGATATATATCAGGTCTGGGCGCTGCACAAAAACTTTGATATTCTAGTCAAACCGTCGCAAGTACCCTTGTAAAATTAGATACTCTATATGTTCTTTGACTAAAATGTAGTGTTGGCCCAGTTTAAAGTCAATCAAGCCTGACTCAATATAAATAGGCCCAGGTTCCACTGCCGTCTCCACCGTGATGAAAACTGACTCCCACGGTGGGTCTTCAATGCCCATATCGAGGTCAACGATGTCGGTAACTGACAGGGCTCGCGGTATTGCACAACTGAGTCGTGGAAGCCACGGAGGTATCGAACCTCGTCGGACGACATTTCGTGCTCGTGTGCTGTTAGGACGTGGGCGATGGCGCCACCGGCTTGCCAATATGCAGTGCGAATAGCACCGAGGCGATGGGAGTGATAGGCCAAAAGGCATCGTTTGTTTTGGTGAACGACACGAGCGAGAATGATGACCGCTGGGCAGCGCTCGTGCGCTGAGGTGTTACTCCTTCCACCTCCATCGCCCCGATCTTGGAATTTAGATCATGCTGCTCTTGCACAATGCGTCGCACAGAGGACCGTCATAGGGTAGAAGTTTGCCCAGGTCCATGCTGAGTTTGGCGCGCAGGACCAGGTCGTGCGCCAGTGTCCCGTAGGTATCGTCAAATGACATAGGTCGTAGTGTGCAAAAAGGAAGTGAAAATAGTAAGATGTCGCAGTGTAGTCTGACTGCCAATCCGAAAGCTGAAGCAAGTGCACAAGTCACCGACAGTGTGAACCGACCACCAAAGGCAAAAGAGAAAGATGCTGTGGGATCCGACCGCCAACATCGGGCCAGCAAGGAAAGGGGCGGTGGGATTCGACTGCCGACGTTGAGTTTGGAAGTGTGCGGGGGGATCCAACTGCCAGCGTCAGTTTGGAAACTGGGCAGTGAGATCTGACCGCCAAGGTCGAAGGAAAAGGGCGCGGTGGGATCGACTGCCAACATCGAGTTTGGAAGTGCGCGGTGCGATCCAACTGCCAGCATCAAGTTTGGAAACTGGGCGGTGAGATCTGACCGCCAAGGTCGAAAGAAAAGGGCGCGGTGGGTTCCGACTGCCAACATCGAGTTTGGAAGTGCGCGGTGCGATCCAACTGCCAGCATCAAGTTTGGAAACTGGGCGGTGAGATCTGACCGCCAGTCGACGAAAGGCGCAGTGGGATCCAATGCATGTCGGTTGGATGCACGTGGATCCATGAGCGTGGGGAACTGGGGTGGGATCTGACTGCTGACGTCCAAGGTAAAGGGCACGGTGGGAACCAACTTCCGATGCCACGCCAGTAAGGGCCGTGCAATCCGACCATCCATTCCAGCGCGAAGCAGCGCTGCCCGAAGGCGTGGAATACCGGCGCAAGCAGCGCCACCTGATTCACAGGCCAAGGTTGAGGATGAAGATGTAACGACATTTTTCTGCCATCCCTATGTGCAGAGGCTGGCGAGATTGGCACGGTGCGATCCGACACTGGGGTGAAAGGAAAGGGCGCGGTGGGAACTGATCCCCAAAGTCGAGTTTGAAAGGAGGCGGTGTGATCTGTCAGCCGAGGTAGAAGCAAAGAGCGCGGTGGGATCCGACCGCCAAAGTCGAGCCTGGAAGGGCGCAGTGTGATCTGTCAGCCAAGGTAGAAAATAAGGTGCGCGGTGGGAACTGACCGCTAAGTTCAGCAGCAAGGCACGGTGCGATCCGACTGCGAAGGTGAAAAGAGAGGGCGCGGTGAGATCCAACCGCCAAAGTCGAAAGCGAGACGGTAGGATCCCACTGCCGGCGTTGAAGAAAAGACGCGTATGGTGGTGCGAAAGTAAGATCACGCAACCATCACTGCCGTAATTCAGCCAGCTGCAAAACCTTACAGTGCAAAACCGTACGTGATTGTACGGCCTGGTATCAGTGACTTAGGCCACTTTGGAAGGCGGTTTGTTTGGTCGCAAGCCTGGCCAAATATTTGGTAGGGAGGTCCCTCACGTGTCGATCAGAGTATGGCTGATAGGGCGATCTGACACCTCTTGACGCACTCACCATCTATCCCATGAATTTCAAGGAGAAACTCCCAAATGAGATGTGGCTGGAGGTGTTTTCTTATCTGCCTCTGGACACTCTCAGAAGTCTCTCGTCGACACAGCGCGCTTTGCACAACATCGCACGCCCTTTTGGTTTTGCCGACTTTCGAGTCCGCCCTCATTTGTGCAGTCACCCGCCCTTGCAGGGGCAGCTTGATGATGCCATGGAGCGCCTCAGATTTTGGTCCTCGCCCAAGATGGCACCACATGTCCGCTCATGCACTGCGAGTCAACACTGGCGCGCACTGAGCTCCCCATCATGGCACATCTTGATCAACTCATTCCTCCAATTCCTCCCCAGATTTACCGGCCTTCATCGACTGCACCTTGATCACATTCAGTTCACACAGACAGTGATCATTGACTTGTGCGGGCTACCTGCACTCACCCATGCGAAATTCCTCCGGTGCGGAGTCCGATCTGGAGAGCATCTAGATCCCGGTGCCTTGACTTTGCGTGTCACGAATTTCACTGTAGATTTTATCTCCGACGATGATGGCCTGGGCGATCTCTGGATTTCTCTACTGTCTTGCGACACACTCCAGGAACTCCATTTTTCGAGCCTCCAATTCAGACCTGAATTCTCGCCTTTCCCGAACTTGCATACAATTGGAGTGAAGTTCTGGTCACCAAATACCAGCGCCATCCTCCCCAAATTTCCCCAAGTCCGCAACTTCGCGATTAGAACTTGGGGAGATCTCGGGACCTTGACACCTTCAGAAAGAGTGTCCATCTTCCCAGTCCTCCAAACGTATACCGGCACCTACGAAGCTCTAGGTCTATTCATCCAGAGGACCACCCTCACTCACATTACCCTTTCTTCCTGCCGTTTCTTCGAATTTCTGACCGAGCTGCGGGGCGTTAACGCATTGCCCAATATCACCTCGCTCACAGCATGTTTCTACGTCTTCGAGACAGCAGGAATTGATGCTCTATTTGGATTCTTTCCAAATCTTACTGAGCTCCAGCTGACTTTCTCGGAGGAGGATGAATCAATCCCTCAGGTACTGTTGTCGCTCCATAATCATTCATTCATTATTTGCTGAATTCAGTTCTTATGCTGTCCAGCCGACATCAATTATCAAGATGCTTCCTTCCAATGCCATTTTACCCCGCACCTTGGAATCTATCTCCCTTCGCTGGTATTACATGTCGCGATTCAACAATGAGGGAAACAGGCCCGCCCCGCCTGATCCCGCCCAACTTCCGGACTTTGCTCGCTTGCGTGATACGCTCATTGCGAAGTGCCCGGCCCTGACGTATATCTTCCTCGATGGATATCACTTTTTGTTTGTTTGGCGGAAAACGTCGCCGTTAGTGCAGGAATCCACCGCATATAGTTTTTGTGAGTTGAAGAGTCGTGATTGAGTTTTCTGGAATTCTGATTTGACTGCCCTTAGATGAGGCGGAGGTTATACGGGCGAAAATACGCGAGACGAGTGTCCCCGTTTGATTTCTTCATACAACTGCGTTGTTTGAAAGATCCAGTTGCATTGGCAATCCGAAAATGGGCCATCGACCCATCTTCGTTCATCACTTTTTTGTCTTCCAGTACGCGGCGAGTCACTCTTTACACCTATGCATACAGCTACATATCCATATTGAGTCAGTGGAAAAAAAGTCAAAGAATTCGAAGCACTGCACTGCCACAGCCACACTTGACTTCGACCATCATTGCCGCACCAAAGTGGCACCACCGACGGTTGCTCGCCGAAGGGCACTCTGTCGAATCCACCACCCATTCCTTCTACCAGGAGCTTGAGCATGGTGTTGACGCGTCGAGCACACAAATCCATTTTCCGATGGCTTCCCAACGAAGTCATTTCTGAAATAATTCGGGCTGCACGACCTTCCGACTAAGCAGCGCTTTGCCGGACTACGAAGCTATTTCACGCACTTGGCGTTCCGATTTTGTATCGTGTGGTAGCGCTCCAGGGCGGTACATCGATCATGCATTTTTGTGATACCGTTCTCGCCAATTCTTCCAAGTTCGCAGGACTGGTACGGTTGCTTAGGGCGCACACCACATATTCGCTTTGGGCGAGACAAGTCCTCAATACACTTAGAGGTGCCAGCTGACGCGCTGACGGCTGAGCCAGTGACATCGACTCTGATGATGACAATCTTCTACTACTATTCAATTGCTGCAAAGCGCTCCTCAGAATTGAGAACCTATCAATCGAAGGCCCTCATCTAGGTGAAACGCAGGAGCACTTGTTGTCCGCCACATTTCCCTCCCTCATCTCCTACACGCTCTCTATTGCCGCGGTCGGAGGGTGGACTTCCACGATGTCTTCTTTCCTAATCCGCCATCCAGCCCTGGAACCCCTATATTTTGAAACTTATTGCGAGATTGAGTTTTGGTTATTTACGTCGGTGCGGATTTCGATGTTGGGTTTTCGGTGTTTACGAGCGCTTTCTAAGTTCTTTTTTGCAATTATGACTGCTGGATTGAAGGAGGTTCGGATCACCTTCAAGACAAGACCCGAACCCGTCGAAGCTCCCTTCGCGATACTCCCTTCCCTAACGCGCAGCGACGTTCCTTTCATATGCTCCATTGATTGTTGGGCCCATCACTATGAGGAAATTGTGGATTCTGTGTCGAGGCACATGCCGCACACAGGAACGTTGCGAATGGAGGTGCAGACCAGTATTTCCGAGCCGCACTCCGTAAGTCGGTGGAATTATTTTGCATGAGCAGTGTTAATTCGCGCCGCTCGGAACAGGATATCTTGCCGTGTTTTACGAAGTGCCTCCCCCGTTTCCTGGGTCTGAGATTCCTCTCGTTCGCTGTCAGTTTCAAGAAATTCGATTTCTTTGAGAAGCCAGAAGAATATCAAATCAGGACTTTGGGGAATATTTGTCCGACATGGCAGGCGTGTCGCATCGGTGAGTTTTCAAGACCGAAACCAGCTTTGTTTCTCGAAAACTGACATTTCCAGACAATGTGGTGCGGAGGAAAGTCGACGAAGCCTGGGTCAAGTTTACGGTCGATGAATTTTTCGCGCTAGCTGGCATTTCTTGGGTTTGAGAATTACGTATATTTCGATGCAGGTACGGCTTGCCACCTGGACCCGACCGACTAACCAGCTTGTACGGATTTTTTGTAATTTTGGGCAAATTTTGAACCTTATTGAGAGTTAACAATAATAATAATCGGTTATTATCTTGCGTGTAAATTCCCTTTCTGGGACTTGAACTTTTGCGACTGCGCTTACTCTCCCCCACCATGGCCGACGACCGCAGCTTCCAGACCTCTGAAGCAGACGTATGGTACCTGAAGAAAATCAGCTTTGGAACCGACGACACGAAGCAAGAGGTGAAAATCGTGACCCAGAATTTCAACGGGTATGTAAGTCATTGACACGACCATTCCTCGCTTCAAACGCTTACCGGTATTTCCTCACTGCAGTCCCTGCTCGTTCATTGCAATATGTAGCTTTCTCTGGCCTCTGTAATACCCCGAGAAAAGCGCTAACGTCGAGCAGGTAATATCTTAATTCTGCGGGGCGACATTCAGATTCTGCCGCGGGACCGCGACTCGGTTTCGTATGAGTTTCTGTCGCAACTGGTGGGCGAATACCTCTTGACGCACGCGCCGGACGTGGATATCTCTGCGGCCCTGTCTATAATGCCGCTCACCCAAAGTGCGTGGATAATAATTACCCCAGCCAGCTGGCTGATTTGAATAAATGCGCGCAGAGGGCATGGACCTGAACCCGCTCTTCACCGGTGCAACGTCGTTCCGACCAGCAGGCGACAACGGCGCGCTGAAGCTGTTTGAGCAGGCGGGCATTCAGCTCGTCCACGGCTGGCTCGTCGACCCCGCGAGTCCCGAGGCGGAGGCGGTTTTGACGCGCGCGCAAGACTATGACACCGCCGTCACGTACATCGTCGATGCGGACTACACCGCCAAGGGCCAGCTTGTTGTTGACGATTCCGGCGCGGGATCCAGCAGTGCAGGGGGCAGCGGAGGGAACTTTACGCCGCAGGAGCGCGCCAAAATTGAGGACGGTGCGCGTTGCTTTATTGTCTTATCTTTCTCGGAGAGCGCGAGCGATGGCTGCACGCGCATTTTTTGTGGCCTGTTGTTGATTTTCGAATCTCGCTCAAAAAAGACTGGCCGCAAGCAATGCGCTGTGTCGAGATTTGGCAATAGCAGAAAATACGCAAGAAACTTCGTGCGGTTTCGCATAATGCGTGCAGGCGTGGCACCATCTCCCTCTTTTCCTTTTCTTCTTTCCACTTATCCTTACTCACGATACCCCACAGCGATGGCCATCCGCCAATTCCTCGACAGTACACAGTCGCAGCTCACCTACCACGGCCTCTTCCACCTCGCCACCTCTCTCCCCCCGGGCTCCCTCGTCGCGCTCTTCCGCAACTCGCACCTCTCCGTCCTGCACAAGCCCAAGCGCACCTCCTCCCCGTCCTCTCCCTTCGCCTCGCCCTTAGACGGCGACGCAGACGCCTCGCACGCAGACACCTCGCTCTACTCCCTCGTCACCGACAGCGTCTTCCTGCACGAGGGCTCCGTCGTGTGGGAGCGCCTCGAGGACGTCGACGGCGGGAACTCGACGTGGGTCGACTCGAACTTTGTGCGCTCGAGCCCGGCCGGGGGCGACTACGCGGGGCAGACGGCGGAGGACGCGTTGAGGGCGGCGGAGATCGAGGCGGGGATGTTCGTGCCGAGTGACCCCGGCGACCTTATCCTTGCGCAGCAGATCCAGGCCGAGGAGGACAACCACGCGCAGATGCTGCGCGATGCGTGGAAGGAGAAGCAGCGCGGACGGCAGCTGGCGCAGGAGGCGGAGGAGGCGCGCCGCAGGGAGAAGAAGGAGAAGAAGGCGGGGAAGGGGAAGGGGTGCGTTGTCATGTAGGGCCGCCGTTGTGCTAAGGGAGCAGCGAAAAATGTAGAGCCATATACCCTACCTATACTTATCTATCTGTAGAAGGTCCATACCCCGCATCATTATATCTCGGTATATCGTTATTGGTCACAAAAATTATCTGGGTGCGAGTTCGCACTTTTGGGTTTAAATATTGTGAGCAGGTCATCCGCTTGTTTATTCCTCAAAGGCGACATACCACAGCCTTGCATAAAGTGGTCCTAGATTCGGTGCCTACTCGGTGCCTTTACTTTTCTTCCTCCCTTCGCACGATCATCTTGGCCTCCCACATGCAAGATCACCCCGAAGAGATTGGCCCTGCGAGACTCCGCGTCCAAAGCTTTCACCATACTAATAAATTTGGGTAGAGGCACCGGTGGCGGACGTTGAATTCAGACCGTCCTGCTTTTTGAAGGCAGCCGAGCCGTGGAATACAGTCGCATGCCTTGGAAGAGGACGCCGAGGGAAGCGGCGAAAGGTACACGGGGTACTCAAATCCGCGAAATACCAGCCAGCTCGAAGAATTCATCGACCGTAAATTGTTCCCAAGCCCCGTTGATCTTCCTTTTGGCAACATCGTCTGGAAATGCCTTTAAGTTTGAAGGAACGAAGGTCATATCAAGGTCTTGGTAACTCACTGAGGCGACACGCTTGCAATGTCGGACATACATTCACGAAAGCTCTGATTTGATGTTCTTCCCCGATCTTCACAAAGGAACCCGAATCCTAATCCGTGCGCTCACGGATAGCGTACGAGAGAAATGCCAGACCCACGAAATGGGGAAGGCACTTCGTAACACACGGCAACGCTGGAGGTTCACCATCGGGATTCGAGCCGAGGTCGATGGCCAGGACTCAATCTCCGAGTATGTCACATTCAAAATGGATGGATTTCAGGGCTGGATGGCGAACTAGTAAAGACGGAATCTTAGAGGCCCACAGACGGCGCAACTTAGCAGAGAGCGTACAGGAGATGAGGGAGGGAAATGTGGCGGAAAGCAAGTGCTGTCCAAGTTTTATACAGAAGAAGGTCTTCGAGGGATAGTTTCTCAATTCTGAGAAGCGCTTCGCAGCAATCAAACAGCAGACGACTGTTCTCATCACTGGGAGACACTGACACGTCAGCTGGCTCATCTAACATGCATCATCGACTTGCCTTTTCCATTTCACAAATGTGGACCTGGTCACCGTGGGCGGCCCGTACTAGTTCTGCGAACCTGTAAGATTCGGCGATGGTAGAACAGAAACGTTTAATGGATTTGCACTTGCAGCCATCGAGCGCTACGACTCGGTATACATAGAATTGGAACGCCAAGTGCGTGAACAGCTTTGAACTCCTACAAAGCGCCGCCTGGTCGGACGGCCGTGCAGCTTGAATTATATCAGAGATGACTTCGTTCGGAAGCCATCGAAAAATGGATCTGTGTGCTCGCCACGTCAATGCCATGCTCAGGTTCCGAGTCTTGTTAAGATGATGATTCGTCTTTGGGCGGGTTACTTTCGGGGAGGACTGGCTTTCGGTGGTTGTGAGAGGATGAAAGTAGAGATCAAAGCTCGTCGGTGGCAGTGCAGTGCTCCTCTCACCACCAAAAATTCATTCAAGTCGAAATACGGTGTTCAAACGTTCAAACGCCTATGCACAGAGTCAGTCACTCCCGGCGTCGAAAAAAAAATCCAGCACAAGGATCAATACTAAAACGGGGCGCACTAAGCACCAAACCGCTGCCACTCACTCCACTCCGAGTCGACTCACACAGCAATTGATGTTCACCCTGGCCTGCGACCCATACATTGTTGTGAGGCTTCCGTCCCGACTTTTAGCTGCCCAGTGGACAGCTCTTATACTGCAAGAGCTTTTCTTGTTCTTGTTTCCGCCACTGTCCACACGGTCGCTACCCAGGCCACATCTAGCTTGTTTGTTCTTAGGAATGCCGAGATGGTTTGCCTCAATCCTCTCCGCGTCGCGCGATTTCTACTTGATTTTTCAAATCTACAGTGTTCCAGTTTTTGAGTTCGCCACGCCACGCACCATTGCAAAAACAAAAGCGCAACAGCTCTCGCCAGAACTACGGTGGCGACTGATGCGATACGACTATAAAATCTGGTCGCGGTCTTTCTTCACAGTGGCGGTCTTTTGTCCACCCCCCATCTTGCGAGTCGGAAGAAAATCATGGACAATCCTTTCGACTTGGAGTGGGAGTCTGCCACATGCTGTACGTCCGTTTCAGCGTACTCTGAGAGGACCAGAAACGAAAGCCTTCCCTTCGAGGGGAACGTCGAGTGTGACGCGATAGCAGCAGGTGCGCTGCTCTGTCTACCTTCCATAATTGACCATTCCCTCACCGCTTAGCTATTGATCGCTCTCATGGTAGCACTGACCGCGGTCACGGTCGCAGCGTCCATACCTGTGGGTCTCTGCTTCTACCAACCTGGTTGATTACATTCTCACCCACCAGGTTCGGCTTCAGCTCCTTCACGTTCTTTGAATTCCGCCTCACCCGTACCACGAAAACCAACATATACTGGTGCATCGCCCCAGGCTCGGGAGTCGACATCGACTACGTTGCAGAGAACAGGAAAGTTACACCCTCGGCCTCAACTTGAAGATGACTTGAGCGGACGCCGCTTGGGCCAAGGCCCTGTAATTATAAGGTCCAGGGACATTTCGCGACCAGACGCCTCGGCCACACCCACCCCATTGGCAGCAAACCGAATCAGGTGCATCACCCCACTGTCGCAGGGAAGGCGTTGCCGTGGCTTAGCAGATGTCCGAATAGGGGTGCGTCCAAGCCCCGTTTTGACCATTATATCTATTGATTTATGCAGATACCCATCACTCGCTGGCAGCTTTACGGTTTCATCTCCCTTTTCCTGTCACTCCTTGTTCGCCTCATAGCAACAACCCCCCACCCTCGCCTTCGTCTGATTCTCCTAGCCCACCGAAGGCAGTGGCAAATGATTTGAAGTTCTTCAAGAAGTCCGTGCCACGTCCCGCCCAAAGTCCGTCTGACCACAATATTGGAGAGTGTTCCTGCCGACGGGACGCCATTTATGTCGATGTCGGCGACAATAAACTGTTTATAAACAGCTTTTGGCGGATTCAACACAACCACGATCAGGCAGCTAGAGTCTGATGCCCATGCCCGATGGCTACCTGAAGATGCGTCCCCATTTTCGACTCTAGGCGGTTCCAAACCGCTTCGGTGTTGATGCTGCCTCCGGTGCAATCTCAACAGACACGGCGGGCGATATGTAATTGACACAATGCCGGAATCTGCGAGTTCTCTGTGTTTGACATGTTGGATGAAATCTCTTTTCAAATCGAGAAACTGACACAAGTTACTGTGTGCAGACGCGACGCGACGCGTTTGATTTAGATCACGAGATCGAGCTCACCGGTCCGAGATGTCTCATTCCTGCCTCAAGGCATTGCTGTCAATTCACGAGCTGGGACAGGCCAATATCTTCGTTTATTGGCTGGCCTTGACAGCTGCTGCACTGGAATGCTGTTGTCGGAGATTAGCCGTCAACTATAACTTGAAGTTGCAGCGGTTTGCTTGGGAGTTTGGAACGACAAGTGACCGCTGTCTCTCCTTCTGTCCCCCATGTCCTCCGCTGCAGCTCCCTTGACCCAGGCTGAACAAGAATTCCAAGGCGAAGATGATGAAGAGTCTAACGAGGAGTCTCGCGAGGAGTCTTCTCACTCGACGCTCTATATCAAACTCATACGAGGTAACTTCCCTTACATCCTCGTGCTTCAAGTCATGTATTCATCTTTGAACACTACAAGAAATAATCCAATTCGTTCAAGCGGAGCACTCCAGTCTCATATCCGACACAGATGCCCAGATCCTGACGTTGTTTGAGGCATTTAGTGGTGCGCTCACCTATCTTTATCCTCGATCCGTCGCTGAACAACCCACACAGAGAAGGCGCAGATGTTCTTGACCTGCCTCATAATGACGCGCAAGGACCTGAAGTGGCATCCAATCGGATCTGTACTGAAACTCGGTGAACGTCTCAAGTTAGACATGGAAGGCGTGGCAAGCGTCATGACAGAACTTTGCAAGGTACCTTTCTATCTTTGAGTCCTTGTACGACTTGGCCACTCCGCACGCTATAACACGCTCTTTTCAGACTCCGGGTTTTGCTCAAGACCAGATCTCGATCGACGAAGCTCTCTGGTGTCTCACAATCCCTCAGCTTCTGAACATTCTTGGTTTCAAACCCGGGACGAGAAAGGTCGGCAGAATAGAGATTTATTGCGCCGGTTTTTACGCTTCCCATTTTCTAGGCCGGGCTGGTTTCGGCAGCCAGACAAAGACCTGATCCATGGAAAAACGTGCGCGAGACTCTCGGTAAGTCTTTCTCCTTAATTGAAGAGTCCTGTGCGCTTACAATTGAAGGTAAATGCATCAGAATAAATTTGGACATCATTCGTCTTTTCCGGCGACTTATACTGACCTACTACCGCTGGTGAGTGTTTAGCCTTTTTTTTAACATAGATCGTTTAGAACAACGACAGCAAACTCCCTGCCCGCGAAGGATCTGGTTCTATGTTTGAGATCATCGAAGGTGTCGGGAAGAGGTTTGGGGCGTTCAGACCTCTGATGTTTGATGAGCCACCATTCTTGCGCAATCGCGATGCGCTCGTTGAATTCGAGCTTCGCACTTTCTCTGGTCAGGCTGCTGGCGTCGACAACTATCTACCCATCTTCGACGGTTAGAGATTAATTTGGCTCTTGTTTCTGGTCCGACAATTCATCTACTGTAGATATCCTTGCTGATATCGCACACAAGAATAATTCTATTGCCGACACCTGCAGGGGGCTCGATCGTGAGTATATACGAGGAAATAATAATCTCCAGTTTACTTATTTTTCGTTTCTTCAGTTGCGACTCGCCATGTTCTTGCCAGTATCGTCCTCCAGCAACATACAGAAGTGTCATATTCAGATCTCCGAGAATTGAGGTGCAACGGCGTCTTCAACCCAGAGAATGACTCCACAGCGGTTTTGTCTACATTCTGCGGTCGCAGCGGCGATGCTCTGTGCACCGACGAGTCCTTTGGCACTGCAATGGACCGCTTGAGAATGCAAGACTTGAAGGAACTTGCCAAGAAGCATCATATCAAGGTCAGTTCCTTCCATTTATCTCCCCCCTTCATTTCATCGTCGTTGACCAAACTCTAGTTCAAGGGAGCCGCCGTCAAAACAGAGTTGATCAAATCTTTCAAATCAGCTCTCTCGCAGAGGAGGATCGACTCGTCCCGATCTCTAAAAGACGACCTCATGCCGGACATCATAACCAAGCTAGACGAGTTACAGAAACGACGAGTGATCTTGAAACCGGACGTCGAAACCTTTCTGGATTCCTGCGTCCGGCGCTACTTTGGAAGGTTCGTCCACAGTTGGGCTCAAGAAAAGATGTGGGGCTCATTGTAGGACGTGATCTTTAGTCGAATGGACGCCCCGGACTATCTTGCGCGAAGGCCTTTCCGCGCGATGCGTCGACTTTTTTGTGAGAGACAGATCTAGTATGAACGACTGGTCGTGTGTATATGTACTAATGAATTCTGAATGGTACGTGCCGGCATGGATTGTGTATGTACTGGTAAATTGTAAGGGAACTCATGTCGTTGCGGCGGGCAGGCGGATAAGTAAGATTACACGGCACATGATTCAGCTCATGAAGATTTTCTCTTGCACTAGCAAAATGCGCTATGAATGGGACACAAAATACAAAACACAGGGCAAGACTAGCTACATTAGCACACACCCCCGGTCAGGCCCTGGGGCCAACTTGTGCGCACAAAACTTGGTCATGTTCGGCTGGCCTATACTATCCACCATGTCATAGAGCTTAGGATCCCACGTTTCCCTCACCGGATACGGAGACACATCAAACGTCAGCTGCGACTGAAACCAAGACTTGGGTATGTCGGGTTGGACGGGGACGTAGTCCCACGACGCAGGAAAGCGCCCGCGTTCGACGGTGATGTTGAGCACCCGCGGCGCGAAGGCTGCGTCTAGGAGAAGCTCCTCGTTGAGGCGGTGTGGGAGGCGCACGCCGAAGGGAGTCCGCCGCTTCGTGAGCGTAAACTCGATTGACGCGCGCAATACGGGTACCATTGGAGGCTGAGAGGGCGAAACAAGGCGTTGGACGAGGGAAGGGGGAGGGGGGAGAGCGGTTGGGGTGTATTTGACAGTAGCAGGGTCGTTGACCTTCCATTCGAAGATGGCGAAGATCCAGGCGTTGAGCTCGGCCCAAGAGGTTATCTGGGTGCGCGAAAATAAAGTGTGCCGCCGAATGAGATCTATGGGGAGCCGTACCTCGCCTGTCCCATCGCGGTAGAATATTAGGTTGTGTCCGTCGTCAGTGTCCCAGTGCCAAGCTTTTTCACTGCAAAGGACGGAGTACACGGCAGCTGTGGCGGCTGAGCTATCCATGGGGAGCGTCGTACCAAGGAAATTGCTTAAATATTGAATCCCTGGCGGGCTCGGTGTCTAGTCGTGTCAGAAACGTGTCGAGGCGGTGTTTCAGTGTTTCACCGTCCTCCTCCGTCGCTATCCGTGGATTACCTCGCCAACTTTGCCCCGGTAATCCCAATCGTGCGCTGCTTCGAGCATCGAACTATAGCTTGAACGCATGAAAGCTTCGCGCAAGTCTTGCCTCGAGGCAGGAAGCAAAACACAGCCACAAATTTCCATAAATGGCGAAGAGCAGTCCGGCGAGGCCAGGGAAAGACTGCTTAGGTAGATACCTTGTATATAGTTCTCCGGGCTAACTGACCTGGCCCGTAAACAAGTGCTAAGAAACTAGTACTAAGATAATAGTGAAAGGAGGGAGCAAGAGGGACATCCTGCCGCCAACAGGATTCATGGCGATGAAAAACTTGAATTCTTGCTCCAAAGGTTGGACCCTGCAAAAGTAATGGTCAGCACCATGCGAGACGAAGCAGACATAAAGAAGTGGAGAAAAGATCAGCAAGGTGCCCGAAGGTATTGAGCTGTGGCGGGCGGTTTCGGCATGGAAGTACGTAGACCGTCGTGTAGAACATCATACAGTAGCGAGGGTGAGGGTCAGAACTCACCGAGTACGAGGGGGCGGACCGCCCAACGTCGGCCAACATCGACGACGCGCCCCATCGAGCGAGGTGGGCACACACGGCCGGGCACCATCTGTGGATAGCGTCAGCATATCGGCGGACCACAGATAAACAAAGAAGGAAGCGAAAGCAAGGGAGTAGGTCAGATTTTCAAAAAGCTCGACATGAATGTTAAGACAGGGATAACTGAAAAATAAATAGGCTCATCATCGAAGCCCTTGCTCTGGCCTCAAAGAAACGGAGATGAAAGACTCACGGGCGGTTTTGATCTCCTATAAGGTCGCCATGATGTCGACGACTTGTGTCTGAAGGATATCACTTCTAAAACACCAAGGTCAGCGAAAGAGTCAAGGAGGCCAGCGGAAGGAATGGAGTGGAAGGCATGGGAGTGGAGAAGGGTAGGAAAGATCAGAATATTTTAAAAAAATACAGCCATGGAATTGTCGTCAATGCCTTGCGGCTCAGGCGGTAATTCCTATGTCTCATCGCGGAGACGAGGAAGGAATTGGAGGACGGGGTACATACCATGGCAGATCTCTTCCCTTCAAGTTACCCGTATATCCGAATGCTCGTGGCCAATGACAGTCAAGGAAACCTAAAGAGATCGGAGTCAGCGACAAGAGAAAAAAGGTAGGTGAACAGAACTAAGAAAAGAGTGTGAAACAGATCAGTGTAACTATGACATAGAGGCACATCGCCCTGACGTCCGGTAAGACATACAGAGACTCGAAGTTTTTTTAGGAAAAGATATCATCACGTCGAGCAACATCGAATCTTCAAAGAAAGGGATGAAGGGCTAACGAGGACTTGCACATACCTGCTAGCTACCGTTGAACACAGCGGGCATGGGACAATGGCTGGACAACGAGCTTCCCTGGTGGTTGGTGGTGGTTGGTGGGAGATGGAAAAAAAAGTTGGTTGACAGCCGTCAAACGTCTTCCTTATAAGGGGCGTCGCTTCGGAGTTATCGGCCTTCGCTAGATTTTCGGCGTTAATGTCCGTGTGCAACGTCGATGCAGATACTTAGTAGGCAAGAGCGGGTTAGAGGAGACCAGTGCGCAGAATCGAAATAATAGTTTTCGCCCAAGTGCTTCACAGCCGGGTCACGGTGTGCACGGTCACGTGCCGCATCAAATTCAGTTGCGAGTCGTGTCTCCATTTACACGTGCGAAAAACCACTGTTGTTCGGGCGATTCGAGGTTCTTCCGTTGATGGTCGTGTCATGATATTACCTGGCGGTGGGCCATCATCCATGGGAAGTCGCAAGTGTCAAGAGGTGTCAAGCAGCACCTTGCATGTAGTAACTAGGTTGCTCAACAGCAATCTTTCACTGCATAGATCAGCATAGATCTTCCACATTGCGGCATAGTCCACGGGATGAAGCTAAAATTTTGGACGCCAGTAAGGCCAGTATTGGGTTTTACTCGGCGATTCGTTCCGATATTTTCTGGAGATGGTTGACGCACTTCTCAGCCACGGGGCAGGCTGAGTTTTGTTGCGTATACGTAGAACCCTCTCGCTCGCTCGCTGGATTCGTTTCATCATATAGTATTCGTCGTCAAGCAAAGCCACCATTGATGGCGGGAACGGTAGTGCACTGACAGGTGATGTGGTGTTTAGCGAGGAGGAACGGAACACTTATATTAAAGGAGACTCGAGAGTTTTTGTGCCCCGCGCCGCCATATACGATCCTCCTTCCCCGTTATCCAAGCTTCTTAATCTCTCTCCATTATTGTATAATATATGCCACACCATACGCCCACGTCCCAGGAGGTTATATTGTACGTTTGTTTCTGCGTTTTCTTCCTTAATTTCGCCGTTTCTCATGCTCTGGTCACGATAGGGTACTCGTACTTGCATCGTGGCTTAATATCGTACTGTACACCCTCGAAATCGTGCTGTGCCTACGATATTTTGAGCGCCCGGCTCGCCCTTTGATTCACAAAATTGGTGTCGGACTGTTGGTCCTCGCCGACACTGTGTGCACAGGGGCAGTGCTGTTCGATGTATGCTTGACGATAGGTGTGGGGGGAATCGGCACTGGAGGGCGCAACAACTTCATGGTCGCCCTAGATGCGCTTGTGCTGCAAATTATCCCAACATACGTGTCTGCAGCTATATCACAACTATTTCTAACTAATCTATTCGTAGTTCTGTGAGTCCACTACTGCCTTTTGTCTTTTTCATAGATTTGCTCACCGTCTTCCTAGAGTAGGCAGTAAACTTCTTGGGCTGCCCTTGGTGCTTTTGATTCTAGTTCATGTGAGTCTTGTTTTGGTCGCCGCTGTGAGGTTTACAGCTCGAGCACAGGTTACGTTCTCGTGGGGGTCTGCTATTGCCTCGATTGTGACTTTGAATTTAGGCGGCATAGTGTTGACAACAACGTCGTTCGTCTCTCTTCGAAGCCCATCTCATTTACAGGCATAAATTTCTCCACAGAATCGGTGCAATCTCCTGCTCGGTCACCGATTTAATTATTGCCTCATGCTTGGCCTGGAAATTTTGGACGATGATGGGACCTAGCTCTGAACTGTCGTCGAAGAGGTAAGTACCGCCTCATATTCAATGGGTCTGAGCTGACGAACCCACGATCCAGTCGGCTGCGGCTAGTTTTGATTCTCATTGTCAGCTCTGGGGCAATCTGTGCGACCATTACTACCGCGATGATGATATTGATTTTGAAGCAAAGCCTAGGTGCGTGGCTGTTTATACCGTCATGCTGTCAGTGATTCTGACTTCGTCGCCAGCTTATGACTTCTTGTTTGCCTGTCACGGACGCGTGTACGCACTGACGCTTCTGGGGAATTTCCTGCTTGGTGCCCCGTCGCGACGAGCGCAAACAGCGTTCAAGCTAAGCCATATTAAGACTATCGGCAGTCAATCCATGGCAATACGCTTTACGGAGCACACGACGACGAGCATCCGAAACTCGTATTTGTTACGGGATTCCAATACAGTGCAGGTTAATTCAGATGCAACGCATGATTCAAGATTGTTCGAGGTGAGGCTTGCGGTGTTATTAGGCGAGTTCCTCACCCTAAAGCGAAACAAAAACAGCGGTACGATTGGATCCAGTTCGACGAGATCGAACCGTCGCCTGATCCTTGGAAGCTTGCTCACCGCGATTCCGGGTCGGCGTGATAATTGCATTTTGCCCCAACGCCAGATTTGTTTGAGATAGCGGATAGGCAAAAATACTGCCACTACTATTCTTTTCTTTTCTTTTTGTTGGGTCGGACTACTTGTTTATTTGAATCGGGATTCACTTGGAGACTGTCTGTAACAATCGTTATTGTAGCATAGTATACAGATAATGCAACCGCATTGCCGTTTTTGGACCGCCATGTATTGATGCAATTTATGATCACGAAAAAACGCGGTCACAACAGTGTTAAGTGATCATCTGGAAAGAGCACAGCTCCGACGGTTTCCATTGCAGGAGAACCGAGGAATCCATTTGTAGCTCGAATTTGGGTCAAACAGAGAGGCAATCCTCGACGTTACGGCCGTCAAGATGTGGGCGTCAGACATTCTGCACCGGCGGTAAACTTGAGGAAACAAAACAGCCAATTCAGACCAAGTAGTGGATCCACGGCGTCGGTGAACCGTGAACATCTTGGTCGATAGAAATTCTAGAAGAGAAAAGAGCAGCAACGCACGAAATGAGTGAAAATTGGCAAAAAATTACTTAGGCTCCTCTACAATCGTGACGCACGCCTCGAGCTTTAGGCGCGAAGCTCCAGCCCGAGACTACCGAGACCTGAGATACTTAGTGAGACTTAAGTACTTACTATGAGGAACGATGGTACACCGGCGATGAATCGTCTGTCAGGAGAGCCTAGTACTAGTAGTTGAAGTTTGTTGTTTCTAGATCCAGCGCATCAGGAATGCTTCTGAGTCCGGAGCGGAGGGCAGGATCTACAGTCCTAATGGGGTTCAGATCGATTACGTGCGCACGACTGAGTCAGTTTTTCAACTCCTCTTTGCTCCCCGTCGTTGGTTTGCCGCGCACACGAAGTCCATAACGCAGAGGGAAATATTAATCCAGCACCCCCAAACACTACAGATGATATACAGGTCGTCGAAGCTGTCGGACCCGGTGCCACTGATGGACTGCATCTTTGATTCTTTCTGAACGAATACGTGATGTATCGCATCGTTTGAATTTCTCGGATGGCAGTCCTGCGGTCAGAAACTACGGGCGGCATTTTCTATCTACGCATCGGCCGGCGTTTTAACACATCTCCCACAACGCTTGGCGCGTCCGAGTCACGATATACGCGGTGTGTTCTAACACTCTCAAGGTCT
The DNA here is from genome assembly GCA_014925785.1 of Mycena galopus ATCC 62051. Lineage (NCBI taxonomy): Eukaryota > Fungi > Basidiomycota > Agaricomycetes > Agaricales > Mycenaceae > Mycena > Mycena galopus. The sequence goes on from WIQG01000182.1 coordinate 58,907, forward strand.
TTAAAGTTGAACATGACTCCTCCAAGGCCAAGCCTGAGTTCGGTCGGCAGTTTTGATCCACAGTGCTGGCTAACGCCGTACATTGCCGTGTACGTCGTCCAACGAGTCACTCGAGCTCTCATAGACGCATGTACACCGCGGTCGAGTTAAGTAAGTCATATTTTCTCAGATTTTCTCCCATAGTATGTATCTACTCAATCGTGAAACCGATGCCCAGAGATTGCCCAGAGATTCCAGTCAGCTCGAGGGCGCGGGCTTGGCCGGGCTTCGGCGGGCTTGTGCCTTGAACATCACTAACTTGACAAGCCCTTGACGTTTTTTTACTGGCCTTTTTCGGTCGGCGGGGAAAAAAATGCATTGTGGAGAAGGCCATCCAGTCACATAATAACCTACAGGCCTCAAAAAAATTGGATCCGACGACCAGGCATCAGGCCGACGCGCGCGCCAAAGTTGGCGCGACGAATGATGCGACGTCCGAAATCCCTTGTTCGTCGGTAATCAGCGGCTGCATCAGGCCCGAAAAGTATTTGATGGACGGCAGGAATCATATTGGGACTCGGTTGAACCCTAGCTCCAAAACGTCCCCTCACAGTACCAAAGGTCACTGCCACCAACAGATTCTCCGAGAAATCCTTGAGAAGCCATCATGAAGGTTCTGTCACTGGAGTGTGACTTGAGCACGGAGGTCGCGTGTATAAAAGGTGGGCCTGGCGAGCACTAAAAACAGGATATCATCTCCTTCCCCACCGCCCACATTGCTCCCTCCACCCCCGATGATCTTCCGCACCTTTCTAGCACCATGTCTCGTGGCGCTTGCCACGCTTTCCGTGGTCTCTGGACAGACAGATGATCTTGACACCGTCCGCGAGCGCCGTCTATCCAATATTGTTGGATCATCCACAGGTGCCGCCAATATTGCTCTCTGGTGAGTTTCTCCGGGTTTCCATATCGGCATGGTTCTATCAACCGTTCATTTTCTCAGGCAATCATCTTTGCTCGCAAACGCAACTTGGGCCGACGTGGATTACACCTCGGGGTGCGACGCCAGTCCTAGCAGCTGGCCAGCTCAAGAGCACTGGGTTCGCATAAGTGCGCCCTACATAATTTGCATCTGTACTTGCTGAAAGATTTTTGCCCAGACACTTTCGCATCTGCATGGCACGGCGGGTTCAAGAACGCGGCGAACTGGACGGGAAACCCATCCCTGCGAGCTTCAATCTCCGCCGCCATGGCGTTCTGGTTCGACAACGACTTCACTAACCCGGCGTGTATCGACTCCGGTGGGTTAGCCGCGTGTCCTTGTGGCACTCCCGGCTTATGGTAGCATCTAATCTTACGCCTCGCATTTCCCATGCTGATATAAAAGCACAGGAACACGAATTGGTTCTCGAATGTAAGAACCTAAATTATTTTCTTCGATTCCAATTGACATGCCATTATATCCCTAGATCATCCTCATTCCAACCTGGGTTGGCCAGGTTTGCTTGTCTTTGGGCAGCAGTCTGAGCGCCTCGGAACTCGCGGGTTGCACACTAATGACTGGTCGCTCATTCAATACGCTTCAGACTGGGATCAACGGGGTTTCTGCGATCACGGGAGCGAACCTGCTCGATATCGCATCCATCGGCATCGACCAAGGGCTACTTCTGGGGAACGCGACGGAGGTCGCAGACGGGTATGCCGCCGTACATGGCGACCTGGTATTCCAAAACACTGTCAAGGCGGACGGAATTCGTGCAGATGGTTCATTTGGTCAGCACGTTGGGCTTTTGTATAATGGGTAATTTTCCTCCTTCTTTTCATCGCGAATATATGTTGAACGATTATTCAGCGCCTATGGAAAAGACTAGCAAGTTGTTTGATTGGTTGTTCTATCAGGAGGCTAACTTCTTCTGCAGCGCCAACGCCGTCCTCAACCTCGAGATCTGTGCTGGAGGGACGGAGTTCCAGTCCGGAAATGCATCGCAGATTGCTTTCACTACTCTTCTGCTTGCTGTAAGTTTGAATTAACCCTTCTTGAAACTAAATATTGACCCGGTTTCCAGGATCAATGGATGATTTTCCTCAACACGATCACAAACATTCTCCATTGGGACTATGTACGTCCTCCTCTCCATTTTGGATTCACAAATTACAATCGACAACTGTCCAGACTGTGATTGGACGCAATCTCGCACAACCCGTCTCAGATAAAAAGTTAGTCCATTTTTGGACAAACATTTTATGTGCGGCTGATCATTCAAAGTGATGCTGCGACTCTCGAGTTCAATTTGACCCAAATCCAAGTGCTTGGGCAACTATGGGAGTCCACCAAAATCATCAATTTCTATAATGATTTGATCGCCGCCAGCACGACCGTAAACCCAGGTTCTATTGTCGGAAACCGAATGTTTTATACGAACGATTATATGGTGATGAAATAATTGGAAGTAACAGAAATTGTGCTAATTCAGCTCGCAGGTACACCGCGGAGAAAACTACATGATTACCCTGAAGATGTACAGCACACGAACCCTGAACGCCGAATGCGTCAACTCTCAAAATCAACTCGGGTTCCATCTAGCCGACGGAGCAATTTACACTTATACCGATGGTCAGACCGCCCAATATCCCCCTGACGTTTTTACTTACCTTCAATTCATAGGCAACGAGGTTCGATATAAAACTTGGCTGAGTCCACGCAGTTCATTGATTTTTTTTTTGTAGTATCAAGATATCTTCTCTGCATGGGATTGGAACCTCATTCCTGGCATCACGGTAGATTACGGCGCCACACCTCTCAACTGCGGGACCACAACAGTCACAGGAATTCAACCCTTCGTCGGTGGTGCATCAGATGGTGTGGTTGGAATCGCAGTCATGCGCTACACTAATCCGACTACACGGGCGTTGACCTGGCGCAAGACCTACTTTTTCCTCGAAGACGACATCATGTTCGTTATGATTGCGCTCATAACTTCTTCAACCTCCGCCCCTGTATACTCCGTTTTGGACCAGCGTCTGCAGTCCGGCGACGTTTTCGTCGACGGTGTCGCTGCAGACACAGGGAATTTTACCGCAGTCAGCTCCCTTTGGCATGCTGGCACCGGGTACACATTCAACGCATCCAACCCTGCGACCTCGCTTTCTCTCCAGCTCGGTCCGAAGACGGGAAATTGGCAGGCTATCGGCAGCTCTACCGCTGCACCGAACACGATCGACGTTTTTGCTGCGTGTCTCTCCCACAGCGATATTACTGCTCCTGTCACGTACGCGATGTACCCCGGTACTACGCAGGATACATTCGCACAGAAAGCGGCCGCCGAGTCAAATAATCTGCAGGTGGTGCGCAACGACGGCAGCATTTCGGCACTCGTAGACACCGTACACAACACTGCGTTCATCGCCTTCTGGACGGCAGCTGGCTCGACGTTCACGATTCCCTCTCGGACGGCGGGCGTTGGTGCCATCCAGGTTAAATCGAATGGGAGCTCGACAATCATATTCAGCATGGACACTTGGAATGTGACCGTGTCCGATCCAACGCAGACGCTTACTGGGCTCCTGCTCAACTTTACGCTCTTGACAGGGACGGCGCCGCCGGGATGGGGAACGGCGAAGAGTCGCGCAGTCACTGTTACTCTTCCGGTCGGTGGGCTCGCAGGAGGGAGCGTTAGTGCACAGTTGCCCTGAATATTCGCGATTTCCGGGTTCGTACTCAAAGTGTTCATGAATTTTAAATTAGGCTGTATAAGTTATCGCGGAATATATCATTTGATATCTGGCATCAATGAGGAATCAGCGCTGGCTCAACAAAGGACAACATTGAACATTCGGAGAAAATGCAAAGCGTTGGCATTGTTTGTCCTTTTTCTTTTGCGTGAACTGGTCACGTGCCAGGAAGCATCCGTTGTCTACGCTCACCGCACATAACATACTGAAGATGTGGAGAGAGGTAATGTAACCAACCGCTCTGGCCGCCATCTGCGGCGGAAATACTTACCTCGGCTTTATTACGGCACGCTGCCACCTCGCGAGTAAGTCTTCTGCCTATCTCGAGGCTATCTAGCACCTTCGATGTCAATGAGGTGCGACGGCCACGCCAATTGCGCGTGTCCTGGATGTATTCATAGTCCATATATTGGAGGGTGAGCTGGGCCATGATCTTACGCGTTCTCTCCTTCCGCCCAAGATGACGTCTCCCGCCGATCGCTTTCCCATTCCCGGAGGAAATCTGGAACTAGTAGACTCTTACGACGATGAGCACGAAGATAATATGGCACAAGGTCAGAATTAGGCTTCGCGCGTTCATTATTTCCACAAACCTCTCGATCCCAGTTCATCCTCTGCCATCCCCGCCGCCAATCTCATCGGTGAGCTTTGCAGCTAGGACTTTTTGGAATCCGCATCAACTCCAGCAGATAATGCATCTTACCCCGGTGGATCTATCAAGTGTCTTGTGTCGTATCTCCCACCCGTTGGCGTCCAGGACCGCTGAATACGTCCGGGCTTTAAATCTTTCCGGGAATGCATTTCGCAATCTAGATCTCTCTGCCTTGAATGTGTGCGTATTTGTAGTTTTGGACTGTATAAAACCTGCCTGAACTGACGGATGACCTTCAGACTCTCCAATCATGACCCTGCCATGGTTAATCAGCTCTTGCGCATCCAATCTGGCGTTCTTCCCTGCTCTCTACCTCTGGAGGAGCATGATGGCGCAGGAAACGAATCTTTGTCGTTAAACGCCAGCGGTCCCTCAAATGTGGACCCCTCGAAAACCTCCTTCTCCGCCGAAAGTTCTGCGTCCGATGGTTTTTCGCCGCATTCCACCTCAACTTCGTCTTCGACATCGATCAACATATCCCCGGCTATTTCGGAGAGCCCTGGACCTCGGTCGTTGAATATACAATCAAGCGGCGTAGACGATCCCCAGAGCCAACGGTCCCTCGCAGATCCTTCCATAGCGCATTCGAACGACGAGGTCGCTGGCCTCGTTGTGCCCCTGGGTCATGCCACGCGTAGTGTACCGGGCGCGGATCTCGATGGATGTTGCCAATCGCTCTTCGCTTCCTGTGCTACTGTTACGACGACCTCCGGCTCAGAACCCTCCATGAATCCACAACGGTCGGAGGCAAAAATGTCTACAGCATCTAGTGGTACAGATACCCTTCAGCCTCTTCCAGATCAACCATCCACGGTATCAAACGAAATGGCAGTTCAGGTCCGGTCGCTTGACGGCTCTACACCGTCTCATCTCAGCCCATCCATCCAACCAAAATCTCCACAGGTTGATGGCAGCGCTGAATCTGAACTAGAAACCCATTGCAATACGGTAGATTCTGGTACGTGTGTAGACCAACGCCTTTAGATTCCGATGATCATTACTTATAGGCGCGCACGGCACATTTTCTCAAGCTGAAGCGTCGTCCGATGTTTCGGCTGGAGTGTCTGGAGAAACAGGGACCTTAAATTCGGGTCAAGGCACCTCGCCATCGGTCACCGCTGACAGTGGTTTCTCCGAATCCGATATTTCGTCGCTTGATCAAAGTGGCGCAATGTCGAAGACTCAAGGACCACCATATCTAAGCTATTCTGCTCGCCCCACTTCCCCCATTCATGTATACAACGCGCCTGATAAAAGCTCCGCCGATTCTGACCCAAATGAACGGGGGTTGTTCTCTGGCCCGACATCAGCTCCTCTTTCCCAGCAGGATATTGTCACCTCTGCTTCGAGCACTTCCGCAGCAGAGCCTGATCGTGGCGGAGACCCTTCCTTTCTGGAGTTCGACCTTTTGCACTTCTCGCCTTTCTCGCTGCCGGCACAATTGGTGCATGTACATGACACCCAGATGCCGTCATCCGAGCTAGGCAAAGTCGGCGCATGCCCACTCTCTGGCGGTACCGCAAACCTGATGACGTGCGAAGAGGAATCGCAATTCAGAATAGGCTCTGCGAGTGCCACGTCGTCTAAAATTGCGCTCTGCCCGAAGGAGATTGTACCTATTCATGGGTTCACATCTAATCCATTCCATTCCACTGCCGAATCCCAGAGTACCCCCGCCGATCTGCGAGATGTAGGCGCACATCCACCCCATTACAAAAATATCAATCACGGGAACGGAGACGGGAGTCCAGCTTTTTATATGGGCGAAGCCGCTTCAGAATGCAGGCATGACCACGCTAATCAGGTTGGAAGCGATGTATATTCGACCTGTTCTCAGGCTGAAACTGCCGTCGATTCTCTCCGCCATTATGGAATCGAAGAAGGATCTGGTACCTGTGACGACAACGGTCTCGGACACGTTAGCCTCGCGGGTTCGAGTCCTTCGGACTCTTCTTCGGCCCGTCCCTGCGGTTCGTGCGTCTGTGAAGCACCTTCTTTGAGTAAATGCTGACGGCCCTCCAGTGAGTCCCTCATCTGCCAGAGGCGGACTACAAGGCTCGTCATCACCCCCACGTTCCACTGGAGATGAAGTGCAATTTCCCACTGGTGCAACGGCTATCCGTCCAAAACGCGCAGACAAAGATAGTTCTAGTAGATCCGGGCAGACGTGTGGTCCGAGTACGGTTCAACCTTGTCCCCCTCTTCTCCGATTGGTTATTCCAATTGCTGGGACCTCTCTGCAGGAAGAGTTATTCCAGCTATCGCCGCTATTTTCGCCCACCAGCGAAACCAACGAAGATTCTAAATTTGAACGGCTATTTTCGGAGTCGTCCTTTTCCGCATCACGGACGCAGGAGAGGCTCCCTGTGAAATTGAAGAGAGGTGCACAGCGCATCGCCCGACACTCCCGAGGCACTGATACTTCCGATCTCGAACCACCGCCGACAATGCGGGTCCTTGTCGACGTTTCCGTGCAAACTGACGAAGATTGGGAAGTAGAACATTTACGCCGACGCGTCAAGGCTTTGGAACGAGAGCTGCGGTCTTTACGAACACGAAAAAGATCCGAAGAGCGCGCGCGCGATTCAAAACCCAAATCCTTCTGGAGTAAAGTCGCGTCGACCGATCGTGTGGTTCCCTCGCCCAAACCATTGAAATTCAGTTTGAAGTCTGGGAATCTTTCGAGCGTAACACAGAGTTCGTGATTTTGGAGAGATACATGACACGTAGATTACTCTTGCGAATATTGGAACATTTATCCAACGACCACAGGCTTTGTCTTGGACAAGCTGGCAATCGTTTCCTGTTGACAGGATCAAGAGAGGCAAATATTGTATCGAACGCGACTTACGTCCGACAGCTGAAGATGAGCCTTCACAAGGGCGGGAGGAGTCAAGGCCAGCCACTGCAACGCAAATGGGTTGACAGTCAGATTTCGACAAGAAATCGTACCTGGTTCAAACTGATATCCTGGAATCTGTCTATATAGAGTTATCAGAACTGCAGTAGGTTTTCGCGCGAGGAATGAGTGTGTACCGGTGTTGAAAATCTCGAGATATTTCAAAGTTCTGCGAGGGCTTGAATCAGAATGATCAGGAATATAATCGAACATACGTGTTTCCGGTATTCTCGACGTAGTGGCCTGATCATTCGTATATCAGTACCATTGCCTAGCGGTTGTCGTATTTCGCTTACCCATGGCCGTTGGGACGAAGCCTTTGACGGGAGATGTTGAACTAATGTTGAACGCCAAGTGCGGTATGTGCTCACCGATATCGCCAGCCTAATAATACGTCCACGGTTACTCGGAAGCTCGAAGGTATTGGTTTTTGGTAGCCCACCTGGTAGTTGAAGGTCCTTGCATTCCCTTGCGCAGCAAAAATCGTTACGCGACCTTGTCCCTCGCTGCGGTGCGTGAGGTCGACCGCAGAACAGAGAGAATCACCCACAGGAAGAAACTCCATTCATCCATGGTGGGATGCCACTAGATTGTGGGGGTCAATCTTTAGAGAAAAAATCCACTTGTTTGACGTACGTGAAGCTCTCTGCGCTCACGTTCAGCTTAAAAACCAAAGGGAGAAGACGAGACAAATATACCGCATAGCACCTGGTTCAACTGTTACTTCTGCCGCAGCAATAGTGGTCGAAACCTGAATGGTTAGATCAGAATCTACTCGAATGGCGTTGTTGCTAGTAAAACTTGCCGTGAATGTTGTAGAGTCGACTATTTTGACGGATCCACCCGAACACTGCGTAGCGTTGACCTGGGACATGGCATACGAGTACGAACTTGAAACTTCGCCTTGTGGGCTTGATGGCGCCACTGCGTCAATGGGCGGAGGCGCTTTCCAAAAATCAATACAATTCGAGATGTCCAGGGAATAGATAGATGCATACTGCTCGGGAAGATGTAAAGCTCTTGAGCAGGAATATGCGAAAAGGCGTCGGGATTGGCCTGGAAATTCTTCTGGATAACTGACCAAAGCCCAACGTTCAGCGGCGCATGAAGAATTTAAGCGCGACAGACCTTCTGCAGGGACGTGGGCCAACCAGTCCGTCAACTAAACCCAGGAAAGATCAGGGACCGGCGGACTGGAAATATTTACAACGAACCAAGAACGTGTCGTCCTCGCTGAACGCGCCTGAGCAGGCATCGGTGGATGTCTTTGTTGCGGTCACAAACACATACCATCGTCAAAGATCTAGGCAGACATTGGGGGATGTCTTTGTTGGAGTCACAAACACATACCAGAAGGAACTCGGAGCCCTCAGCACTTTCGTTGGTGGCCTGTAGGCTGTGAGGGATACCGGGCGGGAAGAACCAGAGGTCTCCAGGTTCCTGCAAGGTGCCGGTTAAAGACGGCATCAAGTTACACATATCCGTCTCTCATACCACAGTCGCCAAGAAGTTTCTTCCATCCGTATCCACTGCTGTTACTTGGGTCGAACCCTGGGGAAAGGAACCTGTCAGTCCGTTATTTATGAAAAGACGCAACCCCAACTTACACTCAATACGTACGCCCACTGATCTGATGAGCGAAAGTGAGGGGAAAAAACACCATCTCAACCTTACCTCCGAAGTTTTATGCCAGTGCAGTTCTCTGTGGAAGTACGTTTGTGAGAATGTCCGGCTGCCGAACCCAGGGAACGTACCGAATTGCACCAGCTTCCAGGCTGAAAAGATTCGTTGAAAGGTTCCACCACTACACAGCTTACTCACCGCATATTGACAGAGGCCATCGCTAATGATTAAGTGAGATTGTGCTTGTCGTCGGTAGAAGGATGGACATACACGTCGCGAGTGGAAGAACTTCAGCTATGAATCCCAGCATATTAGGAACGGCAGCGGACACAAATCGCAGGCGTACTGTTTTGTTGACGAGCCCATCCACCCGTTTGGAGACGATTGTGGCTCATAGCGAAAGGCCATTTCGCGTTACCAGTGTCACCATTATCGGTCGTCGGTGGAGCCAAAAGGTCTGGGTTTTCCTGTTCTATAGGTATGTTGGACGGCCCCAGCATCGTGGCCCCCAAGGATCCTCTGATTGGCGCGGGATCCCCAGACTCAGGACTCCAAAGAGGCAAATTTGGGTTCGTGCTTGCGAATGGAACAGTTGCGGTCGCTTCAGCAGCAGTTGCAGTGGACGAAGCATCTGGAACCGGGGACGACGCGAGAGACAGCACGCTGCTCACCGCAGATGCTGAAGAAGCTGGTGCGGAAGAGACATATGCCGCCAAGTATAGAGTGCAGACACAAGAAGCTAGGGAAAGCATTAGGAAGGAGGGGGGTCTCGAAAAGATGCCCGCCGCACATCCGTATTTTATAAGGGAATGGAAGCAGCATAGTAATCGAAGCTGGTATCCAAATCGAGCGAATATCGGGCAGGTCATCCGTAAAGATGGCCAGCATTGCACACGTAACGGCCGTAGGAAAAAACCGAAAAAGCATCAAGGAGTGGGAAGACAGTCTATTTTTGGAGGGCTAAAGTTAACCAAGGTCAAGGTTTCTGGCTGCAAGAACTATTATCGTTCTGCGTTGTGAGCGATGCACCGGTCACGGCTTCATTTAACCAAAGAACCGTTCGGATGGCTCGGGCGGCTGTGAACAAACTGTGAGTAATGTCAGCGGGCGTATTGCGGTCAAGTATGGACGCCACTATCTCCATCCAAGTCTCCCATAGGTTCGGAACGAGAAGTCAGAAGACCGTCAAGACACCACCTCTTGTTGATCACTAACATTGACGACAACGACGAGGCACGGCGTCCATTGGCTTTTGGGTGGCTGCAACATGTGGGGCACATGCCCAGCATTTTGTATTGATTCAGCAAGGCAACACACTGACATGGCGTCCCTTTTCTAGTGAGCGGGCTGCCTGTTCCGATTCGACAAACCACCCTAATCCTTTTTGAAATGGGCCGAATCCGGAGGAAATGGGGTATTTTACTTGTCACATGGGCTTGTACGGCAAACCTTGTACGTGCAAATGAAGATGGTTCACTGAATTGAACGGGGGGGGGGGATGTGGAACCCCATTCTGGGAAGAAGAGCAAGTGAGAGGGTTTCATGGATTAGGAGACTTGGAATAAATTACACTCGCTTGGATAGAAGTACACCTAAACCGTCCGGCAGTTTATCGCCGATGGCTTTCATGGATCGAACTGGTAGCTAAATTCGAATTGAATAGTGTTTCCTACAGAATATCACGAACCGAGCTCAGCGTCTTGTTTTCGCAATGATTTCACGCTTGCTGACGATGACATGAGATTTCCATAATGATTTTGGGGTTCGCGGCACTCACTAATATGCCGCTTGGGCACCAATTGAATATGGTGTTCAGCTGCCGGTTTCCGATCCAGAAAAGCAACAAAAAGTTCATCCTTAAATTTACTAGTCAGTATCACGCCCGAGCTCCAACTGGCAGGGCTTGACAAACGAAACCTACCTCATACACGACGTTAAAGCCGTTTTCGGAAGATACGTCACAGAAGGGACATCGTTTCATAAGGGAATGGCGTCGTGTGAGCTGGAAGTGGTGGCACTGTGGTGGGTGAGGAGAAGGTCGGAACGCCGCACATAGCCACAGTTCTGATTGCCGGTCTATGCGAATTGTGATGTTGCGAACTGTATCGAAAATTTCCTGCAATAACGCAATTTCGAGCTTCAAGAACCGATGTTGCTCGGATCTTCATCGTATTGTGGCTTGATCAAGTTGATGACACTCGAGCGTTCGCACCGTCTTCTGACTTTTTTACATCGCTGAACTCCTCGATCTTGGTTAGCACTTGGCGTAGGGCCTTATTCCGAAGTCGGGGTCCGTGTATGAATTGTCGGAAAGTCAATATTGTCCGATGTCGACGCCGTGTTTACCCTGGGAGGCGTTCCCGAATATCCTTCGCCGCGGCGGTACTTCGGTAGCTCGGGTCAGCTCGCCGCTCATCCGCGAATAACCTGCGCCACGAAGGCCTCCGCCATTTGTCCGCCATTCTGAGTTTCCGACCCTGGGCTACCCCAATTACAGCCTCCTGTTGAATCCGAAATTCACCGGAGGATCCCTACGTGTAAGACGATGTACCTGAAAGACTCAGCACGTCGGCGGTTCGATCAAATCGCGCACAGACGTCGTCGGGTTATGGCGCACTGCAACATCATCAAGCACGAACCAGGCTCTGGGTTCACGAATATCTGCAACCGTTCCTCGAGATCGTTGTCACTATTAATATATTTCCGTTATTATTCCCGTAATCCCGTGTCAATCACTCAATGAATTCGAAGTTCTCATCTTGTCATCCAGCGGCGCATCGGCGCTAAAAACACGTCAACCGAATATAGCAACTTGGAAGGTCACAATCTGCATGACCTCCAAAATGTGGGAGTCCGTTTCGGCCTCTCGGCACCGGTTCTATTCGGGGCACATCCGATGCCGTATCTGACTGGTTCTGATTCTCTCTGATAGTCTGATAAAGGTGAGGGCTATTTCTATTTCTATCTTGTCAACGAAGACTTCGTCATTGGCGCGTGACCACGGGACGCCTAAATATGGCAAAATTTATTCTCAAGTCTGCGCCGCGAGGTGGAACAGCTGAGGAGGTGATGTGGTCGGATGACGCTGAACTCCAGGAGCCGAAAAAGAGGAGTCGGAGCCGGTCTAACCACACGGTGAATTTGGCGAATTATGTCCGTGTACGTGGTGGAATCTTCTAAGATTGGATCCAATGCAAAACGCGGCGAGGTTTCGATCGGGAAGTGGCCGACATTCTGGCGCCTGCGTCCCGAGTACAGCGCACACCGATAGGGTGCCAAGAACATGACTCTTGATGCAATACCTCACTCAGGAATGTTAATTTCTTCTGTCGCACTTACCGCATTTTTTTTGAATGGCGGATGAAGCACGTATCGCATCTGCAGTCGGAATGACAATGTACGGAATTTTTCGATCGCCTTTGTTTGCCTCGAAGCATATTTTATAAGTCTCGGATGGGCCAGAACCCAGGAAATTTTGAATTTATGCCATCGCAAGTATTCCAACAGTCCAGTTGTCAAATGGTCGGGAGGAGGGCGCCCAAACAGAACGGCTGGACCGTTTCGTGCGGTTTGCAAATTTGAAAGCTCGGGCGAACGGCAACTCGCCAATTTTCCGTACTCATGTGCAAACTTTGGACATCGGAGGAAGCCGAATCAAAGTCTCAGGAAACTTTTTGAATTTATACTATTCCAACAGTCGAGTTGTCAAATACTCAAAAGGACGGCGCCCGAATAGAACGGCTAGACCGTTTCGTGTGGCTTGCAAATTTGAAAGTCCGTGCGAACGGCTATTTGTTTCTATGAGCAAGCTTTGGACAGCGGAGGAAGCCGAATCAAAGTCTCCAGGACCCAGAAAACTTTTTTGAATTTATCCTATTCCATCAGTCGAGTTGTCAAACTCGAGCCCAAATAGAACAGCTGGACCGTTCACCCAAATTTGAAAGCCGGGCGAACGGCAACTTGTCAAGTTTCCATGGGCAAGCTTTGGACAGCGGAGAAAGTCGAATCAAACTCAATCAAGTACCCCGCATCTTCTTGGCATCTTCGATAAGTATTTGATTGCCAGAAGTCACTGCATTTTGAATAGAAATGGCCCTCCGGGCACGCCTGGAACCTGCCGCCCCCGGATTTCCAAGGGCGCGGGTAGAAGGCACGTGAGTTTGGCAGCATGAAACACGGCCAAAAGCGGTCGCATTCTGAAAAAGGAAATGGATTGCCATATGGGGTAAAAACAAGATCAAAAGACTTGTTGAAGACCTGTAACCTAAACACACCAAATAAAACAAAATTTCAGTGTGGACTGAAATTGGAATTTATTTGCTCAGAATCAATGCACATATCAGCCGCATCGGATTTGGCCCGTATCTGATGCGGCTGATTCTCATAGTTATTTTGTAAGAATCAATACACATATCAGCCGCATCAGATATGGCCCGTATCTGATGCGGCTGATTCTCATAAAGAAACTCAAACAATCAATGTGAGTTTTTGCTGGGCTGAAATCCTTGAGCAAATTTTGCTATTCGCTGATAAAAATAGCAGCCAATAGCATAAATAGCTCAGGGATTTCAGCGGTACAGAAACTCACTTTGATTCTTTGAGTTTCTTTATGAGAATCAGCAGCATCAGATACGGGCCGTATCTGATGTGGCTGATATGTGTCTTGATTCTTACAAAATAACTATGAGAATCAGCCGCATCGGATTTAGCCCGTATCCGATGCGGCTGATATGTGCATTGATTCTCACCAAATAAATTCACATTTCAGTCCAGACTGAAATTTTGCTTTATTTGGTGTGAAAGGTTCCAGGAACTTACTTGAACAGAGATAATTTCAGAGGCGGAGATTTCTTTTCTCTGCGTATATTTAGGTGCTGGGTATTCCCCTCGAGCAATTTCAAGCTGTCCGCCTGTTCAACGGCCCCTGAACAAAGTGTGAGGTCAGTGTACCGGCATCGGCCGAGGTCCACCTTTTTACGTAGCCGGAGATAAGTAGACCGAAGGCGGCCAACCTCCGTTGACACGCCGTTGTAGACGTACGTGTACAAGGGTAGACATGGGTAGACTGAGGTACAAAGTAGGGAAAGGTTGTACTTGGGGTTGCTTAATGCTTCCGATTATTAAACCGTCGGGTTCCTTGTGGAGTCTAACCTTGATAACGGGTTTACGAGTGGTACGTAAGTCAGTGCAAGAGACTAATGAAAACTGGCATGAACACCGTTGCGAGTTTGTTTGACAGCGTTCGGGCGACCGCTGTCCAGTTAGGTTTTTGAATTGACGTTTGGGTTATTTTTGAAGAGCCATTTCTCCTTTGTCGTGGTAGAGATGCCGGCATACTGTATCATCAGCTGCAAGTTTGTTTTAACTCCCCATGGTTCCAAATGAGGTCATTGAAGGACGAAGAGAACCTCGGAGTTCAACGCGATCTATTCCTATTTGATCCGGCAGGCCCATCATTTTGGCAGGCGCACACTTGCTTCTTACCGTCATCTGCACACTGGCACTGGCGAAATCGTTTGAAATGCTCCCATTACAAGCCTTGCAAGCTTGACGCTCGACATTAATCGAATCCCTTGAAAATGCGTCCTCTTACTGTACGGCTATAGCGATAGCGCTGGCTGTATGATGGATGCTCCACGGCGGCCGGCCCTTCACGATTTGTCCGCGGGAGCATCCTCATTTTGTCTCGGAGCAATCATCGTTCCGCACAGATCGTTCAGTACTCCAATGTCTGAAAATCATTTTGCATGATTGACTTTTGACAAGGGGTCGTGATTTGATTGAACTTTGAAGCGCAAGGACCGAGAATCACCAGAAAATCGGTGTCGCCGAACACTTCACCACCTTTTTTGACTTGCTGGTGCTTCCAGTTGCTCGGGCGCCAAATTTCTTGACCTCAGGGTGAATCAAGCAAGTTGGAGTCGGCTGAGCGCTAAATAAGCGGCTCCACTTTCATCGTTGGGACTCCTCCGCTTTTTGATGTCAGTGGAGCATCCGGTATGTTCTTCTCTGTTTCATTCCTCGTCGCCTTGGAAACGCCGCCCTTCGCGATATTGGCCCCGGTTCAGCGAATCCTATAAGTTCTGCTCGATCCTCCGCTGTCCTTCATCCGACTTCCGTTCTCCTCACAACCAAAGTCTACTCTCCCACTCGTCTTTCAGACAACTCCACTATCCTTTAACAATGCCTTCCTTTGCTCAAATCACCGCCCTCGCCACCGTTGCCCTCGCGGCCTTCACCACCGCCGCGCCGGTTGCCCTCGGCCCCTCCGATGTCGTTCCCCTCCCCGCGATCCTCGCGCAGCTCACCTCTCAGCTTACGCCCGTGACTTCCGCGCTCTGTACAAACCCTTGATTCCTTTATAATATATCCTCTGATAACATATTCAGCCTCGATCGTCAGCGCTAACGCCACCCAGGCCGTCGTTGGCCCTCTGACGGGCCAGATCCAGTCAATCCTCACGGGCTCAGTCAGCCAGATCAGCGCGCTCGCTGGCAGCCCGCTCAGCACCATCCTGTCCACCGCTGACGGTGTCATCTCCACTACCGACGCGGCCAACCTCCTGGCACCCGTCCTGACTGTTGGTTCTTCCTCGTTTTTATTATTATATTGTTGAGCTGACACACGCGCTTTCAGATGGTCTATGGTGCCGCCCAGGACGTGTTAAACGTTGTCGAGAGTGGCCCCGCCAGCGACGCCATTGTCCCTCTCCTTAACGACGCCATGTACGCGTCCCCGGCCTCTTCGACGTTGGGTGCAAACTTACTTACATCGATGCTTTTAGTGTTGCCCTCGACCCCGTTTTGACCACCGCCGCCCCGCTTGTGAATGGCCTCTTTGCCGCCCTTGCGCCCATTGTAGGCCCTGTCGTCAACACGGCCAACGGCCTTGGTCTCGGCCCCGTCGTCAGCCTCCTGGGCTCTCTCATCTAAGCGCGCCGCGTTCGTCGTGTGCCCCTCATATGTATGTCTCGCATTTAGCTTGGTTCGGTGTTTTGTTAATGAACGTCTGTAGACCGACACTTTGCATTCGTTTATACCCTCTGAAACGAATGCTGGTTCGTTCGTTAGCGCCTTGCGCCCTGTTCTTGCGCTGCTCAGAATCCATACAACCCTTTGAATTGATTGAATTGTACTATATCGATTGCTGGCGCACTAAGAAAAATTGAAACTGAAGCGCAAGGTAATTCAACTTTGTCAAGAGCGAGGATTGATGATGTTGAACTTCGAGCGACGAAATTTCAAAAGGCTTCTTAGACCTGATTGAACCCCAGGACCAATGCTTCTGTGCCGCAATTCACAAGCAGTCGGCGTGCTTGAAGGTTCCGCCACAATGCAATTGGTATCCCCGCGGTTGAAATGCATCAAATACATTGGTTCCACTGCCTGAAAATAAATAAACATGAATCGAGCCAGATGTGGTTCGAAAAAAGGGTTTGTGGTTCGATGCCAAGAGCCGAGCCCGAATCGAACGGGCGGCCAGCTGTATCACACAATGCACTGATAGGAAGCTGGAGCGGACCACTCGCCATGGGTCTTCCTGTCCATAGCTTTGGACTATATGTAGTGGGTGAGACGGAGCGATGAAGCCAAGCTGACCTCGCAAGTCTTCTTGAACCTAAGTATATTCGCCTGATGTGGGATTAAAATGTAAGCAACCTTCCAATTGTGGCCCCAAGGCCGGGCAAAATAAATTCAGGAATATGAAAAAAAGGGACATCCAAGTCAACCTTGGCAAGACCCGATCCCGAACTGGACGAGAGCCAGCTGCGATGTTCTGCATGTCTTCTATATGTATAGGGCGCCTGGTGCGGACCGCCGTCACGGGTCTTGAAAGACCTATCTGGAGAGTAAATGAGAAGATTTATCGCGAGCAATAGAAGATAAGAAAAGGCAGCCTTGGAACCAGGACCCGCCCGATGCCCACAGGGTTGCGTATTGTCAATAACCCGCTGTAATGAACAAAAATAGTCGGGTCGAGAATGCTTCAAAAGCTAAAAGGAAATGTTAGTCCCACCCCAGGACCCGACCCCGAATCGAACGGGATACCAGCCAGGTTCCAACGGTGAAGCTGAGCACAGCATGGAGCGCTGGAGCGGGCCACCACCACGGGTCTTGCTCTACCCAGGTATATTCGAAATGAAGCAATGTTCAATGGTGAGGGAGAGGCAAAGCAAGCTATTTAACCTTGGTAAGTTGGTTTACATTTGCGGTCGAATTGAAATTCAGGCTGGCGGAGAAAAACGATGAGCTATAATGCGTTCATCACAAATACGTTCGGGAGAAAACGACCGACTTCTCACAAGGACCCGACCCTGAATCGTACGGGATACCAGCCAGCTGTGAAGCTGGGCACAGCATGGAGCGCTTCAGCGAACCGTCCTTCTGTATTCAAACTCACGGAAATGAGGTACTGTCCAAGCAAAATAAAAAAACCTCAGTAAAAGTCAAGACCCGACCCCGAATCAAATGGGATGCCAGCTGAGAAGTTGAACTCCGAAATGCGCTGGAGCGGGCCAACCCCACAGGTCTTCTTTTGCTTGTAATTGACACTGGAGTAAGTGAGGGATTGAACGGCCCGGCGTAAGCGGAGTTGACCTCAACTACGGCTTGAGGCAGCGCGGGTTGTAGAGCAGAGCAGAGCAGAGAGAAAACTAAAATGAGGTACCTCTGTCCGAGCACAAGAATAAACGTTGGTTGCACTTTGCCAAGACCCGACTTCCGAACCGAACAGGGTGCCAGCGCCGGGGATGCCCTGCAAGTCGCTCTAGAGGGCGCTGGTGCGGACCGCCGCCATGGGTCTGGTTCTATCCGTATTCAAAATGGAGCAAGTGAACAGTAAGGAACAGAGAAAGCAAGCTACTTAACCTTGGGTATGAATCGCGGACGGTTCCACAAAAAAGATGGAATCTCTGAAAACAAGACCCGAACCTGAATCGAACGGGGGCCAACTGCGATTTAAATCGATTATTGCCATGTATTTCATTAATAGGGCGCTGGAGCGGACCGCCACGGGTCTCGGGTATTGAAACTAAAGTAAGTGCGAGATCGACGGGCGAGAGGCGGGCCAGCCTACCGAGGATTCAACTTGAAACGTTCCCGAGTCGAAAAATATGTAGGTATCGCGAAAAGCGCTAAATTGGCACACCTAAAGGCCCCACTGTAAAATGAACATCAACTCTGCATGTCGAGCCCGCCTCGAACCTTTCCACGAACTGACCGATGGGCGTGTACCTAGAACGCTAGAGCAAAGTGCTCTACCTATAAGGAGACTGGAGTAAGAAGGAGAGGGAATCGGGATTGAGGTCCGCCCGTTAGTTTACAGTAATGTAGTAAAATATTTTGCCAGCTTCCAGAGTTACGACCAGAGCCCGAATCGAACGGGCAATCCTGCTGAAGAAATTTCATGTCCCTAATACAAAGGGCAGGAGCGGACCATCCGCGACCGGTCTTGTAGGACTCCGTAGGGCGAACCTGACCTATTTACGTGAGGATGGGAGGGAATCGTCCACGGCTGTGTGCTGGAGAATCGTTGAGGACGGTCGATGAAACGTCGCGCGTTGATCGCCACGGTAATGACGATCATGATGCTTCAAAAGGCACTCCAGCCCGCTCCGGGCATCCTTGGACTCACACCGGAGACTAACAAGTTTCAGGAGGCTTGAAGTGTAATTCTAAACATAAAGTTTCGAGTTACATTTGGAACAAGCCAAAATTTAAGCTGATTGATGTGGGTCCTGGGAACAGAAGGCCGACTTCAAGTTCACATTCCATGGCACTGGAGCGGACTATGCGCCACGGACCTCCTTGAACCCGCATCGAAGCTCGAGTGAGTGAGGGAGTGTGAATGGCGAGCGGTAAAAGCAAGCAAACTTCGCAGCTACATATCAGACTGCTGTGTGGTTGAAATCCAAATAACCAGGCCCACGGTAATAGATATGAATTGTCAGATGAGGTTCAAAAAGGAAAAAAGCTTAGCTTTGAACTGTATCCACTAGTGGTGGGTGAGAGGGAACGATAAAGCTAAGTTCGCGTCGCACTCCCCCCCAGGTTGTAAAATCCAGGATGCCAGAGGAAATAAAGACGGCGAGATATAAAACAATTGGAGGCTCCACGGTTCGGAGAAAAAAGGCGTGTCGATGATCTAGGACCCGACCCCGAATCGAACGGGAGGTCAGCTGTGAAGGGGAATGTCATCGCATGGAGCGCTGGAGCGGGCCGCCGCTACGGGTCTTGCTTCAGCTAGAAGTTGGCCGTGATAATTAATAAGGCGAAACAACCTCTCAACTACGGCTTGAAGCGGGTGTCAAATGAAGCGCGGGGATTGTATAGTAGAGAGAAACGGCGGAGCGTTCTTCGGTGTCTCGAACTGAGCGAAATGAGGTGTCCGAGCAAAAGACAAAGGATATCATTCGTTCTTCTTAAGACCCGAGCCCGAATCGAACGGGCGCCGACCTGGGATATATGAAAACCCAACCATAGGAAGCTGGAGCGGACCACCCGCCGCCACGGGTCTTGCTTAACCTATATAGAAACTGGGGCAGGTGAGAAATTTTATTGCGAGCGATAGAAGATAAAGGCAAGGAAGCAGGACCCGGCCGATTACTTGTGGGCAGACGCCCACCCACAGGGACCAGGGTTGCGTGTTGCGTGGTCAATACAAATTCGAAGCTGGTAGAATCACGGATGGAATGAGAATGAAGTGTTGTCCGAGCAAAAGACAAAAAACGCTTAGACACACCAAGACCCGAGCCCGAGTCGAACGGGTGCCAGTTGGAATTTTGCGGGAATCGTATGGGGCGCTGATGCGGACCGCCGCCACGGGTCTGCCCATCTAGGTAGCTAGATGCGAAGCAAGCGATTACTTATTGGGAGGGCACATGGGAATGGTCAAGTCAGTTTTTGGTAGGAAGGACCGTGCGCGTGTACCAGCAATAATTCAGGGCAACAGAGGGTAGGAGCAGGGTTTCGAGGGCATAGGGCGAACCGTGGATGCTAGAAGGGAGCTTGAATCGAACCAAACTTAGGACAAGCCGAGCTAAGATAACTTCAAAGCAAAGACTTTGAGGTGGAACTCACAAATAAGAAATAAAAGATTTTGCAGTATGGAAACTCGATTTCTGTCGGAGATTGGGTTAAATCCAGTGAGTAAGCGAGTGCAATCCAATTAACTCTCGCAAGGAACGAGGCTGTGGGGCTGAAATCCACGAAATAACGCAGGCCCATCACATGGTTCCACTGCCGGAAAATGAATCGCGGTCCCAACCAAAAAAAAAAAACGCAAAGTCGAAAGCTAGACCCGAGCCCGAATCGAACGGGTACCAGCTGCGATGCTCTCAAAGTATATTATAGGGCGCCGGTGCGGACTGCCGCCATGGGCATTCTCATGGCCAGATGCGAACTCTGGCAACCGAGAGCGATTGAGGCCCGCCGGTCAGTTTACAGTAGCGTATTCGATAAAAAGATGTTGCCAGACTCGAGGAGATCCTACATACGACCAGAGCCCGAATCGAACGGGCAATCCTGCCAGGGGGATTTGTACTCGACACGAAGCGAAGGAGGGGTCCATCCACGACCGGTCTTGTAAGGGAGTAGGTCGAACATGAGGATGGGAGAGAACTTGAACTTCCAGGTAGCACAAGACGACTCGGAGCCAAGATGACTGGGAGCAAAGGTGGAACTCGCAAGTGGGAAAAATTGCGGGTTCGATCACGGTCGGGGATTGGGATTGCTTCAGAGTCTTCACTGTTGAATGTTGAGAAAATTTCGATTCCGGTCAGAGAGCGGTTGGATGACGGTGGATAAAACGCGCGCGGCATTGATCGCCACGGTGATGATGATCATGATGGTTATATAACCTTGACTCCGCTCAAGCCGTGCACCTTCCTGCCTTACAGCTACTTGACTCCCAATTTACTTATCGATACTGACGGAATGGCGACCCCCTACACCTTCCGGCGCCGCAAAATCGGCCGCACGGCGTCCCTGCCGACCTGGGCGTGCTACGAACAGATCCACGGCGACGAGGCCTCATTTAGCGAGAGCGGGTCAGAGGCGGAGGGGCGGAGACTCGGGCGCAGAAGAGGGCGGTGCGGAGGGAGGTACGGAAGTAGGAGGTGCGGACGTGGAGGACGGGGTGGCCTACGACATGGATGTCGATGCGGAGGGGATGGGCGCACCCACCCAGCCACAGGCGAAGGCAAGCAGCGCGCGGTAGACCCGTGCCCCCACCGCCGAAGCGCCGGACGCACAGCAACAAACAAAAGCAGCCGCATTGGGGGCGCGGGTACACCCTGCGACCCATTCTCACCATCCAGCGCAGCCAGGGCTTTGTCTAGAATCTGGTGCGTTTTTATTCCGTCCTTGCTCTCAAATTCATTCATTCAATTGAGATAGGACCTGGTCGTCCCGCCGTACATCAAGGACCGATGTATCTCCGACTCGGACCCCTTCCGTTTCTTACCTTGCTTTTCCCCCACGTCCCGCGTCACACTCCTCGCACCGTCGAATGCAGACGTCGCCTCCGCCTCCCCACCCACCTGCACAGGCACGGGCTGGCTCATCTTCACGTCGGTCTCGACGAATTCCGCGAGCTCGGTAACTATCATTCGCCGTCTCCGGCGTGCGCTGCCCTCCCCTACATTCAAACCGCAACCACCGCCCCCCAGTCCTCTCTTTTTTGCCGATGCCAATCACAACCCTCGAGCTCTTTCAAGATGCTCCCACCCGCTCTCGATGGCACCATGGTCCTTCAGAATCTCAACCACCTTGTTCTCGCTCGTCCCTTGCAGATCCTTTCAAGCTCCCAAGCAAGTTGAAACATCAAGAATGGGCAAGCCGTCAATCTTCAGGTCTGAAGTCTCGCAAAATTTCAGGCTCATTGTCATCGCAAGTCATCCAGACCTTCAGGTCGTGTTCTGAATGTGGGGAGGTGCACGCTCTTCGAAAGCTTACATACATCGATGTTCTAGTAGTGCCTTCTAACCCTGTTAGCCACGCGCCCATCCGTCGTACTTGTACGGGTACCCGTTACCGCTGAATACACACATTGATACACTGTTTATAATGAAGACGAACCTAGAGAGTTCCAACAGGATTCTCGATGCTGGGAGGTCAGATTGAAGCAGGCAGCCGTCAAGACGATACATGGTTTGGTTCGACTTTCTGTGATGGACAATCTCGCGCCGCGGAAGGAATTACATAAAAGTAAAATCAATGTACTGTTGCATTCCCAGGGTTCACCCGGATTATACCTCTCCTTCTCCAATCTTCGCTCTGGGAACGAATGGATGGGCGGGATAAAAGTAATGTCCAAACGCGTGGCAAATGACCCGTACTCGAATCGAACGGGAACCAGCTGTACTTTTCTTGTAGCACAACATGGCGCAGAGGCGGACCACCTGCCACGGGTCTTTCGAGAAGACCCATATTCAGCGCGATTCAACACGTTTTTTTTTCACTTATCTTCAACCCAGAATGAGTGCATCCCTAGATTCAGAGTGAGCTGGAACCTCCGAATATGACCGTGAAGTAGACTCGTAACCAGTCTGCTTACAATGAGCAAAAATTGTGGCGAGCACTTTGCTGTAAGCAGACTGGTACAACTCGGGCCAAACAAAAGGGCTGGGCCCGGAGTTTCAAATTTACGCGGTGCCGATCACGGCATCACTTGGCTTGTTCGCTTCCCTCACCTTACTCGTCATATCTTTCCTCCCTCTGCTTCGTTCCACTTCGAGTCTTACACACACCACCTTCAATATCACCCGCGCATATACGACGCCTGAACAGCCCCGAATCGTCGGTGAAAAAGCGAGCGCCATGTGGTGGAGGTGGATAATTATTGCGCGGGGTTTGGAAGTATAATTGGGCTGGGATTTGTCCCAAGTGAGTATCAGTCATGTTTCCCATTGGTCCTGTCCCGCTTTCGCGGTCTAGATACCACCCTCACGCTGCCAACCGCTTCCCAAGTCCCTTGGACGCGACACCACGCACTGCCGCTCGAAGGGATGGATTCTATTCCCCTGCCAATGTCACAATCCGCTCTCGATGCTTTCTACCAACATCGTTCATGCCGCCTCTAAACGATTGCTCTCAATGCCTTCTTACACCTCGACAATTCATCAAAAGGGTCCAAAACACCGCGGCTCCTCCAGCTGCGTGCACTCCTGTAGTAATGGCCGGAGGATCTGGTCGTTCCATTTGGTATGGATCCGGAAAATCTTGGCAATGACTATCCCTGTTCTTTCCGAACTGGCTCTTCCGAGGGCTTGGGCAGGTCGCGGAATTTGCGAAGTATTCATCGCTTGCATTAATCGCTTCACACGAAGCATTATGGTATCTGAATATTATTCCTCAGAAATGTCTCTCGTGCGTTACCTCTAGTGAATAAGCATATATCAAGTCTACTCCGTGTCTTGAGCAAATACCAAGGCTACTCTGTGTCTTGAAAACATCTGGTCCGTGTCTACGCTACGAAATGTTACACGCGGGTGCGGGTGCTGCGCACGTTTCTTTCGTGGCCTTGTTATCGTTCGCTGCGCAGCGCTCATCAACATTTCTCGACATCGGAATTGATAAGCATAGCACATACCTCGTGTCTCTCGGTGTGGACGCAGAGGTTATGCGTGGTGCGCCCCATTTGGTGTTGCATGGTCGGCTCCGAGCGGTAACGCAGCACTTGTCTATGTGCGCAGTGCTCGCAAGAGTCGCCGTATGGGTGAGAAAATGGTAGCGGCGGTGGAGTTGGTACGACACTCCCAGGTACCACAACTGCGAGCGGGACGCCAGCGAACACCGGCTCGGACGACGAAGACGTGCTGCTCGCACAGCTCATTCCGTTCGCGTTGATGCAGCGGACGATCCGGCGTAAGGTGCGCAAGGACCGGGACCAGCCGCGGAGAGAGCAGGCCGACAATCCTGCGCCCCTGGTACATCGAACCCATTGGGGTTGGTGGCAAGCAGCTCGCGCGAGGCGGCGCCGCAGGCGAAGGCGGCGATGTGGCGGGCAGCACGGCAGAGGACTCGGACGCTCCCTGGAAATAGCGCCAGCTAGTCGCAGGCGAGATCAGACAGAGAGGCTGCAGAGCCAGAGGCAGCGGGAACGGCAGTGCACGGTAGCGGTCATACGGCGGGGTACTTGATGGGCTCGGTGCCAGGGCGGGAGCTTCAAATGTTGTCGCCGCCACTTAGAGGGGCGTCGGCGAGGTATTGAGGGGGGTGTCTCTGGTGTTATGTGTCCGAGTCATCATCGAGCTTCAAAGGAACGGGACTCAGACAATTTCAGGGTTGCTGAGCCGTCGAATACAATTATGTTGTGCGTCCAACAGGAAGCAGGTGGAAGACCGGTACAGCACGCAAACGCATCGTGCGGCGGGAATCCTGCGGAGTGAGTGACTGATAAGGCGTGGGGATGCGGAATCCAGACCACAAAAGCAGGTCATGACTAATTAGAGTACTCATCGTGGACAGATCCAGACCCAATTAAATCTTCAAAATCCCGCGCAATAATTATCCACCTCCAGCACGCCGTACTCGCTTTCTCGTGATTAAATCCCAGTGAATTGGGGCAATTAAGCCATCGAATACGCGCCGGTAGTGTCGAAAGTGAGTTATGCAAGATTAGAAGTGGAACGAAGCAGAGGGAGGAAAGATATGACGAGTAAGGTGAGGGAAGCGAACAAGCCAAGTGATGCCGTGATCGGCACCGCGTAAATTTGAAACTCCGGGCCCAGCCCTTTTGTTTGGCCCGAGTTGTACCAGTCTGCTTACAGCAAAGTGCTCGCCACAATTTTTGCTCATTGTAAGCAGACTGGTTACGAGTCTAACCGTGAAGCCCAAGTTGAAATTTAACGTAAGAGGAAACAGGCAGGCCTACGAGAGTTTTGGATTCAGATAATACTCAGGTTCGAGCAAGGGGGGATCGGGATTAAAATTCCGTACGTGGGGAGGGGGGGGGGGGGGGTCCAGGTTGGGGTGAAAAAAACTTTTCCCTATATAAAGTTTAGAGCTTCAAAATACCTAATAAACCATGAGAGAGGTGTTGATTGTTTGTAAGAAACACATATAAATGCCCAGGGAGTGTATAGAAGAAACTTATCAGTCTGAACCCATGCCTTCTGTGATTCCAAGCCAAATTGAAGCCAACTGTGGTCAGTTCTCAGGTTAGAAATTATTCACCTCTTGGAGTGCTGAGTGTTCAATTTATCACCAACAGTCATTAGATGATATAAAAAAGCATTATCAAGTTCAAGGAGGTGGTGGGAAATAAGTTGAACAGCCGCGGCTGGACGCGGAGAGATCGGCCCGGCCCTAGGGGTGGGAAACTCCTTCCCTATTAGGAAGGAGGGGGAGGGGGGGGGGGTCAGCTTAGGGCCGAAAAAAACTTTTCGACCCTATATCCGAATTTCGAATCCCGAACTCCCCTTGGGTTCGAGTTCGAATTGAACGGGCCAGCGACCATTACAAGAAAATGTGACACAACGAGTGAGCGAGTAAGCAAACCAACCTTGGTTTCCGAATCCAAGACGACAGAAAAATGGTGAACTCTAAGTAATGGGTAAAACAATGATTTCACCATTCGGGAAAAGAAGACCGACCTCGCACATTAATATTCCACAGCACTGGAGCGCCACGGGCCTCCTTGAACCCGCATCGAAAGAGTGAGTGAGGGAGTGCGAATGCACTGCATTCAGAGCCTTGGTAGGCAGACGTCTGTCTACCACGGGTAGCCAGAGCGCGGCAGACCCGAGGTCGGCAGAGCCTGTGGAGCTTAGTCAACCTGGGCCTACATCCAGAATTGGTCCAGGATCCATTTTCGAGACTCAATGATCATGCAGTGAATACCCGAACGTCGTGTGACATCAAATGCCACGATATTTTGCCTTGTTTGCTCCTGTCAACTCTCGCTGGCTTTGTTTCTCAGAGGTTCAGAGCCGGCATCTTGGGTAGCATAGTAGTGCAGTGGATCCTGCATTGGATCCGTCGACCTCGCGCCAGTGTGTTGCAGAGATAAAAGAGAGGACGAGGGCCATTCCGTCTTGAGCCTTGGCACGACAGCGCTAGAGCGCCCAGGGTCGACGGCGCAATCACTGTGTGACATTAGGTAACAGGTTTTAAATATCTGCCGTTGCCAAGGCACACGTTGAAATGAAGGCTATACCAGAGCAATAAGGTAGAAAGAAAGGTAGTTGAGGTCGGCGAGGGTTGTCGAAGTTGGACGAAGCGGTCGGCAGGGTCTGCCGACCTCACCGTGCCAGATGGCGCCCCACCTCGGCACATGTGTGTCGGCAGACTCTGTCTCCGCGCATCACGGACCTCGCCAAATGGCGGCCAACCGCGGCAGGCCGGGTCTACCCGGGCCCTGAATGCAGTGATGGCGAGCGGTAAAAGCAAGTCAACCTCGCAGCTACATTTTAGGCTGCCGTGTTGTTGAAATCCACGAAATAACCCAGGCCCACGGTAATAAATATAAAATTTCAGATGCGCTTTTTAAAAAAAACCTTCGGACTGCGACATCAAGACCCAAGCCCGAATCAAACGGGTGCCAGCTGCGATCTCACCTCCATGAACGTTGAATCCGCATTGAATCTCGAGTAAGTGAGTGAGTGAGTGCACAAGTGCAAGCAAACCCCGCAACTAGGCCGTGAATCGAAATCCGCGAAATAACGCAGGTCAATGGTTCCACTGCCCGAAAATAAATAAATATGAATTGTCAGATGCGGTTGAAAAATGCCTCACACTGTAACCTATTGAAATGCAAGCAACCTTCCAAATGCGGCCCTCAAGTCCGGTGTGGTAGGATCGGATGGCCGACATGTGGAATGCTTCACACATCAATTATTTGACTCTACTTTCTTGAAATCCCCATGAATCATTACCCCATTATTTACGTAGTAAATACATACAGCTTGTCATACCACCATCATCACGACCAGTGCAGGGCAAGCACCCAGAGGCAGCAGCGGAGCTCCTCGTCCTTATTCTTCAGAACGTCACCAGTGGGCTTCTGGCCACCAACAACCTCGTCTCAACTCCTTTCTCCCTCATCTCCTTCCTCACCGCTTTTCCTGGTATCCACACTCTCACATCTTCCCAACTTTGCACTCTACCATTATAGGATGCTGGTGCAGACTGCTGCCACGGATCTTCTCATGGCCATAGAAACTCGAGTAAGCGAGAATGATTGAGGCCCGCCGGTCAGTGACTAGGCGAGTGCGCAGGCTGAGGGGTAAGGGCAAGCTAACCTCGCAGTTGCAAATACGCCTGAGGCGGCCGTATGGCCGAAATCCGCGAAATAAGGAAGGCCCAAGGTTCCATGATGAAAACAGATCAATATGAATCACGGTTCCAAAAGCTCAGGATTCTGAAGACCCGACCCCGAATCGAACGGGGTGCCAGCTGCGATTCATGGGAATCCGATCTTTCATGGGGAGCTGGAGCGAACCGCCGCCACGGGTCGTTCTCTATCTATAATCAGACTGGAGCAAGTCTTAGTGAAAGGGATTGAATTCCGCCGGTTGATTTATGGTACACAGTAAAAAGATGGGACGGCCGCAGAATGGCACGACCAGAGCCCGAATCGAACGGGCAATCCTGCTGGAGAAATTCCATGTCCCTAATACAAAGGGCAGGAGCGGACCATCCGCGACCGGTCTTGTGGGACGTGGGGCGAACCTCTACTTATGTGAGGGAATCATCCACGGTTGTGTACTGAAGAATCGTTGTCATTTGTTGAGGAGGACGGTCGATGAAACGCCGCGCAGTGGATCCCCACGGTGATGATGATCATGATGGTTACATTCAAAAGGCACTCCAGCCCGCTCCGGGCATCCTGGGACTCACACCGAAGATTACCAAGTTTCAGGAGGCTTGAAGTGTAATTCTAAACGTAAAGTTTCGAGTTACAGTTGGAACAAGCCAAAACTTAAGTCGATTGGTGTGGGTCCTGGGAACAGAAGGCCGACTTCACATTCCATTGTCGCAAAAGTCCGTTTTGAGTTATGAGCCGGCATAGGTCGCTATAGGGCCGTATAAGTCCGTAAGATTTTTGGGGGGTCTGTAAGGCTCGAAATGCCCACATACTGGGTTATAAATACTTGCGAGACTTATAGCACTTATAAGTGCTTACAGCTGGTTATTGGGGTTTACAAGGACTTCGCAAGAAACCAGGCAAATGGGGTGCTCTTCTCTCCTTATTCTTACTCAGGAAACAGTCTCAAAGAGAATAATAACACAGTTTCATTTGAGATCTGACACACTACATGACTATTTAAAAGCAAAGTGATTGGCGTACCGGCTTGCACCCACCGCGTGAGAAAAGAAATCATTGACTTGAATGTTGTGAGGGAAGCTCACCGGGGCAGTGTTTCACAATGGAATACTTGAATCGAGTCAGCGGGAGTGAGTGCGTAGGAGCAATACGCGCACCAAGATTGACGCGGGAAAGAACTTGGCTTCCATGCTTCAAGTTTCAACTCCAGGCCGTGGGAGGGGGATTATTGGCTGGGCAGTGAGGAGCGGGAGCGGACAGGCGGGTAGACTGGATGGTGGGCGACGGAAGGTGGTGGTTGGGGGAAGAGAGACGTGGAGTTGCGGAGTCACGAAGCGGAATATATACGTTGAGTGACGTCATTTACTCCACAAACTCCACGGAACGTCGGACCGGGTTCTCGCCGGCTCTCGTCGTCCCCCGCCTTCCTCACTGCTCACCGCTTGCCTCATGCGCACTACGCCGATTCGACTCTGATATCACCTATTTTCTGGCTCTGAGCTAGAGAACTTCCATACAATTACGAGCCCGGACAACTCGGACAAGACAATTTTTGACCGCATTTTCTCGCCCTCGAGCTCGGACGACGTGACTAGGACTGAGTAAAGCTGGAGATCCACTCGGAGGTCTCTAGCATTGAGCTCAGTTTTTAATTTCTAATGAATTGAATTAAAATTGTTGTACACTGAAGTTCACGATGAGTCCTCGTCCTGGTCCTCGCCCTCACTGCTGCTGCTATTCTCCGGCTTTATGGCATTCATTTCCTCAAGCGCTGCCCGTCTACCTTCGGCTCCTTCATCATCGGAGTCGACCTCACTCGCCAAATCGTCCTCGGAGTTGGAGTAAAATTTCTGGTCCCACATGCGAAATACCTCCAGGATGCTCGGTTTCTTCTTTTGCAGTCCCTCCGTCAAAAGTTGGAGGTATTACTCGAAATATTCCTGCTATTCGATTCGGGATGCCGCACTGGTGGGCCCGAACCTATTGTCAATAGATACACTGATTTCAGAATAAACTCTGAAAGACCGGCGTGTCTCTGAGTCCCATTTGGCCCCGAAGATTGAACATGAGGTTCAATAAATGTACAATGAATTTGAGTGTCTCCTCGGGCAATTAGATTTCAAAAATGCTACTCAGGGACCCGTGAACTTATAGGTAGTTATAAGTGTTTATAACCCAGCTGTAATATCGCTATAAGGGGCCTATAAGTCTGTAAGCTTTCCTAAGCCCTTATAAGCCAAAAGCGACTTTTGCGACAATGGCACTGGAGCGGCCTATGCGCCATGGGCCTCCTTGAACCCGCATCGAAGCTCGAGTGAATGGGGGAGTGTGAATAGCGAGCGGCAAACCTCGCAGCTACATTTCAGACTGCCGTGTGGTTGAAATTCACGAAATAACCCAGGCCCCCCGTAATAAATATGGATTGTCAGATGAGGTTCAAAAAGAAAAAAAGCTTAGCTTTGAACTATATCTACTAGTGGTGGGTGAGAGGGAGCGATACTATTAAAGCCAAGCTGGCCTCGCATTCCCCCAGGTTATAAAATCCAGGATGCCAGAGGAAAAAAAAGACGGCGAGATATAAAACAATTGGAGGCTCCACGGTTCGGAGAAAAAAGGCGTGTCGATGACCTAGGACCCGACCCCGAATCGAACGGGATGCCAGCTGTGAAGTGGAATGTCAGCACATGGAGCGCTGGAGCGGGCCGCCGCTACGGGTCTAGCTTCACCTAGAAGTTGGCCGCGATAATAAGGCGAAACAACCTCTCAAGTTGAGGCGGGTGTCGAATGAAGCGCAGGTATTGTAGAGTAGAGAGAAACGGTGGAACGTCCTGCAAACCAAGTCGTTCGAACCGAGCGAAATGAGGTGTCCGGGCAAAAGACAAAAGACAAAAGACAACACACGTTACTGAGTCGGAAGGTAAGACCCGAGCCCGAATCGAACGGGCGCCGACCTGGGATATACTCATAGGAAGCTGGAGCGGACCACCCGCCACGGGTCTTGCTTAACCTATATTGAAACTGGGGCAAGTGAGAAATTTTATTGCGAGCGATAGAAGATAAGGGCAAGGAAGCAGGACCCGGCCGATTACTTATGGACAGACGCCCACCCACAGGGACCCAGGGTTGCGTGTTGGGTTGTCAATACAAATTCGAAGCTGGTCGAATCCTGAATGAAATGAGAATGAAGTGCTGTCTGAGCAAAAGACAAAAAACGCTTAGACACACCAAGACCTGAGCCCGAGTCGAACGGGTGCCAGTTGCAATTTTGCGGGACTTCTATGGGGCGCTGGTGCGGACCGCCGCCACGGGTCTGTCCATCTAGCTGGCTAGATGAGAAGTAAGCGATTACTTATTGGGAGGGGCGCGTGGGAATGGTCAAGTCTATAAAATACCAGTTTTTGGTAGGAAGGACCGTGCGCGTGTAGCAGCAATAATTCGGGGCAATAGAGGGCAGGAGCGGGATTTCGCTGGCATACGGTGAACCTCTGGATGCTAGGAGGGAGCTTGCATCGAAGCAAACTTGGGACAAGTCGAGCTAAGATAACTTCAAAGCAAAGACTTTGAGGTGGAACTCCCAAGTAAGAAATAAAGATTTTGCAGTAGGGAAACTCGATTTCTGTCGGAGATTGGGCTAAATCCAGTGAGTAAGCGAGTGCAAGCTAACTAACTCTCGCAAGGAACGAGGCTGTGGGGTTGAAATCCACGAAATAATGCAGGCCCATCACATGGTTCCACTGCCGGAAAATGAATCGCGGTCTCAACCCAAAAAAAAAACGCAAAGTCGATAACAAGACCCGAGCCCGAATCGAACGGGTACCAGCTGCAACCCTCTCAAAAGGTATTATAGGGCGCCGGTGCGGACTGCCGCCATGGGTATTCTCATGGCCAGATGCGCACTCTGGCAACCGAGAGCGATTGAGGCCCGCCGGTCAGTTTACAGTAGCGTATTCGGTAAAAAGATGTTGCTAGATTCGAGGAGATGCAACCAGAGCCCGAATCGAACGGGCAATCCTGCTGGAGAAATTCTATGTCCCTGATACAAAGGGCAGGAGCGGACCATCCGCGACCGGTCTTGTAAGGGAGTAGGTCGAACCTCAGGATGGGAGAGAACTTCTTGAATTGCACCTGAACTTCCAGGTAGCACAAGACGACTCGGGAGTCGGAGCCAAGATGACTTGGAGCAAAGGTGGAACTCGCAAGTGGGAAAAATTGCGGGTTCGATTCCGATTGGGGATTGGGATTGCTTCAGAATCGATTCCGGTCGGAGAGCGGTTGGGTCCTTGAGGATGACGGTGGATGAACATCTGGAAACGCGGTTTTCTTCGCTAGATATTGGCCGACGTCCGAGAGTGGCAGTATCTCCTTAGAGCGTGCGAGAGCGCAATGTCTACCATAGACACTGCGCTCTCTTGAGAGCTCTGTTCTCTAATTACGTCTGCCTAGAGTTATGTCGCCATGCATTATGACAACACGCCACAATTTCGCTTAATTTCCCTCGCTATAAACAACGACTTCATCAAAACTGTTCGCCCTCCCTTCCTTGTCGCTACCTCCGCCTCAAATCCAAAACCTTTTTGCGCATCACCTGTACTTTGGTTCTCAGCTCGTTGCCTTCAGCTCAGGTCAAACAAACATCTTCAAGTTCATACGTTCGGATCCATTCAAGTTCTTGCTCAATTTTCAAGACTTCAATTTCACGGGCCTTGCAAAGACTTCAAGTTGTCGGTGGGCTAGGGTGGAAAGCTGGCTGCGCGTCTCTCTGTTCATTGCTGTAGTCTCCGGCCTCGCGAATGTCCGCGTCTCAACTATCAATCACGCCGGATGTGTGGTAATTTCATATGCCTTTGTACTCCTTTGTATTCGGACAATTCATGATGTCCCGTAGTAATTACCGTCTTTGAATCTATTTCTATTTCTATTCATGGCTGGGGAATGCAGTGCGCGCACGGAATTTCGAGGATCATCGCGGACCCCGTTGGTTTAGGCGAGTCGGATTAGGCCGGATTTGTGAGAGGGAAGGAGGTATAGGGATCAATATGATGGGGGAGTCCCCCATCAATGATGGCGGACTCCCCCATCAATTCCCACGGATATGGGCATATGTCCGTGGACGCCTTGCCGAAGAGCTTTGAGTCCCTACGGGTGACCACAGTGGCCTCAAGGCAGACAGATAACCGCGGGCAGACACCCACGAGCAGATATCAAGACCCACATGTCCGCGGACCTATGACCCTGCGCAAACCTGCTCAGGTGTATGTATCCAGACAGGCGCCTATAGCGATCATGTTAGGCACGTGTATACTTGAAGCCAAGCGCTCGGATGAGTAGCAAAGTTGGCTTCACTTGTATGAAATGTAGCTTTGCAATCTTCATTGAATGTGTGTCGTCCTCCTTTCACTGGCGTGAGACTTTCTGCGATCACATGATAACCACATGATGAATAAACGCGACGCGATAAAAGTGTGGCGTTGATCCACTTGCCTCATACCGCCATCATCCTCCCCTTGCTCAGCGGTCG
The DNA here is from genome assembly GCA_014925785.1 of Mycena galopus ATCC 62051. Taxonomy (NCBI): domain Eukaryota; kingdom Fungi; phylum Basidiomycota; class Agaricomycetes; order Agaricales; family Mycenaceae; genus Mycena; species Mycena galopus. The sequence goes on from WIQG01000182.1 coordinate 91,577, forward strand.
CTTCCAATTTGTGGCCTCCCGTATGCAGACGCCCGGCTTCCGAGTCAGGGCGATGCGAGCTTGGGGATAATTGGGATGATGGTATGCTTGTACACTGGGCTCGCGACCCTCATCCTCTCATCCCGATTGTTCCCTTTGTTTCATTTTCCTACCTATCTTTGCCTTCAACCTCCTCCAAGCGCCTCCCTGCTCCCGACACGTCATACACGTGTAGACTATAGCTCTCGGTGAGCGCGTCACCTTTGTGTGCCTGTGTTGTGTCTTGACGTTGTCACAGCGTTACACACCGTGCCTCTCACCACCATGCCAACGTTCTCGCCCGTCCACCTCAAACTCGCTCGCGGGCCTGCTCGAATGCAGGCAATTTCGACACCGGAGGATCGGGCGAGCGCAGGAGACACGGCTCGAGAGTGTAGCGTAAGTGCGCTGTTTTTTTCTTTCACTTTTTGTCCTTTTTGTTCTTCGTTTTTCTGACCTAACCTTTATTTGTAGTTACTGGTCCAATCTAGAAGAGTGCAGAGGGAAGGCGACGGTGTAGGGAAGGCGACGGTGAGTTTCTCCTCGCCTTTGTTTCCGCTGCCCGGAGATACACACACGGACGCCCCCCGACGCGTGCGCACCCACCCCGAGACAAACCTCTGGGGCGATATGTTCACCCCGAGGGTACGCCCAATGTCCGTCACCCTCGACGTCTCGTCTCCGCTGGCCTTCGTGCCAGACTCCTGCCGCAAGACGCCCGCAGCGGAATGCCCCCCGCAAGACGCTTGCAACCCAACGCCTGCCACAAGACGCCTGCCGCAAGACATTTGCCGCAAGACGCCTGCCGCTAGACGCCCGCAGCCAGACGCCTGCCGTCTCGCCACCCACGATTCACCCGCGAGCCGTCGTCTCGCCCGCCGCAAGACGTTGTCTCGCCCGCCGCAAGACGTCGTCTCGCCCGCCGCAAGACGTCGTCTCGCCCGCCTTAAGACGTCGTCTCACCAGCCGCAAGACGCTTGCAGCCCAACACCTGCCGCAAGACGCCTGCAGCCAAACTCCCGCCGCTAGACGCCCGCAGCAAGACGCCTGCTGCAAGACGCCTGCCGCTAGACGCCCCCAGCCAGACGCCTGCAGCCCAACGCCCACCGTCTCGCCACCCACGATTCACCCGCGAGATGTCGTCTCGTCACCTACGACTCGCCACCCGACTCGCCACCCGACTCGCCCCGCGACTCGCCACCCCCGACTCGCCCCGCGACTCGCCACCCGACTCGCCCCGCGACTCGCCACCCCCGACTCGCTACCCCCGACTCGCCACCCCCGACTCGTTACCCCGACTCGCCACCCGCAACTCGCCACCCCCGACTCGTCTCGCCACCCCCGACTCGTCTCGCCACCCCCGACTCGTCTCGCCACCCACCCGCGACTTGCACACCCCCAACTCGCCACCTGCGTTCTGGCCACCTGCGGTCTCGCCACCCCCGACTCGCTACCCCCGACGCGCCACCCCCGACTCGTTACCCCGACTCGCCACCCGTAACTCGCCACCCCCGACTCGTCTCGCCACCCACCCCGCGACTTGCACACCCCTAACTCGCCACCTGCGTTCTGGCCACCTGCGGTCTCGCCACCCCCGACTCGCTACCCCCGACGCGCTACCCCCGACTCGCTACCCCGACTCGCTACCCCCCGACGCGCTACCCCCGACTCGCTACCCCCGACTCGCTACCCCCCGACTCGTTACACCGACTCGTCACCCACAACTCGTCACCCCCGACTCGCGCCACCCACCCCACGACTTGCACACCCCCGACTCGCCACCTGCGGTCTCGCCACCTGCGGTCTCGCCACCCCCGACTCGCCACCCACAACACATCTCGCCACCCACCCCGCGACTCCCGTGACACGACGCCCGTGGCAGGACCCCTGCGACACGACGCCTACGACACGACGCCCGCGGCCGGACATCTGCGACACGACGCCTGCTACAGGACGCCTGCGGCAGGCCACCCGCGACACGACGCCTGCAGCAGGACACTCGCGACACGTCGCCTGCAGCAGCGCGCCCGCGGCATGACGCCCGCGACACGACGCCTGCAGCAGGACACTCGCGACACGTCGCCTGCAGCAGCGCGCCCGCGACACGACACCTGCAGCACTACGCCTGCAGCAGGCCACTCGCGACACGAGGCCTGCAGCAGCGCGCCCACGGCGTGACGCCCGCGACACGACGCCTGCGGCAGCGCGCCCGCCGCATGACACCCGCCGCAAGACGCCCTGTCATACACCGGAGGAGACGGAGAGAGCGAAGAAGACGAGGCGAGCTCGCACTACGACACTCGACGCCCACGTCCACCGCCCCACGCCGCACACCACACCATCGCCGTCACTCATCCGGAGAGATGGGACCGGACGCCCGCAGCAAGACGCCCACCGCAAGACGCCTGCAGCAAGACGCCCACCGCAAGACGCCTGCAGCAAGACGCTCACCGCAAGACGCTTGCAGCAAGACGGCTGAGGCAGGACGCCTACAGCTAGGTGCTCAAGGCAGTATCTCCGCAGCAAGACGCCTACAGTAAGACGCCTAAGGCAGGATGCCTGCAGCAAGACGCCTCCAGGAACATGCCTGCCGCAAGATGCTTCCAGGAACACGCCTGGAGCAAGACGCCAGGCACACGTCTGCCGCAAGACCAAGATACGGAGTGGGACGTCCGCTGCAAGATCCCGCAGCCAGATGCTTGCCTCAAGACGTGCGGGGGGTGTATGCCCGTGGCCCCGATGTAGTCCGCGCAGCCAGCCGCTCATGTCCTACGTAGTTGTCACTTTAATATCAATGCTCCCTGATTATAATGCATGGCTGATAGGTTACTCACGCTCAGATAAAGGTATTGCTTTGTGGATAAGGATTTACTTTGCGGTGCATGGTGTCACACCTCTGCGTTCCATCACGTTTGTGCCGCTTCTCTGGACCATGAATCGGATGCCTTCTCCTGGATATGTGCAGCTCTGGACACCGCAATTGCGTGTATATTCAGAAGATGCGGAAATCTTCAGCGCAGAACCCTTTGCGACTGCCTTTCACGCACATCTCAACACTAGGACCACTCGGGATGGCGGTGTTTCTTTATTGGACCGCCTTTCAAAGACCTTGGAAACGCCACACTATGTAGGGTCTTTTTACGGAAGCTGGCCTCCTCTTAATGTTTCCTAGGTCACCCTCTTGTATGATTGGCTATCCTTTACTCTCGGCAGAATTATTGTGGAATGTTTGCCTGAGGACGCACTCAATGAAACTCATGCCTTGTTTCTCAATGTTCTCTTTATTTGCTATCAATACGGAGGCCAAAAGGCAGGCGAGGAAATGGCGTACCAACTACTCGCAGAGGCACAGATGGCCAATTTTCGGCGGCACTTCATATCTTATGTGAGATTAGAGGCTAGCACTTAGTGTCTTGCTTATACCTGCTACCCAGGATGAAGACAATACCCCAGCTGAGTTCAGCCTGGTAGATGAGCTGGATATCGGTAAAACCTGGCGTCCTAACAAGAATGCAGAGTCGGACTGGGAGGATATTTCAGACCGAGAGGAAGGTATTGAGATGGGCAACAACAATGTTGAGATGGGCAAGGGATGAATCAGATTAGTCACAAAATAAACATCTCAAGAGAAATGTGAATCTAATCTTACACCAGTTGCCATCTTCGCCTTGGTACAGTTTCATGCATTTGTTGCAGGCATGGGCCCACATTGGTTGGCCTGTACCAGCCATCCGATAGTTTCTCTCTGCAAGTGCTTCGTTATAGCGATGGTCTTGGTGTCCATGGTGAGGCAAAGACAGAATCTCTTGACAACTATTTTTATTGTTCAGGATGGCGTAGAGGAGGAAGGAGTCCAGGACAAGATCACCATTGAGTTGAGTAGTAAGATGTGAGCCATTGGAATAGAAGACAAGCCCAAGGCTTGGTTATACACTCGAGATATTCCTTGGCAAGTACCGCTACACAAGATCAGAAAATCATCATTGAAAGCAAAAATAAAGCTATACATAATGGCACTGTGCCATTTGCAGCCTAAAATATTGGCAGAGCTCAGGCTCAACATATACAGACTCAGCAACCTGGAGCAGAGTCGGTAGATCTGCTGAATAATATTGATGACGCGCGTTGGGTTCTATTGCATTGTGAACAAAGTAGTTGTTGTAATAGCGTATATGGCAGGCTATGAACTCTGCGTAAGGTTCTTGTCTACCATTGGTATGTATAAGAAACTTACTGCGACAGTATAGAGACTTTGAAAATATTGGAAGAACACCCCGGCACAATGTAAACAAACAGCCTTCAACCACACTTTCCTCACCAAGTGAAGTGGGGGAATTACAGTGCAGACAGAAAGAGACAGGGGGATGGAGGGGTTCAACACCTGTAACAATATTCAGATCATCACAATAATGTTGATAATAAAAACAAAAGAACCAATTTTATAGTCATGACTATGGATGCAGAAAGAGTCATCCAATGTGGGTTCATGGGGCCCCAGATGAAAAGCTTTGGTGAGATCACCAAATGCATGCCAAGTGAGATCAACAATATCAACATCCAGGCTCAGGACTGAAGCCATAAATTCGGTAACCAGGCGCGGCAATATGAGGGGACGGTCTTGGCCTGGAGGCACAATCTCCGGCCATACTCTGCTAGCGAGGTCAAAGAACCTTTGGATATGGAAAACTGCAGATGTTCTCTGAGAGAGTCATGCTGTAGCAGACAATTGAGGATGTCGACAGCAGATGTGGTGGAAGTCATCGATCCTTGAATCTGAGTAAGCAATTGAAAAACTCCCACACTGTATAGCTGTGGGTGCAAGAATGGATGTAGATGTGCGCATACATCTTAAAGGAGACATCGGGCCGTGGGTGTCCGACTACAGACAGGCTGCTACGGGTGTTTAGTTGTAGGGAACGACCTGCAGGTGTTTGACCGGAGAGGAAGGTGCACGGTCAGTCGGAAAAAGTATACAAAGAAGTGTGGTTGCAGTAGTTCATATTTTTTTGTGAGAGAATATATTCAACAGAGGGTCTGAAATATGCCGATTACAGTGTGGATATTAAAAAGTATGAACAGGGAGGCACCAGAGAGGCCTGAAAGGAAATGTGTTAAGTGCGCACAGACAGACAGCTGGGATGGGAGACCCATAGCAATGTTGCTACATAGAAGCGCACTCAGACATCCACCCACAGGTGAACGTCTGCACGCTTTGTCCCGTGGGAATTGATGGGGGACTCCCCCATCATTGACGGGGGAGTCCCCCATCATATTTGATCCCTATACCTCCGACCTTTTGGGATTTGTGCTGCATCAAGAAAACACATGTGAAAAAGCAAAGTTCTAGCCGACTCTAGGGACGTCTAAGCGAGTTCTATGGTAGATAACCTCCTCTAGGGAGCCCTTGCTAGAAGGGGGGGTGCCTAGGGCTCTAGAAGTCTACCAGAGCCTCTGGAGAGCTAAGGAGAGAGGGGGTGTTTTCCAGATGAAACACCGCGTTGATCGCCAGGGTGATGACGGTCATGATGGTTACATAACCTTGACTCCATCCCTCAAGCCGTGCACCTTCCTGCCTTGACTCTTATCGATACTGACGGAATGACGACCCCCTACACCTTCCGGCGCCGCAAAATCGGCTGCGCGGCGTTCCCGCCGACCTGGGCGTGCTACCAGCAGATCCACGGCAACGAGGACTCGTTTAGCGAGAGCGGGTCAGAGGCGGGCGGGGACTCGGGCGCAGAACAGGGCGGTGCGGAGGGAGGTGTAGAAGTAGGCGGTGCGATGGACAGGGTGGCGCACGACATGGAGATAGATGTCGACGCGGAAGCCACGGGAGTATCCGACGAGAAGCTTGCCTCCCCCATCCCCACACAGACACAGGAAAAGGGCAAGCAGCGCGTGGTCGACCTGGTACCCCGGTACCCCCACCCCTGAAGCGCCGCACGCACAGCAAGAAACAGAGGCAACCGCATCGGGAGCGTGCACATCCTGCGCCCCATTCTCACCATCCAGCGTAGCCAGGGCTTTGTGCGGAATCAGGTACGTTGCCCTTCGTTCATTTCAAATTCATTCAGTTATTCACTTGATATAGGACCTGTTCAACCCGCCGTACATCAAGGACCGATGTATGTCGTCGTTCTCACTTCTATTGTATTATAACCCTAATGCTCACCGAGTAACACAGACGTCGCTTAGACCTCCCCGCGGAACGACGGCTTCATCTCAACCTGGGTCTCCTCCACCAACTCTGCCTTCACCGAGTACGACTCGATCGAGGTCGTCGAGATCCGATTTGACGGAATTATCTCGTAGGGCGGCACGGGTGCGTCGTTTCTATCTGAATCTACAGCGCCGCCCAAGTCATCGAAGCACGCCTTGCGAGCACCTCATCGTTCCGGTACGCATCCCTCTTTTGGGCCTGACGGAAATTTGCTTTGGTCTCCGCCGCCCCTCGTGTCCATCGTCGCCCCCGTGGTTCGTTACTGGCGCCCCCTCAGCTCCATGATTGGAACGTATTCCATATGTATGTATGCCCTGTTTTGCGGGTGTCGTGGGCCCCTTTCTGATACTAGAGCAATGACTTTGGATCCTCGATACCCTTGCCACCGAAGGGTAGATCAGTGCGCAGACTGTCCTCAAATTCGTAGCTCTCCAATTTTCATGGTTCTGTTTGACCCTTCGCGCCAAGCAGATAATCCAACAAAACACCGGCGGAAGCATTATGTTCACCGCATCTATAACTTGGCACAGTGTCTACCTTTTACAGCCCAGGTTGTGTATACCTCCCTTGTCCGCTGAGTAGGCCTTGGCAGATTCAACGTCGATCACGTGATACGTGGTTCAATTCGCTCCAAGCCGCGATCTTTTGAATAGTGAAGTTTGAGCAGAAAGGGTCAAAGTAGGCGAGACACTGACCGGTAGGAAACAACTGACACACGACTATGTGAGTGTTTCCCTTGCCTGGGTGCCATTTCGTTGGCACAGCTAACCCCCGAATGCCGCGTCGTCTTGCCTAGGGGTGCCAAAGTGGACAGGGATTTGTTTTTGTCGGAAAATCGAATGAAAAAAACTGAACGAGCGATGGCGGAGTTACGGAAGATTCCTAAGACTGGGCAGAAACCCAACCAAAAAACATTGATCGAGAATTGCAAAAGAGTTCTTGAATGCAACTCAAGATCATTACCACACGGTTCCGCAAGTAGCGTGATGTTCAATTAGAGAGCTTGGGTGAAGCCGCGTGCGGAGGTGCGCTCTTTTGGTTCCATATATTATCAGAACTGTTGATAGCACCCCCTGGGACCACTGGAGCAAAAAATAAAAAAAGCCCCATCGAAAGAGGTTGTGCGGCAAAAAGCCACATGCGGCTTTTGCGCAAGCTCTCTATTACCGTGGAATAAAGAGGTGCGGCTAGAGGAAAAATAACGGAGTACTTCTGGTCAGAGGACTGTAGTGTTGTGAAGATGCCTCCACGACGTTGACAGCTGAGATTTGCTTGAACGGGGTTGCAAAGGGTTTGGAAGCCGCTGCAGAGGCGCTGGAGGCTGTGCATCAGTGCTTCCAAAGTGCTTCAAAACACTGTTTTTTTAGATATAGTGTGCGACACACATCAGGGGGAAGCCAAATTGCTATAGGCTGCCACATAGACCTGCATAGACGCCATAGCAACATTGCTATGGTGTCTATGAGTGTCTATGTGGGTCTATGTAACTGCCCATAGAGTCCATTGCAATTCAGTTTTTCCTGATGCAACCAGGTCAATCACGCAACACGGCGAGGTAGGTCCATACAGATGTCCAATAAACGACAAATGACTGGTTCTTGTTCTAAACTGTCAAATTCAAAGGGCCCTCCGGGCATCCGTGGGACTGGGAGAGCCATGGATCCATGATTTGGTGGTTGAACCTCAAGGAAAGATCTACCTTGTGTGGGTTTTCTGCAGAAACTTCTCTTCTTACTTTACTGTCCACCGCCTTCAGTATGGTAATGTCCCATGTGACGGATGGCTCGAAGTCAAAATTGACCGCAGCGGCTTTTCACCTCAAATGAACTATGGACTGTGACCTCATTGACACCCACCCCAAGATTCTTTCATTTCCAGCTCGTCCTGCATAGAAATTAAAACTCCAGGCTGCCCTTGTAGTTTAAATGCTCACCGGTACCGTTCAGGACATCTCAGAGATAGTTTATTTTACAAGCGCAGACCTCAGGATCCATGGGCTAGACGGACGTTCTCTGAGCTCAGGCCTGGACCTGAAGAGCAAATGATTCCGAGCAAGTAAACAGACAGTCAGAATGTTCTGGGTGGTGTTTCTCCCGGCTTATTCCACCTCAACACGAGTTGAGCTTACCCGAAATAACGACAAACCGAGGGGCATCTTCAGACTGTATGCCGTCAGTAACAAGGCATTAAAATATATGAACTTCTCACATTTTACCGTTCAGCAGGATCTGCGGAAAGTGTCACGAGTGTACATCTATCCCGATCTGTTTCAAGCGCACCGGATGTCGTCTCGAGCCGTTCATCAAGGAGACTCAGTCCCTCGTTTTCTCTGTCGGTCTTGAGACGTGCTTTTTCTGCATCATGGTCTCATTGATAGCATCCAGAAACTCGCTGATATCCCGCATCGGCTTCGCAATCTTGTCGCTGAAGAACTTGAACAGCGGCCACATGCACCATTCGCAGCATCGCAAGGATGGACGCATCCACAAAATTGACTGTGTTCTGCGCCTCAGACGTGTTCGGCTCTGGAGGAGGGAAAGCGACGTTGTGTGCGTACGGTGGATTGGCTTTGAGGTTGGTTTTGAACAGAAATTCATGAGTGGAAGCCATGGTGAAGCGGCAAATGAGATCTTGTATTTGTCGTGAATCCGTGCCGTTGTGATATCTTGCTACAGGACACCTGGAAATCAACCGCATATACGGCTCTAGAATGCTGCCTGAGCAGGGAAACAATACCGTCTATGATTTTTATATATAGCAATAGTACCTCGTCCCTCTTGTCCTATATCGCGTTGAATGAGTGGATTTCGACTTCGACAACTCAAGAGTCGCAGCCGGAACTTTCCGGTCATAATATTTCAACGACGACTTCACACCAATTTGGCGCGTTGATCCAAGTAGTGCGCGAGTATTTGAAGGGTGCCAGTGATGCTGTAAAACAAGGTTTCCTCGCAACATGTTTTCATAGCTGTCTTCATTGGTATTTCCCTCAAAAGTATTTGAGAATAAATAATACCGTTCCACCCACTGGAGGTGCGTACAAGTTGGAGGCACAGATATGCCCACCACCAACTGGGCCGATCCACATCACATCCCGCTGTGTGCATCTTGGGCAGATGGGCATGTGGGAACAACTAGAATCAAGAACAGCAGAGAACTGGGCCTCGGCTTTTGATCCTGGAAGAATGTTCCTGCCATCGCGGCAGGGCGGACCGTGGCGGAGAAGTGACTGAATACGGATGAATCTGTTTATTCAATGTAATAAAATCTGGAGAGGGGGTTACCTCTCCCAAAGTAAAATCAAGGTTTATAACGATGTGTCTTGAATGCAAATAACAGGCATGTGGTCCATCCAGAAATGGACGGCGCTGTTAAGAATAATGATGCGGGGTACGCAGGTGGAAGACAACGAGCGTGGGGAAGGAGTGTGGTAGGCGCGGATGTGCGCCGTGGTCCCGTCAGTGTGCGGGATCTAGAACAATATTGTTAGTTCTTCACTCAGCCAGGATGTGGGCAGAATGAAGAACGCCGTCGTACGTGGCATTGTGTAAGTAGTATGTAAATTCCAGCTGTCGCGCGTACGCTACGCACGACGTTACCTCCGTGCGCACTTGCCCCAAATATTCCCGCTAACAGGCGCGTCATAACGCACAGCCCATAAGTAGAAGGCTTCCAAAAGTTAAACGCCGAGCAGGCGAGTCGAAATTAAACAGGGAATTCAACCGAGTTCTTTAGCAGAATGAAACGGTGAGCTGGGACAAAGTAATGGCAGAGACTAACAGACAGAGTGCATTCTGAGCCATTTTGAACAGAGCACGAGCTGGGACGATCAAAAAGAAATCTGATATACATCTCAGAAGCTCGGAAAATGGCGAGCGCAGTCAGTGGCATGCGAGAACAAACAGTGCAAACCGATCGGCCCCAATCGACTTCCGTACTAATAATCATCGACAGCCCGAAATGTGCTTATGAAATGCCGGCGAGCCGAGGAACCTCATGGCCTTGTCCCTGGGCGCTTAACGTGCTACAGCTTTCGAAGGAACCATCACATTTCCTTAAAAGGAGTGATTTGTTCGCCGATACAAGTCATCCAGCACCTCTGAAAACTGAGCTATTGCTATGATGACTTCACCCTCTGATACTATCACTTCAGGAACCTAGAATTTCGTTCATTGAGACCACCAATATTGACTGCACTCCACCCCGGCAAAGAAACCCTGATAGCGCTAACATCAGTCTCAGGCCAGTGACAGGCCAACAGTTGTTCACATACTAGGCGGATATGAATCACTGGCACGACCTCCCATCGTCTTCTTCGCCTGTTTCTCCCTGGTCGTCTCCATGCGCCTTTGCCCCCATGTCAGCGGTGCAAACCTCCTCGCCCTCATTGAGGACTTTCTCGACGACGTCTCCCTCGAGATTGAGAAATCAAGTCCTGGAGGGGAGAAAGATGCCCTGCAGTCGGTGTTCAATGCGTATTTCGATGATACTACGCCGGAATGCAGCGACGGCACACCTGAATTCACCGATGGCTCGCATGACGAGGACGACACGGACGAATTGCGCTCCATATTTGACGCGTATTTCGACGGCTTTGTCGATAGGCGTCCCCCAGTTGCCGTTGGTGAACTCGAGGAGAACCTCAATATCAACGATGCGTTGCGCGCTCTAATCGATGCGTATTTCTTTCAACCTTCTATACGGTGCGTCTTGTTTAAACGCAATGAAGCGTTCTCATTGGAACTAGAACGCACGATTTCGTCCTCCAATCCGCAACGCTACTGAAATCATATCCACATTTGGTTCGGAAGCTCGATACATTCCTACACGCAGCAGCAGTGGAAGAAAAACTACAAGTCATTCCCCATCCCGCGGGAGCGCGGCTCGCTGGCGTTGAATTGATTGTCTTGAGCGGTCCGTCCGGTGGCATGATATACGAGCTGTCAAATTCCACGTCCACACAACCGCAATGGTCGCGAGTAGCGAGTACAGCCGCTCTTCGGACGATTCTGCGACAAAACTCTATTCATTTCGATCTTACGAAGGCTACACCCTCGGCGTCCTGGGCATGCGCGTTGACAGAGCTCCTTCAGGATGAAATCGTAAGCGTTGCTCTGTAATTTCAAGGCATGTTAATTGGATATGATCTCCAGAGATACTCGGCAGATACAATGTACAAGACCATGTGCATGAGACACCTCCAACGCCTGACGAGAAAATTCGGCATCCTCCCAGCGTCTTTTTTTGTGCACAACGTATATCGCGATGGGTTGCATGCCATCGCCGGTGGAGGCTTCGCAGTACGTCTCTTGTTACACCAACCTCTCTTAACCTGAGGACTTCAAGGACGTATACAAGGGAACGCTCAACGGGAGTCCCGTCTGCTTGAAAGTTCTGCGATTCTTCACCCAGGCTTCGGAAATGCGCGACAAGCTCTTGAGAAACTGTTGCCGCGAAGCCCTCGTATGGAAACAACTCGACCATCCCAATGTCCTCCCTTTCCTGGGAGTCAGCGTCGAGCTCTTCGCACCCAGCTTCTGTCTGGTATCCCCCTGGATGGCCAACGGGAATTTGATCGAATATCTGCGAGCACACCCAGAGTTCGATCGATTCAATGCGGTATGTCATCTTCAAGTCTGTTAGGACCGCGTCTGACATGAATTCAGATCTCTGAGATCGCCGCAGCCATCCAATATCTCCACGAGTACACCCCATCAATCGTCCATGCAGATATCCGCGGGGTGAGTTGTTCTGAATTCCTTAATAACTTGCAAGCCTTGATGCTGAGCGCCACAGAACAATGTCCTAATCCTCGACGACCTTCGTTGTTGCCTTGCCGACTTCGGCCTTTCTTGTGTTGCCGAATCTTTTAGCGTCTCGAGCACTTCGGGGAACAACAAAGGTTCCGTCCGGTGGATGGCGCCAGAATACCTGACGCCATCCGCCAGGGTCAACGAGCTGAAACGCACCACGAGGGACATATATGCATTTGGATGTACAGCGTACGAGGTATGTTATTCTTCCTCAATGCGACATTTAGTAGCTGAGGATTTTGCAGGTATACACTGGGTCAGTTCCGTTTGCGGAGTACCATCTGGACTGGCCGGTCATCCAAGATGTGTTGGCGCGTCGAAGACCGCTACGTATCAGTAGCGTCTTCCCCGACCATATCTGGAATCTCATCGAGGGGTGCTGGAGCCATGAACCTCACGATAGACCATCTGCAGAAATGGTCGTTCGTTCCCTTAAGGACCACACTGCCTGTATCAAGCCCAAGGCGGGCACATATCTCTGGGATCACCTTCTGGACCCTTCGTTGACGAGGAAGGTCGACTCGTCCTCTTCCCGTGACTCCGGCGTTTCATCATTTTATCCTACAAAGCCACTAGTCAATTCAAGTCCTGACGTAGGGCATAGCTGGAATGATGATGATTCGCCCAAGGTGACCCCACACCTGTGGAACCACCCCGCAGACCCTTCGTTGACGAGGAAGGTCGACTCGTCCTCTTCCCGTGACTCCGGCGTTTCATCATTTTATCCTACAAAGCCACTAGTCAATTCGAGTCCTGACGTAGGGCATAGCTGGAATGATGATGATTCGCCCAAGGTGACCCCATACCTGTGGAACCACCCTGCAGACCCTTCGTTGACGAGGAAGGTCGACTCGTCCTCTTCCCGTGACTTCGGTGTTTCATCGTTTTATCCTACACAGAAGCCACCAGCCAATTCAAGCCCTGACGTGGGCGATAGCTGGAACGATGATGAAGTCTCCTCGGAGGCACTACCCCTGTCTGCCCCAGAGGCCGTTTCACAACTGCAATCCCCTGTGGATTCGGGAAATCGAAGTCCTAGACGATTCGCCTTCAATGCCATGAAGTTCAACTGGTTCAAAAACAAGACCGAGCCCGACACGGAGGAACGTAACACAGAGTTGATTCGGATGATTAGTAAGTGTCCTCCATCCACAGCTCCAAGGTTGCATGCTGACTCGCCAACCAGCATATCTCGTTTCGACCGCATGTAAAGATTGGGATATGGTGTTGAAACTCTGCGAACACGTTGATTTCAACGGTTTGAATGCCAAGACGGCAGTTGCAGCTCTGGAATTCGAGTTTAGGTAGGTGCCTTTAACCTGATTCGATTTGTTTATAACCGTCTACGCAGACGTGGTGATCCTTTCACTTCTACATCGACAGCAAAGGTGTGTCCAAAATAGTGTTTCTCATCATATATTGATTAAACAGCTCTGGGCTTTGATACTCCATAACTCATCCGAGTCTTTCAAGTATCACTGCATGGCGTCTGGCAAGTTCTTGAACACTCTCAAGGACATCTTGATGAGGTCAGTGACATAGTAACATCGGAGTCTCGGAGTTCATCCGTTCAGCAGCCAGCGCACACCCAGGGCCCTTAGAGAACTTTTATCAAAGGTTCTCTCCGATGTCTCGTACACTACCAATATAGGATCCAGTGCGTAAACCAGTTTCTCGTCGTGAATTCTTATCAAGGCAGAGAATTTAGAGAAAGAGAATGCTTTTCGAGCACTGTGGCGCAAGGTCAAGGCTCCAGGGGAGCCTGACGAAGGTATACCTCTGCAGCCGGACGAACTCAAACATTTCACCTCAAAACCCGCACCCACACTTTTCACCTCGGAACCCGCGCCCGAGCATATTGATCCATTCCGGCTCGCCGCAGGCCCAACAGCTTTCCGGAGAGAGCCCAAGACAGCGAGAAGCCCACCTCACAGGAATTTTAATTCAGGCTCCAGTGATAAGGCCGTGGTCGGAAGTATGCGCTCAGCTTCCGATCTCAGTACTACAACAGGGCCCCGGGACCCGCCTTCAAACCCTGATATTGATAGGTTGATTGAGTTGATAGCGCAAAGGATAGATCGTAGACTGCCAGTAGAAGATCCACCGCCATATGTTTAAGTTGTGATATTCAACAATTATGACACTGTACTGCATGTAGCCTTGGGGTCCAAGCGGGAGGTCCTGCTATTTGCGCCTCTCCAGCCTAATCCACTCTAAATCTAGATCATGCTGTCGTGACGGATGACATTAAGTTCAATTCGACTGGGTTTAGGTCGTATGGACCTACTTTTAAACTTGAGTAAGTGAGGAATTTCATCGCGAGCGATAGAAGATGAGGGCAAGGCAACCTTGGTACTTGGAAGCAGGACCCGCCCGAGCACTTGTGAACAGAGGGTTGCGTATTGGGGTTCAACGTCAAGACAAAATTAAAGCCGTTAGAATGAACAAGATGGTCGGGTCGTGGTCAGGAGTAAGGACTCTGTGAAAAGATCAAAATATCACAAAGATCGGTGAAGGACCCGACCCCGAATCGAACGGGTGCCAGCTGCGATGCACGCAAGCTGTGTTACAAGGCGCTGGTGCGGGCCACCGCCACGGGTCTTGCTTCACTTATGTTGAAACTCGAGTAAGTGAGGAGTTCATCGCGAGCAATAGAAGATAAAGGCAAGCCAACCATGGTCCTTGGAAGCAGGACCCGCCCGATTACTGGAATGAAACAGACGCCTACAGGGTTGCGCACTGTCAAGACAGATTTCCGTTAAAATCAACAAGATAGTCGGGTCGTGGGCGGGACTCTTTCGTAAGATAAAAAGTGTCAACGACTCGGAGCAGAGCAGGACTCGACCCCGAATCGAACGGGATGCCTGCCAGCTGTCAATCCGCCCAGCCAGCATGGAGCGCAGGAGCGGGCCACCGCACGAATCTTGCTTCACCTATATTCAGGTCCGAGAAAGTAAGAGAGGCTGGATAATATTAATAAGGCAAAACAACCTCGTTGAGGCGGCTGTTGAATGAAGCGCGGGTGTTGTAGAGTGGAGAGAAAGGGCCAACGTCCTTGTGTAATCTGAATTCAAACCCACTGAAATGAGGTGCTGTCCGCGAGAAATAAAAAAACCGCCGACTTAGAGCTCAAGACCCGACCCCGAATCGAACGGGATGCCTGCCAGCTGTCAATCTGCACCCAGCGAGCATGGAGCGCAGGAGTGGGCCACCGCACGAGTCTTGCTTCACTTATATTCAAATCCGAGAAAGTAAGGGAGGCTGGATAATATTAATAAAGCAAAACAACCTATTTGAGGCGGCTGTTGAATGAAGCGCGGGTGTTGTAGAGAGAGATTAGAGAAAAAAATGGAGAGAAAGGGCCAACGTCCTTGCGTAATCTGAATTCAAAATCACTGAAATGAGGTGCTGTCCGCGAGAAATAAAAAGCCTCCGAATTCGATGCATAGACCCGACCCCGAATCGAACGGGATGCCTGCCAGCTGTCAAGACCCAGCCAGAATGGAGCGCAGGAGCGGGCCACCGCACGAGTCTTGCTTCACCTATATTCAAATCCGGGAAAGTAAGAGAGGCTGGATAATATTAATAAGGCAAAACAACCTACTTGAGGCGGCTGTTGAATGAAGCGCGGGTGTTGTAGAGTGCCAACGTCCTTGCGTAATCTGAATTCAAACTCACTGAAATGAGGTGCTGTCCGCGAGAAATAAAAAGCCTCCGATTTCGAGCTCAAGACCCGACCCCGAATCGAACGGGATGCCTGCCAGCTGTCAAGACCCAGCCAGAATGGAGCGCAGGAGCGGGCCACCGCACGAGTCTTGCTTCACTTATATTCAAATCCGAGAAAGTAAGGGAGGCTGGATGATATTAATAAGGCAAAACAATCTATTTGAGGCGGCTGTTAGATGAAGCGCGGGTGTTGTAGAGTGGAGAGAAAGGCCAACGTCCTTGCGTAATCTGAATTCAAACTCACTGAAATGAGGTGCTGTCCGCGAGAAATAAAAAGCCTCCGAATTCGATGCATAGACCCAACCCCGAATCGAACGGGATGCCTGCCAGCTGTCATTCTGGACCTCGCCAGCATGGAGCGCAGGAGCGGGCCACCGCACGAGTCTTGCTTTACCTATATTCATATCCGAGAAAGTAAGAGACGCTGGATAATATTAATAAGGCAAAACAACCTCGTTGAGGCGGCTGTTGAATGAAGCGCGGGTGGTGTAGAGTGCCAACGTCCTTGTGTAATCTGAATTCAAACTCACTGAAATGAGGTGCTGTCCGCGAGAAATAAAAAGCTTCTGACTTCAATAAAGACCCGACCCCGAATCGAACGGGATGCCTGCCAGCTGTCATTCTGGACCCAGCCGGTATGGAGCGCAGGAGCGGGCCACCGCACGAGTCTTGCTTCACCTATATTCAAATCCGAGAAAGTAAGAGAGGCTGGATGATATTAATAAGGCAAAACAACCTACTTGAGGCGGCTGTTGAATGAAGCGCGGGTGTTGTAGAGTGGAGAGAAAGGGCCAACGTCCTTGCGTACTTAATCTGAATTCAAACTCACTGAAATAAGCTGCTGTCCGCGAGAAAGAAAAAAACCGCCAACTTAGACGTCAAGACCCGACCCCGAATCGAACGGGATGCCGGCTGAAGAAATTCTATCCAATCAATGGGTACCGGAGCAGGCCACCGCCACGGGTCTTGTTTTGCGTATATTGACACTGGAGTAAATGAGGGATTGAACAACTAGGTGTGAGGGGAGCTGACCTCACACCTGCGACTTGAGGCAGCGCGGGTTGTAGAGTAGAGAGAAAAATGAAATGAGCGACCCGTTGTCCGAGACAAAGAGAAACAAATGGGTAAATAATGATTCCACCTCGGGAAAAGACTGAGGACCCTACACTCACATTACATGGCGCTGGAGCGGACTATCTGCCACGTGCCTCCTTGAAATTGGAGTGACTCCTTGAGTAGGCGAATGCGCTGGGCGAGCGGTGAAAGCAAGCTAACCTCGGGATTAAGCCTTAGCCGGCTGTGGGGTTGAAAGCCACGAAATTGAATACTCAACGCAGCTCCATGGCCACGACTTGGAAACAGATTAATCATGGTTCCAAAAAAGGATCGAACTCTAGGACCAAAGACCCGACCCCGAATCGAACGGGTGTCAGCTAGAATGCAAGAAACGTTTATAGGGCGCTGGAGCGGACCACCGCCACGGGTCTTTCTATGTCTGTAATGAGACTGGAGTCAGTCTTCGTGAGAGCGATTGAGTTCTGCCGGTTGATTTATGGTAGACAGTAAAAAGATGGGGCGTCGAATCGCACGACCAAAGCCCGGATCGAGCGGGCAATCCTGCCGGAGGAGACTGCGGCACTCGCCCGAGGCGCAGGAGCAAACCATCCGCGACCGGTCTTCTGCTGAGGGCGTAGGGCGAACCTGACCTAGGACTAGTTACGTACTTACTTCAGGAAGATTCAACCTTGCGAATGCTATGCATACCGTCAACGACTGGTTGTTGGTCGACAGCCAACGCGGAACCCGCACGGAACCCCGATAGTATTGCGGAGCTGCAAATGAGGCAAATTTTCGCCAAGTAAAGGCCAAGTCAAGGCCAAGTATCGCGATGCCCGTCGAGGAAATTCTGAACAGCCAGGAGACGGAACTCAAAGGAGAAGGGGAGGTGGAACCTGAAAGTGACAGAGTCTCGACGTATAAAAATTCCTATCCAGTCGGAATTGGTATAGCTTCAGAGTCTCGACTCTCGACTAGTTTACTTTGGGATGACGGGTGGATGAAACGCCGCGTTGATCGCCTAGGGTGATGACAATCATGATGGTTACATAACACTGACTCCCTCGCCTCGCTCAAGTAGTGCATCTTCCTGCCTACAACTACTTGACGACTCCCAATTTACATCGCGCTATAAACATCGACACTCCCGGAATGACGACCCCCTACACCTTCCGCCGCCGCACAATCGGCCGCGCGGCGTCCCCGCCGACCTGGGCGTGCTACGAGCAGATCCACGGCGACGAGGATTTTGAGGACGACGAGGACTCGTTCAGCGAGAGCGGGTCGGAGGGGGAAGATGAGGACGGCGACGGCGACTCTGGCGCAGAGGAGGGCGGTGCGGAGGCAGGGGCGGAAGTAGGAGGTGCTGATGTGGAGGACGGGGTGGCGCATGACATGGAGATGGATGTCGATGCCGAGGGCACGGGATCACCCGACGAGCAGCCCGCCTCCCCCATCCCCACCCAGACACAGGAAAAGGGCAAGCAGCGCGCGGTCGACCCTGTACCCCCACCGCCGAAGCGCCGCACGCACAGCAAGAAGCAGAAGCAGCCACATCGGGAGCGCGTGTACACCTTGCGCCCGATCCTCACCATCCAGCGTAGCCAGGGCTTTGTGTGGAATCAGGTGCGTTTGCGGTCCTTCCTTCCTTTCTTTCAAATTCATTCATTCGCTTTATATAGGACCTGTTCGTCCCGCCGTACATCAAGGACCGATGTGCGTCGTCGATCTCCCTTCTACTGCGTTATAATTAATCCCAATGCTCACGGTCCAACAGACGTCGCCTCCACCTCCCCGCCGAACGGCGGCTTCATCTCCACCTCGGTCTCCTCCACCAACTCCGCCCTCACCGAGTACGAATCGGTCGAGGTCGTCGAGATCCGGGTCCAGGAGGGCGAGTTTGACGGGATCATCCCGTAGGGCGCCAATCCGACCCCGGGCCCACAGCATAGAGAATTTTCTTGGTTATCCTCCTCCTTCTCACGTATTAATGGCCCCGCCTGCTTCTTCACGTTCGGTCGCTGTCCTTACCGCGATTCGCCCATTCTTTTCTCCACCCCCGAATATAACTCCGTCTGCCCCGAATATCGCTACATTTCACGTTTTACTGTGCCCACCAAACAAACATTATCCACATATATTGATTGCCCCCTCCTCTGTTTCGCTATACTTTGTCCCCGTACATAACGAAGTACTCTCTCTGCCTCTGACTCTCCTCGCTGTATTTTGTTACTCGTCGGTCGGTAACTTGTATTTACTATTTAGCTACTCACTCGTCTCAGTCAAAGCCATATCCACCTCTCTCAATTTAAATTTAATCGATTAAATGTCAGTTTGCGTTGCGAGACATGTGGAGGAAACGTGGAGCGAGTGAACCTCGTGCGGTACATAGCATTGGAAAGCGCCCATCAAGCGCCCGTCGGAGCTAATCGGAGCCGAGCTGCGTTGGTTATCGCTATCTTATCTACAGACTACTAACCGCCCCTTCAACCAGCTCGCGAGCTCGGATTAAAGATTTTCCTCGCACGGTAGCAAAACATCCCAGACATCGTGTACGGTACACCGCCTCTTCCTGGTATGCTGTGTCCAGATCACGTTTAAGAGGTGACGGGGTTCGACTCCCCATGTCTGGATGCCGCGGTCAAGTACTCAAAATCCTTTTTGGTTTTTTTGTTCGGTTTTTGAGGACAACAAACACAGCATGGCATGACTATGACATGATACTTTGTGAGCTTAGTTTCTATCCGGCTTTGACACCCTTAAGTTTGTGATGAGTCCAAACCCCGGGCCAAACCAATCAAGGCAGCACTGGATTGTAGTATGCAGCGAACAGGAAGCACGAGAACATGTTTTGGCCCAAATTCAATTCGAATTCTCATCTTCCTTTCACCCATGGGAATTTTCAATTTTCACGAGCACTTGCGCAGGGACGCCCATGGTAAAATAAGCCGGACATGGTGTGTGGTACACCGCCTCCGCTGGTTCTGCGATGGTCGCCTTATTTAGGCAGAGGCAGATGGGGTTCGACTCCCCGTGTCTGGATGCCGCCTGTGTGACCTTCGATTTTGCTCTTGGTTTTATTTTTGAGTTCCCCAACTCTCAACCACGTCTTTTGCGCCTCGCCCGTGTCTTACAGCCCGTCCAATGTTCATTTTTACTCTCAAATTTCCCATCGAATGCTGCGGTCGTCGAATGTTTTTATTTTATTTTAGTAGAAAATGGCATGATATAGGCTGGGTTTCAAGAACTAGAGGCCCGTCTTTGTGTTGGGTCGCCCCGGGTTTATTTCAACCAAGCCTGACCTGACAGCGCTCGCATCAAAACAAAATTCCATGGGTATAATAACATAAATCGACAACCGGCCATCAGCTGCAGGTCGACACGCTTTGTATGAGTCCGGCTGTGTATTCACTCAACTTGACGTTCTCACAAAAGGTATATGAATCGGGTGGATTTGCAGAGGCAGATCGGGTTCGACTCCCCGTGTCCGAATGTTGGTTTTGGATTTGCATCTTTTGTGGGAAGCTTGCTTCCCCATTTGTCGGTATGTGGAAACGAAATGCAGATGCTGACAAATCTACGTAGGTGACAAATGCACCTAGGTTACCAATCACATACATTTGTAAGCTCAACATTGACAGCCATCGGACCTTCGGAGATGTCGGAAATGTAGGACTCGGATGACAGCTCAGGGTGACAGGTCGGAATTGTCGGAACGGTATACTGATCGGGTAGTTTTGCCTTGATGTAACCTCATGCCGATGGATGGATAGATAATGAGGCCTATATAATCATATGGTGGCTTCCTGTACATTCTGCCTGCACCCATGCTTGCAAAGACCTTCTTGTATGCATTTCTATTGACTTTCTTGTAAGTCTCTAGAGTATTTCTTTGGCTGGTCTGAAATCAAACCCTTAGTGCCTCACAATTACGCCACATGTATAGTTCAACTTATAATAAGCTTTTGGTGTCTGTCAATTAATTAATAGCACAGGTCCACTCCACCAAATACTCCCCAACGTCAGCGTATCGCTGAGCAACAGCAAGAGCGTGACAATCGAATTCTAGACAGCCCTGATCAGCGGCGGCTACCTACTCAGCACCCTAATTTTGTACCAGTAAATTGGAATGGTCGTCAGCTTCAGCTCACTCCCGGAATGGCTGGCCGTCTTGCTGCTGCTCAAGCATCTGTTGCTCAGAACCAGGAGTTATATGATGAAGAAATGCCATCTCCACCTGATTCTCCTACATCACAGCCTCAACATCTGCTGAATTCACTGCAGGGACCAGCTATTGGTCTCCTCCAAGAACAAAATCCTCCATTTGTACAACAGAATGTGCCACAGCAATCACAGCAAGGAAATAATTTTCAAGATCTAGCCCCGCAAAATCGTGTTGGGCGTAGACGTGCTAGAGAGCCACATCCTGAAGATCCTTCTAGGCTCTGGTGCACAGGCAATTCTCACTACAAGCCAATAGCCGATTTTGAGGATCTCCGAACTTGTATATCCTGCCGCAATCGAGCTCAGAACAGGCACAATCGGAATGCTAACAATGTGATAAATGTTGACTTGCAACAACAATTGGATACATTAGCTGTTCAGCCAAGACCTGCTAGAGAGCCACATCCTGAAGATCCTTCCAGACTCTGGTGCACAGTCAATTCTCACTACAAACCAGCAGCTGATTTTGGAGATCTCCAAACTTGTATATCCTGCCGCAATCAGGCTCAGAACAGGCTAAATGGCACAAACGTGGACTTGCAACAGCAATTGGAGGAGCCAGTGATTCAGCCAATTCCTCTGCACTTTGATGTAGATGCTGCTTTGTCTAACTCTGCTGTTACACCTAGAGAGAAGGAGTTGTTAACTGGGGTTCGTAAGAAACTGATGGAGATTACATTGGAAACCTGTGTATTATGCCATGAGAAGTGGTTTGATCTAGGTGTCAATGCCACTGGCAAATGTCGAAAGTGCTCTAGATCTGGGAAGTTTTCTGCAGAGAATGTGATGGATCCGGGTAGTGTCCCTCCTCATTTGCCAACATTAACTCAGATGGAAGAGATCTTGATCTCACCAGTACATGCATTGACTCAAGTCTGGCAAATCCATGGTGGCCAGTATGCCTATCGTGGACACATTTGCAATTTTCCACGTGACTCAGCTATCTTGCATGAACGGGTACCTTTGCTACCGGAAGAGTGTGAAATTGTGATCTTTCGTCGATCTGGAACAACAGATGGTCAACAAGTCAATGAGGACTTTTGGGTGAGACGAGCTGCACTTGAGTCATGGTTAAAATACTTGGAAGTAAACCATCCAACCTTTCGGGCTCGACGGGTTACCATTGACTGGGAGAGAGTTAATAGTTTTGGCCTGGATGAAAATGTTCAGGAACGTATCCAAACTATTTCAGTGGAGGAGATGGCCTCAACATTGGAAGAAGGCCCTCCACAGTTTGCAAATGAGAATCCACCAGATCGTGCTTTCTCAGCTGGCTTTGCACCAAATGTCCAGCCTCGAGAAACAGAGTTTGAACAGCTTCAACGAGCAAGACAAGTAGATGGAGAAGATCTTCCACCAGAATTGAATCCCCAAATGCCTCCAGCACAGGAGCAAATTATAACTATGCCAGCTGTACGAGGCACCCCTATCCCAGAGACTGGAGAGTATCAGATTGCTATTGATGCATTTCCGACTCTTTTTCCAACTGGAAAAGCTGATTTCAATGCACCTAGAGGTCAGAAAGTATCAATGGAAGACTGGGCAGCACATTTGATGCGTTATGAGGATGGACGCTTTGCGCAACATCCCCGTTTCCGTTACTGGGCTTTGAATACAATCTTTCGGCGGAGAGCAAGAGAAGCCTCTCGGTGGTATGCAAAAAGCCATCCTGAAGATGGAGCACTGAGCGTTGAAGAAATCAAAGACATGACTGATGGAAACAATGTTGCTGGGTTGGCTCAACGTGTTTCAAGAGCAGCTGCACCTATTGAGGGTTCTCGTCCATTCTGGACAACCAAACGACGTGATTTAAACTGTCAAATTCGAGATAATGCTTGCCCCAGCGTTTTCTTTACTTGTTCAGCGGCAGATATTCAATGGCCAGATCTGCATCGACATATGCCTGGATATATGGGTGACAATGAGCCAAATGGTCCTGAGGCATATCGAACTAGGTGGGCTGACTTGAATAACAATCCAGGTCAGAGTCACACCATAAATTTTGATTAATTGCTGACTTGGTGGACATGTAGCTCTTGCAGCATACTATTTTCAGAAGCGTTGGGAGATCTTCTTTGAATTCTTCTTGAAACCTCTATTTGGTATAGTGGACTACTGGTGGCGTTATGAATGGCAAACCCGTGGTAGCACTCATGGTCATGGATTTGGTTGGTTCAGAGATGCTCCTAAAGTAGAAGATCTGGATTTCACCAACCCAGATGATGTCCAAAGGTTTATCCAGTACTGGGACTCTGTAATATCAACCATGAATCCTGGAAAGACCTGTCCTCCAGCAGACATTCATCCCTCTGCTAGACTTTTCAGTACATTGGAGGACACAAAAAAAGAGCTGGCAGAGTCTTTGAATCGTTTCCAGCGACATACCAAGTGTACAGCTGGATATTGCTTGCGTCGGAACAAAGTCACAGGGGAGCTTGCATGCAGATTCAATTTCCCAAAGGAACTGTGTGATGAAACAGTGTTGAAACCGGCTCCTGGCCAGGACTTTCCGGAGATGTATACTCGCCGAAATGATGATCTTCTGAATGCTCACAATGTGCCCATGATTCTGGGATGGAGAGCCAATATTGATATTTGACCAGTTCTTAACAAAAATGCAGTGATTGCTTATGTTGCAAAATATGCTAGCAAAGCAGAGACCCAGTCATCTAGCTACTCAGATTTACTTCATAAAGCTATTTCTCGACTAGATGATACGGACAGAGCACAAATCGCCTTTCAGAAGATGCTGTCTTCATTTGCTGGAGAACGAGATATTTCTGCCCAAGAAACTTGTCATATCCTTCTGGATTGTCCAATGGTCCGCTCGTCCCGCCAAATACGCAGCCTCAATGTGACTCCAGGTGAAGACGAGGATGTTGAGATTGACTTTGAAACAAACACTACTCGGCGTACTGGATTGCTTCATAGATATCGGCAACGCCTCCAAAGTACAACAACCAAAGCTACTGACATAGAGAAGCTGAGAACAACCACTTTACTTGACTTCATGAGGCACTGGAACTATTGAGGGCAGACATATTCTGAGAGAGGTTCAAAAGGTGCACTGCCATTTGTTGTCAATATTTGGCCGCGCTTTCCCTGTAACCCAGAAGATGAGGAGACTTATGAAAAGTGGTGTTATGCTCGCATGATTCTCCATCACCCATTCACACAGGAAAAAGATCTGCTCAAGGATCATGGCAGCTGGACAGAGGCTTATAAACGTGACTGTGTTGCTGTGCAGCATCACCATCCCGATGACACTCTGCCTACCCTAAATGAACTTGAGGTTGATGATGAGCCAGATTCTGACACAGAATCTCTTGCTCCAGAGGAAGGAGATCCACGTTTGGAGCACTTCCAGCCGGAATGGATGCAGGAGATAGGCCGTGCACCTAATGACCACAGAGTTCACCTGGAAAACCGCTTAGGAGTACGCCAGATGGATTTGGACTATGACTGGATTGCAAACAGTCCAAATGTTGATGGACCTATAAAAGCAGCCTCAGTTTGGCTTTCAGAGCAACTCAAACTATCGCCAAATGATTCAATACAGGCTTTGCCTCCTGCTGACTATCGGACATTGAAGGGCAAGCAGCAGCTGGTATTTCTTCAGGTGATGACATATATCAAGGCATTGAAATCTGGCCAAGATCCTGCACCCCTTCGTATAAATGTAGATGGGACAGCTGGGACAGGGAAATCTGTCATTGTCAGAGCGATTACTTCTGCTATGAGAGATGAATATGCAGACGAGCTTGAGAACCAAGATCCTGTCATTCGAATAGCACCAACTGGAATTGCAGCATTTGGAATTCGTGGATGGACTATTAACTTTGCAGTGTCTATTCCTGTGTCAAAAGACCCAAATTTTCATCCGCTCGGAACAACTGCTCTGCAGCGAATGCAGAACAGGTGGAAACCAGCTAGACTTATTGTCAAAGATGAGAAGTCAATGATTGGCAGAACACAGATGGGAAAGTTGGATAGACGTCTGAGGCAGATATATCCAGCAATGGCACATGAGACTCTGGGAGGCATGGGTGCAATCATGTTTGGAGATTTTCTTCAACTCCCCCCTGTGGGCGATAGTGCTCTTTTTTCAACAAAAGAAAGTGCTGGACCACGTGGACAACTCGCAACAGAGGGTCGCAAGGCTTATGAAAGTTTCAACAAGTCCATAACCTTGACAGAAGTTTTCCGCCAGCAAGGAGACTCACCTGCACAGATTGCATTCAGAGACGCTCTGATGCGTCTTCGGACTTATGACACCACTGCAGACGATCATGCAATGTATTCTACACGGTTTTGGAACAACTTGTCTGCTGCAGAACAGGATGAG
The DNA here is from genome assembly GCA_014925785.1 of Mycena galopus ATCC 62051. Classification (NCBI taxonomy): domain Eukaryota; kingdom Fungi; phylum Basidiomycota; class Agaricomycetes; order Agaricales; family Mycenaceae; genus Mycena; species Mycena galopus. The sequence goes on from WIQG01000182.1 coordinate 116,979, forward strand.
TTTCGAGAGGTTTTACATTTGCTCCCAACAAGAGAGGCAGTTGACATGGTGAACAAGACTCAGCTGGCAGGGCTCAATATGCCAGTAGTTTGCTGTAAAGCTCGACATCATCGTATCAATGCTGCGAAATCCAGAAAGGCATCAGCAGAGGATGCTGAAGGCTTAGAGCCTGAGATTTTTCTGGCAGAAGGGGCACATGTAATGATCACTCACAACCTATGGACATCAAAAGGGCTGGTGAACGGAACTCAAGGAGTTGTGAAAAAACTCTGGTACTTGCAAGGGAGCAACCCAAAGAAAGACTTGCCAGCTGTGGTTTTTGTACAGTGCCCCGAATACACAGGTATGTATCAAGTTATATCTCTTGAATCTTATATAACCGAAAAACTTAGGGCCTCCAACTGAAGGTTGGGAAGGTGTACAGCCAAATTGGATCCCTATTGTTCCTAGAACAGTAGAGTGGGAGTCTAATGGAGTGCCATTGTCACGGACACAGTTTCCTTTGGCTTTGGCATGGGCAATTACAATCCACAAAAGCCAGGGCTTGACCTTGGAAAAGGCTGTGATTGACCTAGGCAGACAGGACTTTGCACCTGGGCTGTCTTTTGTTGCAATTTCCAGAGTGAAGACACTAAGCGGAATAGTGTTCCGTTCACCATTTGTCCTGGAACGTTTGCAAAAGCCTAACGAGACCGAGGTCCGGCGAATGTTGAGAGTGGACTTGGAACGGCGTGAAGCCTTGGGTTTCAAGTTGGACACTTATGGATTCAACATCCAGGATATTCTTGCTGAGTATGAATTTTTAGAGCCTTATGAGCAGTTGTACAATTATTTAGATGTAGTATAAGCACTGTATTTTCATAGTTGAGAAAACAAGGATTGAAGCAAGCTTCCCCTTCTATGTGGACTACCATTGTCCACATACATCATATTTTCTTTGAAGAAAAGGAACACCAGGTCAACTTTATCGTACTGGTCACTTTTGCCGCTGTGGCGTCAGATCAAACAATCAGGCTTGGATGAAATTCAACAAATCATCTCCCTGCTCGGTTTCTCTTCGCATGACTCGTGTCATGATATCCAAGAATACCTCGCCATCGTCTAGGGCGCAGTGCGGCGGTGAGAGAGAAAATAATTTAGGCAGAGGGGGATGGAATGGTGGTGCAGCAGATAATACTTGGAACCACATCTGATGTCCACCTTCTCAACGCTAGCTCTCGGATTTGACTACTGTATATACCCAAACCGTCTCGCTCGGTAGCAAAATAACCCAGATATCGTGTACTGTACACTGCCTCCCGTTGTTGTTATTCCACGCCTCGGACAGAATTAGGCAGAGGCAGTTGGGGTTCGACTCCCCGTGTCTGGATCTCAATGTCTGAATCCGTTTTTTGTCTTTGAGGAAAACATGGCATGGCATGATATTTGGTTTCAAGAACTAGAGACTCATCTTTGTTTTGGGTTGCTCTACGTTTTTTCAACCAGGCCTGACCAGCGCTCGCATCAAAGCAAGAATGGGTTACATAAATCGACGACCAGCCGTCAAGTCGGCCCGGCTCCAGGCTGTGTGAAGTCGGCCGTGTATTCACTCAGCTGGTGCTCTCATACTAAGGAGGAATGTGAATTGAGTATGGTGTGCGGTACACCGTCTCTTCAATTGTATACCATCCTCGTTGGATTTGCAGAGGCAGATCGGGGTTCGACTCCCCGTGTCCGAATGTTTGTGTCATTTCCCTCTTTTTGTTTTCTTTTGAAGAAAATGCACACCTGGTCAACTTTATCGTACTGGACACCTTTCGCCTCTATTGCGTCAGATAACACCAGGGTGAGATGAAGTTCAACCAATCATCTCCCTGCCAGGTTTCACTTCACATAACTCGTGTTGTGTGATACAGGAGAATACCCAGACATCGTGTACGGCACACTTTCTTGCTGTCAGGAGATGCTGAATTCGGCAGAGGCAGTGGGGTTCGACTCCCTGTGTCTAGAGTCTAGACTCTAGATGAAACGAGAGCAGAGAATATCTTTTAAATTTGGAACCACATTCGATGTTCATTTTGACTTTGAAGGGAATCATCAACACTTGACCACGGAAGTGCACCAGGGAAATAACCTGGACATGGTTTGCGGTACACCGCCCAAGGGGAACTCGGGATTCGAAAAATGGATTTAGGGTCGAAAAGTTTTTTCAACCCCAAGCTGACCCCTCCCCCCCTCCTTCCATATAGGGAAGGAGTTTCCCACCCCTAGCGCCGGGCCGGCTGTCCGCCTCGTGCCGCTGCCTTTCAACTTGCTCGCTACCACTTTGCTAAACCTGGAATACACCCAATGATATTTTATTATAGCTTTCAGTAATATTTGAACTCATCTCAACTGTGAGAGTTCCAAAAAATCTGACCTCAACACCCAACCATATTTGGCTGGACTCCACCATGAAGCGCAGGGTACCGAGTTGAGAGCTCACATACCATCCAAGACCCTTTCTAGACATCAGGGTGTGTTTTTGACAATCAAATAACACCTCCCTGAGGCTCTAATGGCTGTTTGGAAGCTCTGTATAATATACACTAAAAGTTTTTTCAGGCCACCCTGGACCCCCCCTCCCCACGTACGGAATTTTAATCCCGAGTTCCCCTTGAGACCGCCTCCTACTGTGCGAAAGAACTCAGGCATCAGGGAGTGGCAGATGGGGTTTGACTCCCCGTGTCTAAATGGGTCTGCTTCAAAAACAGTGTTTTTTTTTCGTTGAAAGAATGGGATGGCATAGTATGAGCTTGATTTCAAGAACCAGGCGCTTATGCTACACCCCGTATAATTAATATTTATTAGAACTGAAATCGCTCAATCGCAAAGGGAATTAGCACATGGTGTGTGGCACAGGCCCGTACACCGCCTCCTCCTGTGGGAAAGTCATCACGGACGGAATTAGGAGAGGCAGATGGCCCGTGCTTGGATGTAATGGGCAGAGAGATGATTTTTTTGGAACCACATCTCTAATTTTCTTTTGACTCAAGGGAATCATCAATGCTTGACCACAGGCGCCCAGTAGGAAAATAACCCAGAAATGGTGGTGTGTGGTACACCGCCTCCTACTGTGTGGGAGAGGAATTTAGGCAGAGGATGTTGGGATTCGAGTCCCGTGTCTAGATTTTGCACAGATATGGCATGGGATGATATGGGCTTGAAATGCTGAGAGGCGCATGTTTCTTTTTTGCCTGTGTTTCAACTCAAGATACTATTTTGATCAGCCCCTCCCTAACCATTTTGCTTCAGCGTCATTTGCACCTCACCCCATATTATATCATTCATCATAACTGAAATCATCATTTAATCACGGCACACTGCTTCCTCCTGTGGGAAAGCCGATGCGGACGGAATTGGGCAGACATAGTTGGGTTCAACTTCCTTTGTCTGAATACTATTGTATTTCGTTCAATTCGATTAGTCATGTTTCACACGGCCAAAAACCTACGAAAAAGTCAAACAAGGGGCAACCAGCATTTTTTTAAAAAAATATAGAGCTGATTTTCTTTTTTCCGACCTGGACCTGGGACTAACTAACTACATAATGGCTTCCACGCACCATATATGGTAATTATTCACGTGTTTACATCGCCGGACTGCTCTCCATTCCACACAGGGCTTGTAGGTAAGTAGAATGAGTGGTTTGACACCTTTGGTGTGTGTACAAATCCTTGAATGAATTTTTTGACAGAGCTTGTCAGGGGAGCCCTACACTTCTGCAGTTCCCCAATGTATACGCCATCTGGCTCTTCCCGGATGTCCGGTCCGGAATTCCGAACGCTCCGGCCCTCCGGCATCGTCACCCCGTCCGGACATGCTTTGGTGTCCCATCTCCCGGATATCCTGCCCCTCCGGATGTCCCCCTGGTCCTTCCGGACTTCCGTCCCCCGGACCTCACGACTTCCAACTTCCAGATCCGGATCCGCACCTCCAGGTTCCCAACCCGACTTCCAGACCCTTCCGATGAGCCTCGGATATCTCGCTCGTTGAGTCAGCACTCCCTGTCATCCCCCTTCCTCCCTCCTCCTTCTCCCGACCTTGCCACGGTCACCAAGTCGGATCTCCTTCCCCTCCTCCACTCCAGACCTCCAGAACCTGCGGGCATCCGGCCCTCCGGATGTGGCCTACTGCTGCATAGGCTCATGCCAGATACTATAGCCTTCACATAGTACATCCGCTCTCTGGACTCTTCCGGTCACTCCTTCTCACTCCTCGGGTGGACCAACCTCCCTTGAGCATTTGGCCACACCTGTTCCATTTGCTCTGGACTTCACCCTCCGTCTTCCAAACCACGGATTCCGCGCTCCATGCTCCGGACTTTGGATCCGCACTTCTGCACTTCCAGCCTCCCGGAACCTTCGGACGGTGTCCAGTCCTTGTCCTCTCAGTTCCTAGAGTCGACTGACCTCCTTCCTGGGTATTTCCCAGTATTCCATCTCTTCTGTTGGAACTTACCTTTTGGTCACATGTTTCATCATGTGTGGAACTGCATAGTCACATAGTCACATCAGTCATGCATCACATACACATAAAAGATGTGACACCTGGGACAAGGGGCATAACTTAATAACCTATGCCCCAATATGCAAAGGATATCCTGAAAATATTTACAACAACTTCTGCAAGTCCCGGCCTTGAATATCTTGAATACATTTTGAATATGTTGCACCTAATTACAGGAGTTCCTGAAAATAATGGCAAACACCGTTTTTTTTTTGGCGCGCTTCCCAAAAGGAAATCTCAGCTCTTGGTCTTTGACCCTCTTTCTCGCTACTTCAGCACGCTCAGGCATGGGTCTCGGTCACTAAAAGACAAGATAGGACCTCACAAATAGGTCCTACCGCTCTCGATCATCTTGATTCCGCTCAATGACTGCAATCTTTGCGTCAGCAGCTGTCGCGCAATGGTCGCCGGTGTATTTGCTCTCTCTCTTCAAGACCCTCGCATACTGACCAGATGAGAAGAAATACTACCTGGCCCATATCAAAAATTCTTCAGTGTTACAGGGCCCTTGTGTTAGCATGCAATTCGAGTCAGGACGTGGGTGGAGACTCAGAGGCAGCATCATTTTCGTGCGTCATTTACATCCTATGCCCAGTATTACCACTTTGTGAACATTCTCAGAGGTACACTAGGCGGATCATCCAGATACGTGCTCTCAAGTCTCCGCAGCTCCTGGTCCACTCGCTTCTCTGTGAACACATTGCCGACCGGCACTCCAACCAAATTCTGCAAACCCTTCGATGTCTGACACGCGCCCGCCTGACCTGCCAGTGAAACACGAAGATCCTTGAGCTCTTGCGCAGCCTCAGCATGAACTTGTAGTGTGCGACTGCGCAAAGAAAATCTAGCCTCCGCAACCCTCGCATCTCTCACTCCAATTACAGACACCAAACACAGAGTGTTATGCCCGCCACCCATTGCTCATGAGTGCTCATGGGCCCATTGTCATGCCAACAGCTCCATCTCCATCCTCGGGCTATCTGTGGCACCTCCCATTTGTTATCCTTGCATCCACTTTCCTTGTAATGTGATCCATTGCTTCCCTCATCAAGTGCACCACAGCGTGGCGATCCGAAACCAAGGGCCAAAGCAGATTTCCTTTTTGGGAGGCGCGGAAAAAAAAATGACGTGAATGCCATTATTTTCAGGAACTCCTGTAACAACAGGACATCCTGAAAGTATTTAAAATATACTTCAGGACACTTTCACAATATCCTTCAAGAGGAACTACAAGTGTTTGACTACAGAACATGCATAGGGCAATCAAAATATTATTTTGAATACACTGTGGCCAAATATTGAAGAGGGATTCAAAATAGTTTTAAGAAATCTTTTTGAAAATCTTTCAGATGCCTTCACAATATATGGGCAAGGGATACAGTGAAGATATATTGAAGTATATTTGAAATAGCTTCAGGATATTTGTCAGCCTGATATCAGAAATATATTCTAAACATTGATCAAGAACTTTTCCAATATTGTTCAAGATACTGTTCCCATATTATATTCATCTTCAGCAGCACAATATCAAATATGGATTCAAAATGAGTACACAGTATCTGTTGAGCATCTTTCAGTGTATTTTCACAGTATCTATTCCATATTTCATACATTTCTGCAGGTATACTATCATGCACTGGGAACCCGGCCACCCTAGAGTGTTTGGCCTAGCACACGTGCTGGGTGGCCTCTTCCCATACCCCGAGACCTCCGAATGTGACCAATAAAAATTGGAGTATTACAGCTCTTTGCAAAATTGATGACAGTCATCTAAAAATAGATAAAAGAAAACATTTTGAATGCAGCTCATTGATTTGCTCAGTTCTCGCCCATTTCTTGGCCGATTTGCTCGAGCTCGGGAGCGTTCGAAAGCGGTTGACCGGGGCTTCCGATTGATGCCTAATATGTAGAGTGAAACCCCGAAGTTGGTACTTTTAAAATTCCGCTCACCCGATTTGAACTCAAGGAAGAATAGACAATTTCTGTGTCAATACTGGTGCAATTGTGTTGATTCTGCATGATTCTGAAAGGTATAGGGAAGGCAACTACAGCAATGCACTCAGAAAATGAAATAATTGGGAGGCACACCCTTAGGAATGATATTATGTTTATGGATTGAGAATTCAATATTATCGGGTTGCCTCAGGCTTGATTCAAAATATGTAAGGGGCAAACCATTTGGGTCTATGTTGCCTTCCAAACGAGCCCCCAGCCATGCTGATCTGGCCGGTATTCGCCGAGATATGGCTCATGACGTCCCGAGATCACGTCAGGTGGCACGAAAATTGACGTCGGCAAATGTAGTTTTATAGTGTAAATCCTTGCCAGCATTCGAAAGCCCTGCTCAGCCGCTTTCGAACGCACCATAAACAGTGCAAATTGGTCCAGAATTGAGCGAGAAACGAGCAGATCAATGAGGCGCGTTCAAAATGATTTCTTTTATCTATTTTTAGACGACTGTCATCAATTTTGCAAAGAGCTGTAAATCGTCCTGATGGATCAGGAAAGCTACGGAATCCCTCCCCACATTAAAATGGGGCTCCCGGGCTAGTAAGAGGACAAATTTGGCCAAAATAAGTTGCATGGGAAATAATGAGAGGCCAATTGAAATACCTAGACCAGTACTTTGTTCCCCTGACTATTCTGGAGATAACCCCACATTTAAATGTCTGGACCACAGAAAAGAGGGTGATTTTCTGTACTCCTCACCTTGAGAGGGGTATCAGAAGAAGATAATTTAGGGTATGGTCAGAACTGATGACTTCCCTATTCAGGTGGACTATGCCAAGTGTTGGACCTGCAGCGTCATATGCTCGTTTGATATAAGCCTCGTCGCAGTGTGGTCTTCAAGTTTGTATAGTCATCATTTTTGAAGATTAACAGGGAGTATAGATCTCCTTGCATGCCTGGAGAGAAGCCTGGGAATAAGGAAGAACAAAAAGTCTCAAAAGTCATAAATTGATGAACAATTGGTGGAGAAAGAAGCAAAATGGTTGCTTGGGGTTAAGAAATTGATGTTCTCACCCTTCGGGCTGACATCAGCTGCGCCACTGCTTACCATCAACACATCACTTTTGCCTAAAAATTGGCATGGATGGGCGACATGGATTGTATTCCACCCCTAGAGACAAATATGACATATGAGCAAATATCTAGGCTCATAATTGAGAAGTGGCCAGCTTCCTAGTCAGAAATAGTAGTACAGTCATGGGGCTCATAATGCATAAGGTCGTTATGCATAATTCTCATAATCCCTAGGTTTTGCCTGTCCACCAAGTCGGTAGGCGGGAGTTTATGCAAAAAAACGCATAACACATAACGCATAAGGTTTGGGATAGATTTATGCATTATGAGATTAAAATATTTCAGCAAAATTTGAGTCTTAGTCCTTAAGAAACTCGCATTAACATCCATTGTTCAATTATTGACTCTGAAACACAGTCATGGCTTGTGTATCAACGCGATATTACTAAGCAAACATGTAGTCAAACTGATCCAAATATCAAAATTTCTCTCCAGTGATAGGGAAGGAAAAGATTCGCAAGGTCAGACTGCCTCCTTCAAAGCCGTACAAATGAGGTGGCTGCCCTTCCAAACCTTCAAAGGACATCCCCAAAATCTCAGCCAAGCCAGCAGATGATGGCAAATGGAAAAATATCACAAATTTTGATTGGCTGAACGTCTTTGCCTACAAGGATGACCACCCTGACATGGGCCAGGAGGACATCTCCAAACATTTTCGGACTCTCGCTAGCGGTGCACTTGTTTTCTCACAAGAGACATTGTTGCGGAATCTCAAGAGGCGATCAGAGATTGAGGAACATGCGAAGAAGAATCCATCAGCCTTGTCAGTGAAATGAGATCGTGTTGTGACACAGCCTGATGTAGAGAGGGGTCTGAAATGCTTACGACAGCATAGGATTGTTCTAATTGAGGCGCACTAACTTGCCGTTGATATGAGGGAGGGCGGTAACTTCAGCAGTGAGTGACAATGAGCGGAGAGGTTTCTGCGATGTTTGATGGCTTTTGTATATAATTCAGAAAACTTGGGAATAGTTCCGGGCTGGGTGACTGATGTGACGGTTGAAGCGGAGTGTCAGGTGCTTGGTCAAGCACTGTGCCTATCACGATTCGAGCATTTTGATCCGATCAACACACATGACAACACTACATGTGACCCACATGATACCGCCCTCCCGACATTACCGATGATCAAGGATGTTCCCGAGGATGACGATGTTTGACAGCATACCTCTAGGTCTTATTTAAAGACACGGGAACTTGGCGCCATACATGAAGTGCATGTTCTTAGTAATGGACACATGGTTACGGAACGGACAATGAATGTTTATTGTTGACTTGACGTTGACATGGGAATAAGAAGCTACATCTCGCACGAAGGCAACGGTTAACACACGCAACACGGACACAATTGTGCGTGGTAACCACTGGGACAATAGTAGTTGTAATTATAGTAGTTAGTATCACTCAGTTTCATTTACAGTATTTAAGCAGTAGCTAGGACATAGTTTATTCTGTACCTCTCCTAGTGTTTTATTCGACTTCATTGATGATCCCAAAAAGCCACTCCCAATCCCGCTCATCTTACTGAGTCGGGACGCCCGAGTAAGGGTTGTTCTTGCAACAGTGCCCAATCAGGGCCTTAGTTCATAAACCTTCACCTAGTGTGAGAATCCTCATCCTTTCTTCTCTTCGGATTCCCCTGCTAGGTGCATATTACTTGCTCTGTATTTAGTACTGCCTATTAAACTACTTCAGATTCCCCCCTAGTTCCTGCGCCCCATGCTGAGCTGAGGTTGCCCTTACAGCTATCATAGACCATGAATTTCCACAAAATCTGCTCTACCCACTTTTGGTACCCATTTATGTGATTCATGGTAGAATTTTTGAACACATTCAGAGCCTTCTGCCACCTCTTAATCTCAGGTTGATGCAGAAAAGCCCTATACCGGACCTCAATAGGGGAAGTCAAAGCAGCCAACGGAAGTCGATTCAAAAGTGGATTCACTGGTGATTCACATTTGGATTCATGAAAATGAAACCATCAAGAATCCGCATCAGCTCTGACCCCCCCGATTCAGAACTGGATTCAGAGAAGGGTTCGTTACAGGATTCAGGCATTTGACAATCAAAATAAATTACAGCAAGTAAATTGTACCATGCTGATAGTCTTGGCATCGTGTCTTTCAGATTGATCCCGCACTCGGCAATGCCTGCCTCTCCTTGCGGCAGAGCCGCACACGGGACATCCTAAAAGTGTTTGACCACCACACTGCGCATATTTAAAATGCCTTGTGCCAGAGAAGGAAATCCAGGTGTACCTCTGCTCGCTGCACCGGTCTCAATGTACCAGAGGGCAAGCTACTCGCAGCTCTGTTATCCATGGAGCCTCAAATAAATAAAATTATGAATTCAGGTGATGAGACAAAGTTAAGTAGATGTGGATTCGGAAGCAGATTCAGATGGTGCTGCTCCTCCGGAGTCGCAGCAGCGATTCAGGTTGATTCAAAATTTTGATGGATTCAAAGGCCAATTCGGGTGTTTGAATCCACTCCTGAATCAACTTTCGAATCCACCTCTGAATCGACCTCCATGGAGCGCTGTTACAGAAACAACTCTATTCAGCCGTCCGAACTCGGTATGATGAGAATGGATTGGGTAGTGGCTTTTTGATATCGTCAATGAGGTTGAATAAAACACTAGGAGAGGTACAGAATAAACTACGTCCTAGCTACTGCTTAAATACTGTGAACGGAACTGTGTGATACTAACTACTATAATTACAACTACTATTGTCCCGGTGGTTACCACGCGTTATTGTTCCGTCTGTCATGCATTAACCGTTGCCTTCGCGCGAGGCGTAGCTCCACTATTCCCACGTCAATGTCAAGTCAACAATAAACATCCGTTGTCCGTTCCATAACCATGTGTTCATGACTAAAAACATGCGCTTCATGTATGGCGCCAAGTTCCCATGTCTTTAAATAATACTTAGAGGTGCATGCGTGTCAAACGTCGTCATCCTCGGGAACTTCCTCGATCATCGGTAACGTCGGGAGGGCGGTATCACATGGGTCACGTGTGGCGTTGTCACATGCGTTGATCGGATCAAAACGCTCGAATCGTGACATTACCCCCTCTCTAGGATCATCGTCCCCGATGATAGGGATGAAGGTGTTTTCCTCCGGAATAAATAGCTTTTTCATCGAGTATTCTAAGGTCTCCACCTTGGGTTTATAGTGTTTAACTAAATAACCCCACTTCCCCTTGGGAAGTATCGGCAACTTGGCCGATTCGAACTCCACCTCGGACCAGTTCCACCACTGTCCTTCTTCCTTCGAGTCTCAACTGAGCGTCTAGCTCTCTGACGTTGATCCCATGCTCTCGGTTATACCGTTCCAGCATCTTTTTGACATTTGTCAGGTGTCGTGTGGGTTCCCACGTGCGCTCCGAAAGTGGATAATCTTTCCACTTGATAAGATATTGGTACCCTCTACCGATCTTGCGGTGATTAAGGATACTTTCTACGACCCACTCCGGATTGCCTCCAATCATTTTGGGAGGCGGGCGCTTCTCCTACCGGTGCTCCTGCTCCGGCTCAACATACAACGTGAGCTTTGATTCGTTAAATACCGGATGGCTCCGGTCCGTTTCCGGCAAGCACAGCTTGTAAGAAGATGCACCGATCTTCTCAAGGACTTCGTAAGGGCCCAGCCGCTTATCATCGAACTTCTTAGAAGGTCGATCCGTCTTGATATCCTGGCTATCAACATAAACTTTGTCTCCCGGTTTGAACTCCGGGGCTTCCCGACGCCCTGCGTCATAATATTTCTTCATGCACGCCTGCATCTTCTCCAGAGCCGCCGATGCTTCATCGCGGATCTTTTTCATCTTGGTCGTAAATTCTTCGGCTGCTTCGTTCCGGGTCTCTACGGCATTCTCGATCCCTTTCCAAGGGTGATAGCCGGTTTAAATAAAAGGGGGACACCTTTGTCGATGCGTTGGCCTTGTCGTTGTAACAAAACTCCGCCAGGGATATCCATTCCGCCCAGTCCGATTGCTGGTAATTAACATAAATCCGGAGATATTTTTTCGACCTCCTGATTCATCCGTTCCGTCTGACCATCTGTGATGGGATGATGCGCCGTACTGGGGTTCATCTCAATCCCTAGGATCCGATTAAGCTCCCTCTGGAAGCCCGATATATATTGCTGATCGCGATCTGAAATGATCTTTCGGGGTACTCCGTGATATCTAATCACTCGGTCACGCGTCAAGCGTGCGAAACCTTCCTCTTTAAGTTCCATGTTTGTGGGCTCCGCATGGATCATTTTTGTAAAGGTGTCGACCTAGACCTGGATCGCATTATAACCGTTGCTGACCGGCAGCGGACCGATAAGATCCATAGATATGATTTGCCAGGGGCCCTCCGCAATCTTGTGCGGATTCAACTTCCCCTGTTGATAGCGTAATGTGCGAGACCGTTGGCATTGCTCGCACGCTTTTATATATTCGGAAACACCGTTTCCGACCCTCGGCCACCAGTAATTCCGCTCAACGAGCTCCTGTGTCCGGTTTTCTCCGGGGTGTCCCACAATAGTCGGATCGTGGTGTAACCCGATAATCTTGTCCCTCAACTCTTTGTTTCTTGGAACATAGATAAGATTGTTATAATAAATAACACCGTCTTCTTTCTTCCACAACAGCAGCTTCTTCTCCAGCGCACTCTGCACGCTCCCATTGATCCGTCGTTCTGACTTGATCGCATCCATCAACTCTTTTCCACGCCTTCAAGGTCCAGTTCGACGGCACGGAACCAGTCCGACTTCAGAAGCACAATGTTCTCGTTGTCTCCCTTGCCTTGGTCGTGATCCGCACGACGCGATAGTAAATCGGCTTGTTTATTCAAGGCCCCTGGCCGATGCCGTAATAAAAAGTCGTACTGCACGAGTTCTATAATCCAGCGAGCTTGCCGCTGATTCAATTTCTGCGGTTTCTTGAAATACTGGAGGTTCTGGTGATCCGTTAGAACCTCAAACGTCTGCCGTGCTCCCAGGAGCATCTGCCTCCACTCATCCAACGCGAGCATGATAGCGAGCATCTCTTTGTCATATATCTCGTAGTTCCGCTCGGTCTCATTTAGTCCGTGTGACATAAACGCGACAGGTCGCCAGACCCCGTTTTGTTCTTGACTGAGCACAGCTCCAGTCGCCCCGTCCGACGCATCAGCTTCCAGATGGAATTTCCCGTCGTCCGTTGGCAGCGCCAATACCATGTCCTCGGCAATCCGCTCCTTGAGCTTCTGGAATTGGAATGCCTCCGCCTGTTCCGGTCCCCTTGACCATCCGATCTTGCCGGTTAATTTAGTCAGCAGCCGGACAAGGTCGCTAAAGGCGCGCACAAAGCGCCTATAAAAATTGACAAAACCTAAGAACGCCTGTACTTGTTTGACATTCTTTGGTTCAGGCCACTCCATGATCCCTTTGATTTTCGCTGGGTCCATCCGCATGGAGTTGTGTGAAATAATGACACCAAGATACTCGATCTCGGTCTTCTCAAAGTCGCATTTTTCCGGCTTGAGGAATAATTTATGTTTTTCTAACATCTCTAGGATGCGGCACGCAATCTGGTGGTGTTCCTCCAGGGTTTCCGTAAAGATAAGGATATCGTCTAGATAAACGATGACGTGTCCCTCGTTGATACGGTCTCGGAGTATATCGTTCATCATGGTTTGAAACATGGCCGGCGAATTTGTCAACCCGAAGAACATAACAAGCGGCTCATACAGCCCTTGATTCGTTCGGAACGCAGCCTTCCACTTGTCCCCTTCCTTTATCCTAACGTTATTGTAACCCCAGCGAATGTCCAGCTTCGAAAAGTATCGAGCACCTCGAAGTTTATTGACCAGCTCCGAAATAAGGGGTAAAGGATATTTATTTTTTATGGTCATTTCGTTTAGCTTCCGGTAATCCTGTACCGGGCGAAGCGACCCATCCTTCTTTTTGATGGAAAAGAACGCTGATGCCATCGGCGACTTTGACGGCCTGATCCGTCCGCTCTTCAAGTTCTCCTCCAGAAACTCGTTAAGCTTTCCCTGTTCGTCCAGCGATAACGGATAGATCTTGCAATCTACAGCCTTTGATCCTGGCTTTAATTCGATCGCATGATCCCACGGTCTCTTCTCCGGTAAAGAGTCAAATGACTCCTTGGCGAAGACTTTGACGAAATCCTGATATTGTTCCGGGATCTTGTCTTCGGTCATCTTCTCTTTTCCGGCTGTCTCCCGTTCAGCCATCTGCTGAGCCTGCAAGCCATGCACATGTAGTTCAATCGCATCCGTGAAATCAATCAACAGGATCGATTCTTCCTCCTCCACCGTTTCCTTCCCGACTCCAGCCGAGACTTCCGGGCCGGGCATATTGCACTCGGGCGGGCATCTACTAAATATAATCTTCTGGTCCCGCCAGACAACCTCCGGGTTATGCTTGAAGAACCAGTCGTACCCAATAAAGATACAAGCCTTTCCAAGACCTGTGACGAGAAACTTTTGTCTCTCACGGTGTGGACCGATGGACATGATCTGCTCCACGTAATGAGTGATCTTTCCTTTCGTGTTCTCGGTCCCGTCTGCATTTCTCGCCACGATGGCTTTATCGAGTTCTTTCATCGCGAACCCTTGGGCCTTGGCGTAGTCTCGGTCCATGCACGTGGACGTGCATCCCGTATCCATCAACACGTTAACTCGACGCGTTTTTCCGGTTTCCAGCGTCTCCAGTTCTACTGAGACAATCATCTCGTGCCTAGCACGTTCCGCCTGGAATGCACGAAGTTCGGCCTGAAGGCGGTTCTCCGTCACTCCCATGGCTCGCCTAGCGAGCCACTTCGCAGCCTCAAGCTTTTTAAGCCCAAACGGGATACGTGTAACTTTCCACATTCCCGGCTTGACTTCCTCCTCGCCGTAGGTCCCTTCAGGGGCCCGATACGACGCTTCCAGTTCCTTCTTACTGGGCTTCTTCTTGGGCGCTTCCTCCGCTTGGGATTGAGCCCTCGTGCCTATGGCACCCTTTTCTTTGTCCGCATTTGTTGCACCTGTTCGGGTTCCGGGGGCCTTTTTGTTCGCACGTAATTTAGATAATTTATCGCAGTCGGTCATATTGGGAAAATGGGGTACATGAGATGTTTTTTGTGTTTTACTATTTTCTGTGTCCGAAACAAGAACACTATCTTTGTCCGCCTCAAGCGGACCGAAACGTGCGTGCTTAATAATTTTAGATGGGAGGGGCGCCGGTGCGGCCTTGACCGGGACCCTCTTTAAAAACCCTTCTCCCACAGGATGGCTGCGAGAGCTTGCAGGTCTTCCTGCGTGTAGTCCTCGGTCTTGATCGACCGGATATTGAATTTTCTCTTGGGAGGCTCCGGGCACTCCCGCTTCATGTGGCCTGGTCTGCCACAATTGTAACATGTGAAGGCGCCAGCCCTCGTTTTGGACGCATCAACATCCATCGGCACCGGATTTCCCGGTGCCGGGGTTCTCGCCAGATTTGGCATTCCTCCCGTATTCTTTGCCGCAGGACCGGCTTTCTGGTTGGGTGGCGCCTGCTGCCACCACAGGTTCTTCCGGACCACCTGGGCCTCTCTGAGCTTCTCGTGCTCCAAGTTGTTGTTGATTGTAGTGAGGCGCCGCCTCAACTCCCTGTATGTCCCAGGGGCCTCCATCCCGCCGGCGAATAGTTGGGTCCAGATCTCCTTGTTGATGAGACCCTCCAATGTCTCCATCAAGAAGACGTCACTGGTTCCGTCGCCGGGTGTGTACCCGGCTTCCTCGGCATTCAACTCGAACGCCTGGAGGAATTATCCCATCCCGGCCTTTCCTTGCCAAGTGGTCGTAAGGCGCAAGTGCGCCGACTGTACACCGTTCTGGTCTTTGAACTGCGCCTCGAGCTCGTCCTTGAGCTCCTCAAACGTGTAAAAGGGAGGCAGGCTCCCGTCCCTCAATGTTCTCTTCTTCCAGTTCCTCTTCCAGATTGTTGCCTGGCAAGGGGAACCGTCCGACTTTCCGAGAAGGGAAGTCGTGAAATAAATTTTCCTCCTGTCAAACTCGAAGTCCGACTCATAAGCCCCGATGTAATCAGTCAGGGCGTCATACCAAGTTTCCCACTTGGATTTGTCCTTGCCGTCGAACATCGGCGGCGCCTTGGCGAGAGATATTTTCGAGGAGCCGTTACTCCTTGGCATGAACTGGATGGCTCTTTCAGCAGCATGTTCCGCTATCGCGGCCAGCATTTCTGCCATCGACATCCGTGGAGATGCCGGTCGTGCTTGGGGTGCCGGCATTTCTGTCGACGGGTGGGATTGTTCCATGCCTTCGTGTGACATGTTGGGTTCCGGGGAGAGGGTACGGGGTGAGGCGGTATAAAAGCTTTGGGGAAATTTGGAGGAATATGAGAGGCCTTGGTCAGCCTCTGAAGATGTGTTGAAATGGGTAAGGGGAGCGAGGTGGGTTTGGATGGTTCGGCGGTAGTGCCGAGGGGTTCGGAGGGAGGGGTGTGTGATTGGGATGGAGGGGTTATTAAAATGGATAAGAGTGGTAGGACGGGGTGATAACGGGTTTGGGGAGGGGGATCGGCTGGACTCTGATGAGTCGGTAAGAGGTGCGCGATATGTCGCGACTTTAGGGCCGCACTAAGCGGTTGGTGAGGTTAGGGTGGTCTGTTGCAATCGAAACCGTCTGGGGTCTTCTACGACACTCCCCGTGGCGGCGAGGTAGAGCTCTCCGAAGATTACTCTAGCACTCCTTGCGTCTGCTATTGCCCTGGGACGGACTCAACGTTTCCTGTGAGGCAGCGACTGTTTGATATAGGGTGGACCATGCTCTAATGGGCGCTGCAGTTCTTTAACGTTGGTGTGGATGACGTGTCGTTGGATATATGGAAATGAATCTTCAATGGTAAGAGGAAGAGGAGATCGGAGCCAAGTAGTGGATAGATGAGGGGAGGGCGGGGAAAGGAGATTGGTAGCGGTAAGAGGGGTATGAATGGTATGAAAGGTAGTGTTTTATTATGTTACAGAAACAACTCTATTCAGCTGTCCGAACTCGGTATGATGAGAACGGATTGGGTAGTGGCTTTTCGATATCGTCAATGAGGTTGAATAAAACACTAGGAGAGGTATAGAATAAACTACGTCCTAGCTACTGCTTAAATACTGTGAATGGAACTGTGTGATACTAACTACTATAATTACAACTACTATTGTCCCAGTGGTTACCACGCGTTATTGTTCCGTCTGTCATGCATTAACCGTTGCCTTCGCGCGAGGCGTAGCTCCACTATTCCCACGTCCATGTCAAGTCAACAATAAACATCCATTGTCCGTTCCGTAACCATGTGTTCATGACTAAAAACATGCGCTTCATGTATGGCGCCAAGTTCCCATGTCTTTAAATAATACTTAGAGGTGCATGCGTGTCAAACGTCGTCATCCTCGGGAACTTCCTCGATCATCGGTAACGTCGGGAGGGCGGTATCACATGGGTCACGTGTGGCGTTGTCACATGCGTTGATCGGATCAAAACGCTCGAATCGTGACACTTAGAGGAATGTATCAACCCGACAGCAATATGGCGGCCACCTCTGAATTAAGTGCACCAATCTCGTGAATCTTCGATTAAGTCGGCATTGGACTTGTGCCCTCAGGTCGTAGGGCTTAGTCATGCTACCCCCCATCCCACATTATACTACAGACTCGCGAAGGCACCCTCCCGAGGCACTCGGATCAGTGGTGCATTCACCAATTTTGGCCCAGTGAGAGGGTACACTCAATTTTGCCACATCACAACATAAGAAGGCTCTATGGTGCACTTCTTTGGTGCACTAATGTTTCCAAGGTTGTAGAATCCAAAAATCAGGGTCCCATAATTTTTGTGTGCCTTCCCGGGCAGACATTCATGATTTCATCGTTTCTCATGCAAAGAACATCTCCAAAACTGCGATGGGCATGTTGCCCCGAGCCTCCACTGGATCTCCCTAACCAGAGTTCTATACCTAGAATGCAATGGGGATGTTGTTTGGGAAGGGCACACCCTGCACCGATGTGCATTGGGACCTCTTCCCCGAGGTAATTAAAAGGCAATTAATGCACCTTTTTCTTTGGGGCTCAGGATGGACCAGGTTTAGCCACAGAAAAAAGTTTCACACTGTTCTGAGGGTCTTAAGAACCAATTGGGGATGTCCCCAGACCGATACAAGCACTCCTTGATTTTATGAGACACATTTCCCCCGATTTCTCACTCCTTTTTCATCTTGGTAAGTTGAATGATGCTTCAATGGCCTTTCAAAAATTCCTTACAGTTTTCTAGCCTGCCGACAGAACCATTTTTACCATTTACGTGCCCCCGCCATCTCCAGCCACAATGGAATCACCAAGAAAAGCTAAGTTGCTTGAATCCCTCCAAACTTGGTGAAAAAATAATTTCCAAGTTTACGGGTGGCACAGCAGCGTACAAGAATTACGAAAACAAGATGAACCGCCACTTCGCTCCGGCAACCGAAGGCGAATGGAGAAATGTATATACATTGCATGTAAGAACTACACTGCGGGAACAAAAAATGACGAAAGTGGAGAATTACTGGTGCCTAAAATGCGAACCTTGGATTAATATTTTCGAGGCAATTAGTTGCGAAAGGAGAATAAGTAACCCACACGCACATACCGGCGATTCACGTGAAGTGTCGGGGAATCATCTTCCAGGGAGCAAGAAGGGTCCGTAAGGAAAGCAGCAGATGGAAATCCGAGAGTAGTCAACTCAATGGAACGCAGTCTGAACATGAGCATTTCCCAAGGACTGCCAGCGATAGGATTGATCTATAAAGAATTCTCAGCCAATAAATCCAGCTGCCGAGGATGTTCCACACGAATAATGGCAGTATTGAACCGGTCCGACGCCAAGAGAGGAGCGAGGTAAGCTGGGGCAATGTTTCAATATATTTTTCATAGCACCCGGTGAGATAGCATCGAGCAAAAAGCATCAGGATGCGCCATAAATTCAGTAATGAAGGAATTTGCTTGTGCCTGTGGAGCAGCTTGAATAAATCACGGTCCAAAATGCTCTCGTGCAGATTGGGAATCCCTTGGTGAGCAAAGATTTTGCATAATGTGGGAATTGGGTGAGCAAAGAGCAAGCCGATAGTGGAAAGACCGTCCAGACTTTTCAACAGAACAGCAGCATCTCGAACACATTGAATTCAAGAGGGCAAGAGCAAGATGATCAAATTGGGAGCAAGGAATTGAGTGAGAACGTTACAGGGCCGTCAAATTCAAGGGGGAAGGGAGCGAGGATACTTGCCTTTTATTTTCGCGACGGTGATTCGGCCGCAGTGAGAAAAGCTGCAGCGCAGTGGGAGAATAACCGCGGCGTAGCGAGAAATGTGCTGCGAGTCTACAGAATGGGGTTAGGTATGGTCAGCTCAGCTGAGGAATTGTTACAAATGGGGCGCCTAGGCAAGATAGGAGAGGAAAAACCAACGGAGATAGAGCCGCATGGAGCAATTGCACCGCTGAGTGAGCAAAATATTAAAGTGGTGCACGATCGCAGCAGGCTTGAGATATAAGGAAGCCATATCGGGAACAAAAGTACTGACAAGCAGGCGTTGGATTCAGCAGCGCAGCAGCCTCTTAAGAGAAGAAAACAATATTGGGAACTATTGAAACATGAGAAATTAAATGCACAGTGCGCAGTGACAGTCCGTAGTAAGCAGCTGTCCCCACAGCGACGTCGGGGTTGTACGTTGAGCCGATGACCGTTAGCAGGCAAGAGAAGGAAGCGGACCAAAAGGGGAAGGCACCAACATGTGCAAAGTGATGGGCACCGCCGAATGAGCATAATCTTAAAGAACGGATAATACCTTACTTACCACTGACCAGCACCCAAGCGCCCACGAGACCGCATGGCCAATGGAGGATGTCAACTGTCTATCGGTGGGTGTACACTGTATTTTCCTCAACGGATGTATTTAGGTACTCAATGATCCCGCAGGGCCGCTACATTGATTTTTTCGTCATTTTTGGCCTGTTTTGGACTTGTAAGCGACCTTTCATATGACCCCTTTGTGATGCTGTGACCTACGAAATTTTTCGTATAAATTGAGGCTTGTGACCTGTGACCCTGCGAATTGAACGAAATTATACAGTAATCCAAACATCCATTCTCACTTGTTACTCCTGCCCCACATATAATGATTTCTGTGTAGAGGGAAAAACTTGTGTACAAGAAGGAAAGAAAAATGACAGATGCTAAAATGCCATTGAGCAAAAGGTTTGCAGCCACTGAGCTAAAATGCAGTGCAGATGACTGAAAAGATTAATGGTGTCCCTGCAAGAATTGAACCCGCGATCTTCGCAAAACTGCTTACAGATCTTGCAAAGCCTCACCAATCTAATGAAAGTTCAAAAATCTAATGAAACAATTTAAGAAAAGAAACACTGCCACTATTGAGGCTTTAAAGATCTAATGAACCTGAAGCACAGCCACTAAATTCGATACAGTCGATAGATCTGGACAGTAAAAAAGACGTCAAAAAACTCGGTCTGAAAGATATTATGAACGATTACATAGTACTCGTAACCAGATCGATCTCGACGAAGCAATTAACCGTACCAGTCGGATTCAGAATCCAATTCTGAAGTATAATATGCCTGTAGAACTGACTGAGGCTCGATCGGAAGGTGGAAAGGAGACACATACATGAGCTCCTTTGTCCATACACAAATCAGGTTGTGCAGTATGTGCAGCATCTCATGCGCGTACTTCGCCCGGCCACTACCCCTATATGAAAACACCCAGAGCCGTAGAATATTAACTACACGACCCGAGTCTCCGGCCTTGACTGCGTCCGTGAATTCTCGTGTTAGTAGGGCGTCGCGAAGGAAAAAAATTGCATTCTTGAATACCATGTCCCCCTTCTTGATGTGGGGAAGTGGTCCATCAGGTTTCTTGCCCTTGTTGGCAGCCTTTGCATCTGCATCCCGTTTATGCTCGTCAGGAATCCGTTGCTCACGCAATTCTTGAACGTGTTCCGCATCTGCGTAGGTCCGGTAAACCGCCTCAGCATGGCCAACGATGGTGGCCCACGAGTTCACCGATGCAGCATATTCCTCGAGCAAGTTCTTGCCAGAGATGAGGAGGAGGCAGTGAAGTACGCGAGCATAAAGCGAGACCATGATGAGATCACGGCAAGTGCGGAATGGGGGTAGAGAAGTAAGAGTGATGGGCAGCCTGTCAAGAACGGTGTTGTGGAAACCGAGACTACCTGGACTGCGTGTGCCAGCATTTGGCTTTCCGAAATGTGTCTCCAGCAAGCCATGGCAGTCTGCAATCTTTGCGTGAAACAGCCCTGGCATCAAAACGATGTGGCGCCAAGAATGCGCACCACTCTCATGGCCGAGGCGCACACCAAGAATCGACCGCTGCCGTGCGATGGTCAACTGGTCCCCCGCTATAATTTTGATGTACTTGGCATACTCGGGATCGTCTACACTCAGCCCCAGTGACTTGTTAATCGTGTCCACCACCTCGATATTGCCTGTAATGGAATTCTCGTCGATGTCCATGCTGGGCAACGGGTGAATCGAAGTCTTGTGCACGCTGATGATTTCGGAGCTGGTGGGCTGCGATGACTCAAGATCCTTTTGCCATTTCTTGAAGCCGTCGCCTCCCTGACGAATAATGATACGCAGGATGGTGTGTACCATATTCTTCTCGTGGAATTCTGCTTCATCATTATTGAACAGCAGATCCTCGGTCCGTAGCGGAGGTGCATTCAAAATGGAGGTGTCGAGTGTTGAAGTCAGAAGGTCGTCGGATGTGGCGTCATGAAGCTGAATGAGTGTAGCGCATGTACCATTCTCTTGCGCGTCTAAATTGATATTAGTCTGCACTCAGATAGTGACCATGGTTTGGCACTCACTTTTGCGCCCGAGGATCTGTTCTGCTACGCGTACCATCAAGTTTATGTTGTCGTAGACGACGAGGAAGAGTCCAGTGGCAGCAATGGCGCGTGAAGTCGCATTACACACGTCCGAGAGCACCGTGAGCAGCCCTGGGTTCCGTGTCTTCCTCTTTCTCTTTTTGCTCTTCCTTTTCTCACCCACATTCTTACTCCTCTTTTTCTTCTTTCCGTGCCATTGCATACCATTGTCGGACTCGGATTCGGACCCTGAGTTGTCAAGGAGAGAAGTAGCAGGTTCCTGTATTTATTGAGGTCCGTAAAATGTATTATTGGGCGCCGGGCAGCTGACTTACATCACTCTTTATTTCCGCCGTTGCACCTTTCGAGATGACAGCCGTGTAGCCCAACGAAGCCCCAAGAGCGCCGAAGACCGTAAAATGTTGGCGGGACGCGCCAGTTGCCGCCAAGTAAGCGCCGTGAATAGATTGTGGGAAATTGTTGTATTGACTGAATCCTTTGAGTAAGGACAGTGCGGCCGAGCCACGGAGCTTTGAAGCTTTATCAGAAATGAAGGGGGGGATTCGTTCAGACGCACCAGCTCCTTTCTATGTAGTCCAGAAGCGGAATTCTCGCGAATCTGTCGCACTGTGGTGGAGAAGGCATCTAGGATTCGGAATGCGATGGGCGCCATTCCGTGGAGAGTTGCCGTGAGTCCAGCTAGGCTGTATCCCAAAAAATATTGCTCATTGACGACTTTCTTCGATTTGCTAAGGACACCCGAGCTGGTGATTTGCTGAGCTTCCCGAGACACCATCGATGCAACAAGACGTGTTGCCAACTCGCGAACGGTAGCACGGCTGGTTTCATTGTACTTTGGAGAGCTCCAATAGCCGAATACTGTACTATTTCAATCAATTCGGCATGGGTTGTGACCCGTGACCGAAAACACCGATTCGGCACTTCGGCAACCAGCCAATTTTGCGTGACATCCTCAAAAATTTGGCACTCGAGACCAAAAAAATCGCAAATTCCGCCTTTTTTGCACCTCTAAGGAAGATTTGGCCCAGATGTCACAGATTTTACTTTCGGCACTGGGCACCGTGACCAGTGACCGAGACCAAAATCCGTCGCGGCACAGGGGGTGCGTGACGCGTGACCGCCGAATTGATCGAAATAGTACAGTATTCTTTCCACAATGGGTTTGTGAAAGAAAAATCCTCGCCAACGCCAATCCCCTTTCAGCTTCGACGCAGGATTGAAGATATAATCCAGAAGCTCAGCCAAAGAGTATCCAGCCTCGCTCATGTTGTCCAATAACTCGTTGAAGAATGTCTCGCGCCTCAGTTTCGCTTTGGCAGCTTGAGCCTCCAACAATTGGTTCTACTCATGCTGCGCAGCCTGCTTGATCTCTTCTGCTTGCGCAGTGGCCTGGTGAAATTATTTTGAGTATGTCTCAAGTACCCGAAGAAATCTGTGAATAGTCCCAAGGTTTGCCGACGCCTCATCTGTGCTCTCTCTCTGATAAATCTACGCTCGGTTTTCGGGGTGTACATCTTGTCTTCGCTGGTCCTCGCGTCAATTTCGACAGGCTGCAGTGGGTCCGAGTCTAGAACAGGAGGGGCAGATGAACTGCGCATTGGCCGGTATATGCGCCGTGGTCCTGCTGGCACATCATCCTCAGAATCTTCACCTCAGGTTTCCTCACGAGGATTCAATAGAGTGCAGAGCGAGCAAACGGGCAAGAGGTGAGGTAGTCTCAACATCGGAATATTCTTCGAATGGATCCGAGGGCGGCAATTTATTGTCGTCATTTTCGTCTGTGTCTGCTTCTGACGAGAGAATGGTCCAGCGATTGTGGGCCATTGGAAAGGCGATGTAGTTTTTTGTGACCGTGTTACTTCTCCTATCTTGTTAATTTCATCCACCTTCCCTATTTCACATCGTGTACGTGCTCCTCTTCACTTCGAAGACAATGGCCAACTAGGTATACCACAGGATGGCATCTCAATTACACGCAAAAACCCCTAGGAACGCGCCGGTCCTGACTTACCTCCAAAATCACCCCAGCACAGCTGGCAGCGATCTGCGAGGAGCTCAAATTGCTTCCTAGCTTGATCAAGACCAATTATACCAAGTGGACAGAGGGAGCGCAACTGTTTCAGCTTCAGTGCATGGAGGCTCAAAAATTACGCCAAGACATTCTGGTTTTTGCATCTACTGTACCATTTCGTTCAATTCGTAGGGCCATTTGGGGTGTGACCTCACCTATGAATTGACCCTTTCGTATGGGGATCTGTGACCGCTGTGACTTACGAATTTTTTCGTAAGTCCGCTGACAGCCCGATTTTTGCGCGTCACGGCTGCCTTCTGCCATCTGTAGCTGAGCCAGCACCAGAGGACTTTGAAGCTAACGGTGATCCAGTGCCTGGCGCCAACACAGCTGAGAGTGCAGATGGAGAGGAGAAAGGGAGAAGCAAGAGCACGAGAAAGCAGCACCGGCGCTATTTGGGTTGGTTGCGGCACGACGATGAAGACGGTTCAGATGTCGAGGAGCACGAGTTCGCATGAGACGCGTGTGTGCGTGGGGAATTAATAATGTCAATCATATGTCAGTGGGTGTATTTTGGTCTATGATCCCCGCAGGGCCGCTGCAGCTATTTTCTTTCGTCATTTTTGGCCCATTTTCGAATTGAAAGCGACCTTTCATATGACCCCTTTGTGACGCTGTGACCTACGAAAATCTTCGTACAATTTGAGGCTTGTGGCCTGTGACCCTACTAATTGAACGAAATGGTACAGTACTGGTGCTGGGAAAACAGGGATCACCACAGGACCGCACCTCCTTCCGTCAAGCAAGGGCATGGTTACCCTAGTAGTATCGCCGCTTCTATCTCTTCAGGAGGAGCAAGTGCATGCATTGTTTCAGCTGTGATGAGCGGGAGACTTAATTCTGCTGATCAGGTTTCGACCTTTCGAAATGAATTCAAGCTCAAAGCAACTGCTATTAACAGCACCAACGGAGGTTGCACGAAACAAGTCATGGAGGTAATGATTCTCCCTCTGCTCAAGACATTTCCTGAATAAATTGCAGAGTGTTGTTAATGGCGAATGGCAGATCGTCATACTCTCCCCTGAAATGCTATTGTCTAGAAGGTTCACCGAGGGTGTTTTGCGCAAACCCAGCTTTGGTGCCCGTTGCTTGTCGGTTTTTATCGACGAAGCCCACTGTGTCTCCCACTGGGGCGACTCATTCCGGAAAAAATACGCCTCTATTGGCGTCATCCGAGCCTTTCTTCCTCAATCCACTCTTATTGTCGCGGTTACTGCTACATTGACCCCTCGCGTCCGCGAAGACTTGGTAACCAAACTACAATTTAATCCAAACGACTACATATTTTGCTCCATCGGAAATGACCGCCCGAATGTGGCACAGATAGTCCGTGCCCTGGAACACCCCGCGAACTCGTACAGAGACTTGGATTTCATGGTTGACCCCACCACCACCCCAGAAAAAATTAAAAGGGCCTTCTTATACACAGATGACATTAGAGACGGCGGAAAGATTGCAGATCATCTCAATGCACGCGTCCACCCTTCATTTCGCGCTCGGGGCTTGGTTCGCCCATACAATGCCGGAATGTCTACAAAATACCGCACCGAAGTCATGGCACTCTTCAAGGCAGGAATTGTGCGCATCCTAATTTGTACAGATGCAGCTGGAATGGCAAGTATCTAAATAGCAAATACGATAATAATTCAATCTCAGATTTTCTGCTTTTCTAGGGCATGGACATTCTGGATATTGAATTGGTAGTTCAGTGGAAACTTCCCAAGAACCTCTCGTCATGGGTACAGAGGGCGGGTCGCGCTGCCCGTGCGTGTGGCACGACTGGCATGGCCGTGATGCTTGTGGAAAAGTCTGCTTTCGAAGTCGATGTGGAAGCAACCCGGAACCCAGAGCCAGATGGCCCTGCTAGTCAAGGGAGAGGGAGAGGCTGCGGGACACGGGGCCGAGGAGGAGGGCGAGGGAGCCGAGGAGGAGGGCGAGGGAGCCGAGGAGGAGGACGTGCTGCCAAAGGAGGAAAGAACTACGCTGCAGCCCATGGTCAGAGATGCGGGTCGTATGCAGGCACGCATGATGCCAAACCCGAATCCTCTTCAACAGACATTCCCGATATCCCCGCAGATGCACTCGGGGAGGGCCTGCACGAATACATTCAGGCGGCAATATGTCAGCGCCGCCTACTTAGGATCTTTGGGAACGCGGAACCAAGTAAGCCACCAAATTCATTACTTATTAATCAGTCTTATTTTCTTCGCCAGCTGTCCCTTCTTTTCATTGCTGCGACTTGTGCAATCCGAAGCTCTTCGACCACACTAGACCCAGTAAACCCGTTCGCGCTACCAGACAAAAGGGAATTCGACGAGGACCACCCATTGACGCTGTCCGACAGGCTCTCATTACCTGGCAGCGCAATATCAAGAAAATGCATTATCCTCGCAGCCTTTTTGCAGCTCATGCTTTACTCAATGACGCAACGTGCGAGCTCCTGTCCTCAGTGGGACCCATCGAGAGCCTGGATATGCTCCAGCAGCTGCTGGGATCCAGCTGATCGCACTGGGAGAAACTCGGCAATCAGCTTTATGTTTACCTCCATAGCTTGGATATTCCACCAGTCCCCACGCTGCCACCACGGAAAAAGGCAGCTGCTGTCTTTGAGCCTGTTGCAGGCACGTCGCAACTGTCCACACCCACATCCCAATTGTCGGTGCTCGCTCCCAATAAAGCGCCAAAGCGACCACATCGCAGTCATAATATCCCCACCGATCTTGCTGCCATTTCCAGTCAACGGCGGCGTGCAGAAATTTCGACAGCCTAACCCTCTTATCCTGTACATTTCACACCCCCTCCACGTCCTCGCGCTCGTGCTCAAACGACGACTCAAGCTGCACCCGCGGTAGCTCCTTCAAATCCTCCCACCTCTCACTTTCAATCACCAGCTCTGAGTCAGCAATACCTGCCCAGTACCCCTCTGCGGAGCGTGGCAGCACCGATTCCGTTGGTCTACTCTACATCCCCATACCTTCCCCAGTCGTATGCTCCGTATCATCAACCCCATCTCGCGGTCCCGTACCTGCAGCAGTCCAGATCCCCTTACCCCTTCACTCCTCACTTCCCTCCATCCTACAACCCTAGTAACCTCGTACAGACTCCGGGCACCCTCCAAAACAATCCCTATGCAGCCCTTGCTTCTCCTGCCTTTGGTTTCTCCTCGCCGACCCCTGTAACTTCAGTGTCACCTAGTGTGACAACGTTACAGATGCCATCACACCCATCCTCCAAGCCGTCGTCGTCCTTGTTCCACCCCAATTCTGAGCAGAATAATAGTTCCGGTGGAGGATCTCATGTTTTTATGTACCTGTAGCTGTTGTATGGCTTTCCTACTCTCTGTATGGTCGATATTCGCTCAAAACACATATCGGTGTCATTCAATAGAGAATCAAAAGTTATCCATTTATCATATAGGCAATTTCTGCACTTTTTTCAATGCTTTTGACATTTTCTTCTAAGTACGCACCTCTCAAATGGCGGGAGAAAATCCATCACCCAAATTGACGATGGGACGGCCCAGCCAGTAAATTCAACAACGAGTTCCGCGAGTAAAAATAGATTTGTGATTGAATTACCGGATGGGGACGAGCCTAGCCATCCTGCTGTCGAGGAACTGCGGGACCACCCACAACGAATCTCCGCCCTGTATGGAATGATGTCCACCATTCCAACACATCTATGGTCTGTGCATCGAGATTGATTGGCGATGAACCAGGTTGGAGTGGATCCCTATATATAGGATTCGGTCATTCTTGCCATCAACAACAACAGCAATACAATGCAAATTTTGTAGATTTCCGATAATCCCGAACCTCTCCCGGTCACTGGAGCCAAACACCATGCTGAGAGCTCTTGCTCTGGAATGATTATCACTGGGTTTAGGCTTGGCTTCGAGCTCTATATATGCCGCACGGACCCTCCATGTGGCCGGGATAAATTCCATAACCCAAATCTCTCCAATCTCGTCCTTCAAACTCCTGCTGGCATTCAAAACATCAGACTGTAACAAATCTAACATATAACTCTGCTGCGAGTTGGTGAATGACCCCCAGCTCGCAAAAATGCTGAGCCTGAGGATGGGATCCCAATGCTCGAAACCTTCTATGACACCCGACCAATATATACTTTGGAGTGCTTCACAGATGCTGTGCATGACATCTGGATGGGACCCATGCTTTCGGGACACCTTTGAGCGTGCGGTGAGGTGCTCTTTTGCTTGAGCCCATTTCAATCTTGAGAGTCGGAGATTTTTGACCTGTTGCCAGTACTGTACTATTTCGATCAATTCGGCAGGGGTTGTGATGCGTGACCAAAAAAAACATTTCGGTACTTTGGCAACCAACGAAGTTTGGTGTGACACCTCCAAAATTTCGGCAATCAAGACGAAAATTCTGTCTTTTTTGCACCTTGAAGAGAGATTTCACCCGGGTGTCACGGATTTTACATTCAGCACTGGGTGTCATGACCCATGACAAAGACCCAATTTCGTCGCGGCACAGGGAGTGCGTGATGTGTGACTGCTGAATTGATCGAAATAGTACAGTATGTGAGTATGAAGAGAGGCATCAGCCTCACTACTCCGCTGTCAGCAGGAAGATGCAAGCACCACACAAATGGTGGTATCCGAATGTAGAAGCAAGTTTTTGCGTAACGGATCAAAGCATCCACAAGACTGTCCCTGGGAGTGAGAAGAGCGTATATTTTGTGTGGATGGATGGCTAGTGGTACAGTGAGGGCTTGAGTCAAGAAATCAGAGGCTTGTTGCCCAGAGTGAGTCTGAGTTGATAGTTGATGGCAGACAAGGCTAAGGAGATGCTATTTGTTGAATTGTGGGTCGAGGCTGGAGGCTGTGTGGCAAGCAGCATTTTGAATCAACATTTGGCCCCATCTCATTTGATACTGTCTATGCATGTAACAAGGTTTCCCGCCAAATTCCGCCATACCCAGTTACAATAGATCCTCCACCAAAAAATCCTTCACAACAACCAGTGCATGAAGCCGAATCAAATCCTCATTGAATTTTCTCAAAGAGAGGTCTGACGAAGTTGCCGAATTGCCGCAAGCTGCTGAACAATGAACAAAAGGGACAAGAATGAACAAAAGGGACAAGTTAAATTGAGGGCACTATTTTGCATGCCCCCAGGAAAGACATTATGAGCTGTGCATGAATTCTATTGAATGATTATCACATAGCTAGTGTGATTTTGGGTGGACTTCCAACTTAGACTAAGCAAAATATCCAGAATTGAGCAAGAATGACCCAAGTTGAATATTACGGAGTGATTGTAAGTTCAGGACAAGCCCGTGCAGTTCCGGCCCGGGCGAGCCGGACGCTTCTCTGAAGGGGCTTGCTTCAAAGTCCGTCAAACAAAGGGGTTGCCAAGTTGGTTCTTACAACTTCAAATGTGCCTTGCTTCCTGAGATCTCTTTTTCATCTTATATATATACTTCCTCGCCCTGCCATTTTTTTCCTCTTGCAAAACTGTCTCACCAACCTGGTTTGTCCTGATCAATCTGATCACTGGCCTTTTTCAAAGGTTCTGCTCTGGAGGTCTGGGTAAGGGTTTTTGCAACACAGTCCAGTGAGGTATTCCATGAATAAATGTTTTGGGAATCTGCTGCAATATTCTTGGATTTATCCCGTGAGCCCTGCAAGATAATTGGCGACATCAGAAGAATGGTGACTCATAGCATATCATCCTTGCACTTCACTCGCTTTGCCCTGTAGACCTTCAGAAGCCCCAGATGCGTTGCCATATGCATTTCCAGCCTCTTTGGCCTATATATTCATATTTCTCTTGTCAATCTCTTCTTATACACAAACCAGCAATTATTTTGAAGAATACGAGTTATTTGGTTTTTTTTTTTGAGTCAGGTGCTTCAAAAAGCAATTTCCTGCGATTTTTATCGTGTTGCGACACACTCGTCACAGGATGTTACATCGTGTCACAACCAACATGTTTCGCACTTGGTTGCTGCCTAGCACACAATACTAATGAAATATGACCAAGGTGCAACTTGCAGTTTGTAAAGACATTCCATTAGATGCTTCACCTGAAATATTGTGAATGGTCCATGAAGAAATGAATATTTCAGAAGCATCACAAAAAAAGTGTGTTTTGGGCCCACTTGCACCTTCCAGAACTCACTCGTTTCTCAATGAATTCCTTCAGGCTGTGTTGTAGAGTTGTCCTTATATCGATGAACTAAAATACTTGCCAGCTGATCCTGAAGGTCCGATGCCGCGTTGAGATGGTAGGAAGCAAAGACCAACCCCCTGATTTGACGGACTTTGAAGCAAGCCACGAAGGCCCGCGTGGTTTATTTGTTTTGATGTTTGGTCTATTTGGTTGGCGCGGCATCTCATAGCATCTCGCGGCATCGTCAGAACGGGGCTTGGACCGAACCTATGATTGTGAATAGATTGCCTTATTTGGTTTTACTTTTGTGCACGGGATGGAGGCACGTGCATAATTGTTACCCTTTCTGGTTTCACTTTACCCCTTCTGTTTTCACCCATATAAGGGTGAAAAAACGGTTTTACTCAATTAGGGAATTTGATCCCACGAACACCATAACCGCGCCCAGAACAGAAATGGAGCGAAAGGAGTCGTGCCTTAATTTCGGCGGATGGGCGCAGATAAGCTATTCAGCTGACTGCTCAGCTGACAGGGTGCGTCATCCGTAGATTTTTTGCTTGCGAAGCGAAACTTATTGGGGACAGAGGAATTTAAAACTCAGTATTTCGGTCAGATGGCCCAAGGAAATTGGATTGTGAAAGACTTTTGAAGGAGAGAGGGTGTTTGTCAAAGGAGCGGAGATTGAAGGCGCAGGGAGCGGAGTTAAAAGAGCTCGGAAGAACACAAGGCGAACACACTAATTTTATAAACTGGGTAAAGAGATCATGATGACGGGGCACGTGCTATCAAACGTGCTCAGGCTGCGCCGCCATTCGTGAACACGAGGCTTTGACGAGGCTCTAGCTCTTCTTTCTACCATGGCACATCCTCTCAGCTGACTGCTCAGCTGACAGCGTGCCCTAATTTCGGCGGATGGGCGCAGATAGACTACTCAGCTGACTGCTCGGCTGACAGGGTGCGTCATCCGTAGATTTTTGCTTGCGAATCGAAACTTATTGGGACAGAGGAATTTAAAACTCAATATTTCGTTCAGATGGCCTAAGGAAATTGAAAGACTTTTGAAGGAGGGAGGGTGTTTGTCAAGGGAGCGGAGATTGAAATTGAAGGCGCAGGGAGCGGAGTTAAAAGAGTTTCGGACGAACGGAACGGACGAACACGCTAATTTTATAAACTGGGTAAAGAGATCATGATGACGGGGCACGTGCTATCAAACGTGCTCAGGCTGCGCCGCCATTCGTGAACACGAGGCTTTGACGAGGCTCTAGCTCTTCTCTCTACCACCATGGCACATCCTCTGTTCTGGCCCGGAAAACGCTATTTCTACGCAATCGGGAACACCTCTGCCGTATCGCTTGCTCGAGATGTACCCCCCGACAAAGACATCAGCCTACTGCTTCTGGGCTGCGGAGATCCAAGAAACGTGCTTTTCACTCTCTTTTCCGAACATGATACTGGTGAGTGACTCGATTAAGCCCGATTCGACAGAACCTAGCTGAAGTATTCCACAGCAACCCGCAAACTTGACTTCACATGTGTAGATTTTGAGCCTGCGGTGCTTGGTTTGTTTTCCCTCGATTTGACTGCCACCCGGTTCTTAATCCTGCTCCAGCCCGCAATGTCCTGCTTCTGTCCCTCATTATCGACAAAAAGCCTGTCGAAAACCTCTTCGACATCTTCTTCCATCTATATCTGGAGAAGGATCCTCTTTCCCTGCTTGTTTCTCAATGCCAAGCTCTCCTTGATGCTTCAACCACGTTGCAACACTGGAAGGAGTCTTCATATGGTTCCACACTTCGAATGAGTAGCCAACATACCCTGACCGAATTACGTTGGCACTGGGATCACTACGCCAGAATGCACTCATTGCCCAAATCGCAGCTGGACGCAATTGTGGAGAGTTTCAAAGGAGGGGTTGCAGAACACCAGTGCCAGGATCAGGTGCAGCTCATAATGCACACCAGCCGATCTGCAGGGCCACTCATGATGTGTGCCTTCCCTGTGCTCTCGGAGTGCTTCCATGACTTTTGGAAACATGGAACAACATTTGTTTCTGCATCTCGTCGCTCTGCAGCTACTCTACTCAACCCCACTTTTGTCTACAGTCAAGACGGCGTCGGTTGTCACGTTCATTACGGCACCGACCCTGTCATACCCTTCCATCTAGCACCCATCTTCGGTAACCTTAACTCTGCACCATCTCGTTCGGATATTGTGAAAGGCATCCGTGCTCAATTCCTGGATTGGTGTGAGGCGTTCCGCAGGTACCACGAGCGCGGCCTGTGTGTGGTTCGCGTTTTCTTTGCGGATGCCATCCTTGGTGCTCGCGCTCTCCAGATCTGCAGGGAGTCGGGTGCCGTGCAGACCGGGATTCCTGTATGTCAGTGGCACGCCGAGACGATCACTCTTGACAAGGAGGAGTACAAGCACGCCCCACTTACATTCGACGTGGTCGATACTTCCAATCTAGATGATCATCTTGGTTTACTAAATGTCCTTGTTACATCCATACCCCTCCTATCAGGCTCTGGTGATGGCGTCCTCTATCTAGAGTCTCTCCTCCTCCAAAATAGTGACGGAGATGCCCCCAAGGACTTCGCCAAGCGCTTCCGCGCTGACCTTACAGTTATGACCGTCCTTTTCCACCTTTGTCCTGTCGATTTTATCACGGGCTACTCAAGCCGTGGGAACGTCCATGAGCTGCTGTTATACGAGGTGGTGCGTCAGTCGCAACAAGCAACTGCGCGGCAATATCATCAGGTCACGACTTGGAAGACACCAAGTGGTGACCCTGTGGAGCTCGAGCCACGGCACTTGGGCACTTTCCTCTGTGATCTATACAATGCACTTTTTGAGGAGGAGGATGCTTTTACATTCTATCAACGTCACGGTGTCAATACCCTCGACGCCATTAGCCGTGCCAGTATTTCGCACTATAACCGAGAGAGCTTTGTACTGCTCTTGAAGTTCATTCGGGACAGGCTACAGATTTCTCGGGAGCCCTGGATTGCGGTCCTTGACAGGTTCATGGACATTCAGCAATCTCATCTGAGCCCCTTGAAAGCGAACGCCGTCAAATATCAAGACTTTTGTGGTTTACTTCATCTCCACGGTGTCTATACCTTGGACATCTATCGACGAGACAACATGGTTCATACTGGGCCCTTCACCGCATGGTCTAGAGTCCCTCCTCTTGTTCGCGTGTTCCTGACAGTGCCGAGAGAGAAGCTTCGTGTTCTTTCCGAGAGCTCGCCTTCCACACCGACCCTTGAAGCTCGCTTACGAGGCCCCAGGATGCAGAACAACTTCTCATCCATTCACACAGCATTTGGGATCATCTCTGCCATTGGAACGCCTGCGAATCCGAAGGCATGTTTTGAGGAGGATCCAGAGGGTTTCCAAAGCAACAAGCCCCTCGTTGTCTCATTCATCATGCCATCCATGCTACTGATGAATCGAGGTCCTGCCAATGATCTTCCCCGAGACCTGTTGATTACCTTCGGCATTGAAAGCAATGCAGCCAACGTGATGCGTTATGAAAAGGCTCTTGGGTTTCGCCTGGATATCCACTCCGCTAGGCTCTTTGACAAAGAAAGTGTTCTGGTTATCCCGGAGCAACCGCTACCGCCTGGACTTTCCGTTAGCATGAAGGTCCCCTCCGCTCCCGGACCGATTGGAACTCAAGGCCCCATCAATGCGAATTTCAGCGAGGAGTGTGATCTGCTGGAGTCTTTTTCAACCAAAATCAATGTGGAGGACGAATTAGCCAAGTCAGCATTTCAATCCTCTGAGAATGTCAATGTCCGGCAGATCTCTTTTGGCGTCATCCAGCTCGTGCTAGGGGGAAGAAAACAGCACATCATTTTTCCATTCCCTGTCGTAGGGGCACGGCACCGATTGCGCTTAGCCAGGAAGTCCCTTTGGATCGAGGTTAGTTGGCCTGTATCTTCTCTGCGGTTCCTTAGACTCGGAATTGACATCTGCATCCAGATCATTGTTCCTCTTCGCATGTCTTTCACACAAGAGGGACCAAACATGAACCCATTCCCAGTCACCATTCCTGGCCTCATGCCTTGGAGCATCCACCGCCTCAACCTCGAGCGTCTTCCCATCTTGAATCTGAAGACCTGTAACCTTTATGAGTGGCTCAATCCGCATGTCGGTGCTGCCTTTTCGAGGCGAGAGGTAAAGGCGAGAAAGGAGAAAGATGTGGATGCCCTCATGTTCGTCAAGGACAGCATCCACTCAATCATTGTGCGTTCATCCGGGATCCAACCCAAAGGCTCTTCCCCTCAGCACGTTTTCGCTCTTATAGACAAGGCAACGAACAATTGTGACACCATCCTTTTCATTGACAAGCTTCGATTTGACCTCTCTGCCCACACTGTGGTCTGCGATGGCTTTGCTCTACCATTGAGTGAAGAACGGATGACGAAGATAGGCCGTGATTTTGGGAAGCTTGTTCCTAAGGTGAAGCACATCACTTTGGAGCCAGGAGAAGTGACATCCTGGAAGCAGCTACTTCCTGTTCTGGTCGAGAGATGCCGCACTTGGGCGCACCTCGACACATGCCAGTACATCAGCAAAGGCCTGGTCCCCCTTACAACCGAAATGGATGTTATCCCTCTCTGTGCATGTGGTGAAGGGCGGGACACACAGCCAATGCACAATGAGCTGCTTTGGAAGCCCCTGGCAAAGTACTGCACGAGAATTGCACTTTCACCTTTGTTTGGCGTGTCGTACTTGGAGACTATTTTACCAACAGATCGAAGGTGCTGCGTCTGTCGAGCGAAGGCAGACTTCAGATGCCCGAAATGTAAGAAGGACCGATACTGTGGCCAGTGAGTCCCTTATCATAGGCCAAGATCAGAAATTCACCGTGATTTTTAGGGCTTGTCAGGAGAAGGACAGGAAGAGACATAAGGCCATGCATCATGACATCTGGGAGAAGTGATGTGTCGAGAGCGAGGAGAACATTCGAAATAGGTGTTGAAACCGTCTTTTGTGAAACCATGTCATTTCTTTTCTTGGATTTTGAAATTTATTCAGAATTTCTACCCGTGTTCACTTATCTTCGCTACTGAGACATACTGTACCATTTTGACCAAAGGTTCATGGGGTGTCACCCATCACCCCAATTGTTCACTGAACTTGGTGTTCAATCCTCGGTAATCACGATAAAATTGCCATAAATGGCAATCCGGCATCTGCCGGAGTGGAAATTTTCGCATTTTTGAGCCCATTTGGGCCTCAAATTGCGCTGTCACCATCACCATGAATAAATTTGTTCAGTTCACGGGTCTCTGTCACCCGTCACCTGAACCTTTGGTTGAAATGATGCAGTACTGTAACCCTAACCTTATACCATGATATTGTCAATTCAGTCCACTCGGCATCAGAGATTAGTATGAACTAGGTAGATCTGTAGGCTCGTGACCAGCCTGCCTGCGAAGAGCAACAAGTGCGGCGAGCGCGTTGCCATAGGCAGGTTGGTACTTCTCGGATGCTGTGCAAGGGCTGAGCACGGAGCTTGAAAATTTTCTGATTTTTGCATTCTGAGCTCAAATCAAGGTATTTCAATAATTTTTAAAGGTGAGTGCCCTCTATATCCAACTTCTCTCCAATTCTGTCTCTTCAAAAATTTTCAAAGGTGTGAGGCAGGGTTTTACTAAACAATCAAATTTAACCGAGATTTGATGGTATGCATAGCCACACTGATGCCAGTGATTGGCTCCCACCAAATAATTCAAACTCCGTGCTCAGCCCGAGAAATCCCAGTCTGCCTGCAGTAACATGCTCGCTACCTGGTCAAGGTCACTGGAGTTGCTGCTGTAAGGCTGGAACATTATGATTAAATATGTTCTCCAGCCATAATGTACTGTAATCATAATATAATCTTAAGGTTTTGGCCCATATTTAATTGTAAGGGTACCATAATCTAATGTAATTGCAATTTAATCATATTTACAGCTAATTGTAGTACTGAGGGCACAAACAGAAAATTACCGTTTTGGGCAGATTTCGATCCTCACAACCGATTTGTCCCTAACTCTCTGAGTTTTTCACACATGGAGTTGAAACCTAGCTAGATAATTTGTACTAATTCATACACAATTAATGATGGAGAGGGAATTTTAAAAAATATCTTATTTTGTATTTGCTGGCAGTTGAGGCTCACATTGGTGTAAATTGGCACTACTTAGTTCAGTTCTTCTAGGAACAAGATGTTTTGATACTACATACTACATACTTCAACATCTAAGAAGCAATGTGATAGAGTCAAATTACCTATATTTCCCACCTGCCTTGTCCCTACCCTGTTCAACAGTGCTCCGCACAGCCAAGACAGAATTTGCTGTAATTACCTAATTTTCAGTGTTGAGAGAGTAAGTCAGAGTGTTGTATGGCACCCTTTACACCTGGCCGTCATTCAGTCCCAAAAAATGTGTGTCATACAAGGTACAGCCGTTTGCATAAGTCTGTGAAAACACGTTTTTTATTTTTGTCCCTCACGTGCCTGATTTAAGCCGTGGGAACAAGCGGCAACGCGATGCCTCTCACACCGCGGATCACCAAATTTTGGCCAGGCATAAATTAGTTTTGAATTGTGAAGTATCGGGTTAAGTTTCCAGTGCGATATTTTGGGTTCCCGTTGCCTTGAAATGCATCGGGCTTGCCATATATGGTAACCCCGAGGCATTTCAACGCACCAGAAACGCAATGTTTCGACCGATCCAATACATAACCTAATACTTTCCGTTTTGAAATGAATTTATCTTGCCCCGAAATTCAGGGCTTTACGGTGTGTCTTCCTCAAGGACGACCTTGGATTCGCTGGAACTGCCGCTTACCCAAACAACCACTTTTGCTATTTAATTCACTTTGGTCCAATCTGATAGGTGTTTACATCTATGCTTGGGCCTGAAATTCTCCGGATATCGTGTTGCCGCTTGTTCCCATGGCTTACATCAGGCACGTGAGGGACAAAAATAAAAAACACGTTTTCAAAGACTTATGCAAACAGCTAATTGGATCGTGCCGTGTCCATTTCCAGTCATGCTCATTGCCTGCAAATCTCTCCATTTTTTATTTTTTATTTTTTTGTTCCAAACTTGGTGTACACGCTGTACCACGCGTAGAGGTATGTCCAGCATAATTGCAATCTCAGTGGAGCTCAGGTGGAGCTTCTGAGACATGTGGATAATGGGCCACTTCAAATCCCGAGAGTAGTATTGTTTGAGCGACACTGCACACTGTTTTCTGGCCATGGTGAGACGTGACTTGGGACGTGTGTCACGTGATGATAGTGACCTGTGACAGAACGTCTCAGGCATCGAGGTAGGGGTGAAATAATTGACAATGGAAAGCAGATTCTGGGATGAAGATTCCATTGTGGCCCAAGAAAATTGTATCTTCAGGAACATATATATCTATTGTGCTACACAAAAGATATCCAGTATTCGAGAACAGTCTCGCTGATTAACCCATTGTTGCCCGGATGATCTCGCTGTAAGTGGGGGGAATTCAGGATTCTGTGTCTCTGTCTCCATCGCTCTGGATTCTGAGAACAGGGAGAGACTAGATTGCAATATTAGAATATTCAAAAGATGAGCAACAGATTTACATGCCGGGAACCATGTACAAAAACAGATGGAACAACCCCAAGTTTAAGAACTTTTGGAGGCAGGGATATGGTAGAGAATTTGTGGTGCCGGTGGTTTGAGACATCTTTGAGTTGCTGTGGTGCTATCATCGCGTGACGTCCATTTGCAGTCGCCATCATGTCATGACTTCCCGTGAGTCCATCAGTCCTGACTTCTCACTGGACATGTGTCTTCCTTCTCTACAACGACCCAATTACCACTTATAACACGCGTTTTTTAGGACTCAACAAGGGCTGAGTAATGAACGGTGTGAGTCATGAACAAACTGGTCACGAGGATCGAAATCTGCCCAAAATGATAATTTTCTGTGCGCGCCCTCGGTACTGCAATTAGCTGTAATTGTATTTAAACCATTGTTTTTGCATCCTAAATCTTCCATCTTCTGTGCGCACCAGTTTTGCGCTGAATTCTTCATATTTTGCTCCACAAGTGATCAGGAAGACTGGTCCAAGGCATTGGCTCTGCCAGATGTCTTTTTCTGGGACCACAGCATCTTCTTTGATGATTTGGTTGGGGCTTGCACTAAGTTTTATTGATTTTGAAGAGGTGCAACCATTTCTGAGAGCTCAGGGCAACTGAAGGGTGAATTCAACATGTATCTTGCTTGAACATTGATTTTGTGGTAATGTGCAACAATATCACATGGGTGATGCGCGCCGTTGATTATAGACCAAACATCTGCAAATTTTGGTCAAAATATGCGGTCTATGAGGTCATAAGCATATTTAAAAGGGTAATTATACAGGGGGCGATCTGCCCCACCAAACAGGAACATCTTGGCCACAATTGACAGATTCCCCTAACTCAAACAGGTCTTAATCTTATGATTACAGCTAATTGCAGTACCTAAGGCATGAACAAGGAAATTGCCATTTTGGGCAGAATTAGTCCCCACGACTGATTTGCCCATATCTTGATGGGTTCTGCATGTATTGACCTGAATTTTAGCTAAATAATTCGGTGAAACATGTGTCGGCAGTCTATGGGTAAAATACAACTGTATGCAATCTGACGGGCTGAATGCAATAAGAATGTGCGCTCTAGTTCAGGATTCACAACACTGGTTGAGCATTTCAAATTTTTCAGTGAAAATATGGGTGAAAAATTATTTGAATTTTTCATTTCCATTTTCAGTCAAAAGGTGTGTGAAAAATTCATAACTTTTTCATTAGTTTTTCATAGGTTTCAAGTTTTTACCACATTTCTAGAAAACTTGTGAAAAACTCATTTTTCATCCAATTTTTGCCTGAAAAACTAACAAAGTTTTTCATCAGTTTTTGAGGTCAAAAACTTGAATACTTCAACCAGTGCAAATCCCTAAAACAACAACCAAGCAAACTCCACAAGTGATTCCAGATACAATCCCAGAGAGTGCAACTGAGTACAGGTCTTTGTGTACCAATAGAAGATACACGGGAGTTGTTTTATATTTGTACAGATCGCTATAAGCAGGTCCAATGATTGTCCTCACACAAGGTTCAATTTATAGTTCAACTGTGGTTCACCGATTCTAGCCTCATAAGACAGGAGCAGTGAACCAATTTGACATGCAACACGCAACAAATCCAGAACACACATAAAACACGTAGAACAAGCACACACACACACACACACGTAGAGTCAAGTACACATACATGCAAAACACACACACACGTAACATGGAAGGGTATTATCTTGAATAAGGCTGATAGATTTGTGATAACTTGAAAATACAAGCATGTCCTATTGGAGTAGCCTCAATGAATCAAGCTGGAGGTTCCGCCCTTCTGTACTCACTGGAGAGACTGTCAGCCTTCTCCGCTTTCTGCGTCTGGGTAGGATTCCGTGCCTTCTCCCTACAAGCTATCCTCCTTATATACTGTACAACTATAAATAACTTTACAAACTTGATATATTAGCCACCAGTGTATCCATGTCCGTGACTCAGGTATATGAAATATGATTGCCAAGTCTTGCTGACTTATTATCCTGGATCTTGAAAATGCTGGTCCTGGATTAGTCCCTCTAGATATTATGGTGGGATAAGATAGTACTTCAGAATGCCTCTTTATAGACACCCTGAACTTGTCTATAGCCCAAGAGCTACCTTAGACCGTTTAACCGTTGAGGTGGGACCTAGTTGAGCAGGCTCCCTATTTGTCTGATTTATTCCTGATGCAATTGAGGTCTTTACTTAGCACCCAATCAGTCCTAGTATTCTGAATTTCTTGGGCACACTACTTGTGTCCCTCAAATGATTCTTGGAAATCCAGAACCTTGAGTCTTTTGCCTTCAATTAGACACCCTGGTCCCCTCCGTAGCCCAAGTGAAAGATCACTTCCTAAATTGGGTTCAAACTCAGTTGCCATATTGAGCTGATTGATATTTGATGGGTGCATAGTACCTAATCCGGATCAGGCCCATTGCAGTTTGAAAGGTTCTGGAGCCATCATGTGATCAAATGTGTTGCCTTCTTGACAAGCATGGATAAACAATGTTGAAACTTGTTCAAGATATACTTGCTGTGAGCTCAATAATTGGCACAGAGTGGATATTATATTCCCTGATGCTCATTTGGACTATCCGCAACCTCCTGCTTATGGTACAACAGTTGGATCTAGAACCGATGGCTTATTAGTCGGAGGCATCCAGTATGTGTGTTTTCTGGATACTCATCTGCAACCAGTTCTGGATTTAGTTTTAGTGTATAGCTCCAGGTCTACTGACTCAGGACTCGCCATAGACCCAGACATGTGTGTATTTGTAATGTAAATTCAGAAAATGTTAAATTTCAGGTGTCAGCAAATTCACGGCTTATCATCGGGCTAATTCATTTGCAATTAGGGCCCGATCAGCAACCGTGAATTTGGCTTGATCCCGTTTCTGCATACTTTTCTCACAAATTTCGTCCCTAAACAATCTTAGAAAGGCACTTACTTTTTCTCAAGTTTGGAAGAGTCGGGGTGAGAGCGGGCTCAAAATATGATTAACTTCAACCAGAATCCCTTGCATCAAACTTGAAACATGGGGGAGATTTTGCACAACCATATCTCCACCTCCCTCTGGCCTGGAATGTTCATGAAAACACTGTATTACTCGATTAAGGACACTTTAGGTACGAATTTGGTACCCATGCTAAATTCAGGTGAAATCCACATGTGAATTCACGGTTGCCGATCAGGCCCTTAGTGACGGAGAGAAACCCAAAACAATATGGTGTTTTACATTGTCTGGCAGGTGAGGTTCCTCGGAGTGTGCATCTGAGCTATTGGACTAGGATTTATCCAATCAAGTTGATTTTTTGT
The DNA here is from genome assembly GCA_014925785.1 of Mycena galopus ATCC 62051. Classification (NCBI taxonomy): domain Eukaryota; kingdom Fungi; phylum Basidiomycota; class Agaricomycetes; order Agaricales; family Mycenaceae; genus Mycena; species Mycena galopus. The sequence continues at coordinate 157,671 of WIQG01000182.1, forward strand.
GTCAGAGTACTTTTGGATGTATTGAGTGGGGCCATGAACTCGAACATATGAATATTTCCCCTGCTATCAAACAAATATGTTTTTGGCTGCCGGACAAGGAATTCACACTGATAGCCTGATTTCTGGCTCACACATCTCCGATTTCGTTCCAAACCTGGCGGACATGCTGGATAATGCGTAGAGGCATGTTGAACATCATTGCAAGCTCTGTAGAGCCCATGTGGAGTTTCTGAGATATATGAATGACATGTCGCTTGAGATCACGAGAATAGTGCTGTCTGAGAGGAACTTGGCACTTTTTTTTCCTTGCCATGGTAAGAGGTAACCTGCGAGGCGTGTTGTGTGATGATGGTCACCTGTGACACCCCGTATCCGATGTCAGCTCGGGGGCGGCAGTCTAAAAGAAAAAAAAACCTTTGAATGTAGGCATTTTGTGTTTCATTGAGACACACTGGATAATGCTATAAAAGGTGGTTAAAAACATACTAATTATTTAGAAGCAAGATATTATTGATTCATGTCAATGGCTAATCCGTCCCTTCGTTCAATGCATCACATAGGTGGTTGCTATATTGGGGGAGGATTCACTGGAGGACGGAGGTCGTGGTATCATTCACTGCAACTGTCACTTTGGAGAGCAATGTGAAACTGGATATCCATGTCAGAATATTCAAGAATAATCAAGAAATCACGCACCGGGAACCACGTACAAAAGCAATAGGGATACCCCTAATTTTCCTGGGTCTGAGAGGGCTGGATGTGCTTGGAAGACCATCCTAGTAAGCCCTGTCTGGTTGGGGCAGACCGGGGCCAGCTCCCTCAGGAATGACACTCGCGATTACAACCTATAAGAACATACATCAACAGAGAGGAATACTAGAGGGTGAGTTTCAGGACTTAAAAGTGGTTCTGCAGTCTTTTGAGGCATCTCTGATTCACAGTGGTGTAGTTGTGGTAAAGAATAAAGATGCGCATCGAGTGACGAGTTGGGTGATGAAATCACAGGAAGTCATTACAATGATCGGGACAGTGAACAGACGCGACATGACCCAATTCACATCCATAACATGCGTTTTTCCGGGGTTTCATTACAGAGGGTTGCAGGGGAGTTCCAAACGACGCTCTCAATGGCTTCTTCCGCCTCATTTGAGCGAGAAATTAGGTTATTAGTGTGAATTCCTTGTCCGGCAGCCAAAAACATATTTGTTCGATAGCAGGGGAAATATTCATACTCAATACATCCAAAAGTACTCTGACACAAAAAATCAACTTGGTTGGATAAAATCCTAGTCCAATAGCTCAAATGCACGCACCAAGGAACCTCACATGCCAGACAATGTAAAACACAATATTATTCTCCGTCACTAATTTCAGATGAATTAACCCAAATTATCTAGCTAAATGTCAGGTTAATACATGCAGAATCCATCGAGATATGGGCAAATGGGTTGTGGGGAACTAATTCTGCCCAAAATGGCAATTTTCTTCTTCGCACCTTAAGTACTGCAATTAGCTGTAATGTCAGGCCACAGGGTGAGAAAATCAATTTCTTATCTCCGACAGGCCATTCTGCTCCTTTCTCCACCAATTCTTTATCAATCTAGGACTTTGGAGGCTCATTCTTTTCACCTGATTTTGGGCTTCTCTCTAGATATGTAAAGTTCTATCTGTCTTCATCCTTTCAGGGTTAAACTCCTGCACATGATTGTCATCCAAGCTTGAAGACTACATACTTCCGAATGACTTTTATATTGAACGACTCCAGGTCCAAAACTTGACGAGGTTCACCTTGATGAGTAAAGCTTCAATTTTAGACATATTCCGGAATTTACCTTCCCTCATTTCTTCCTCAAGGTGTTAAATACACCATAGTCCCCCTATTTTGGGTGATTTCAAAATCTAAATGTCGGGTTCTCTGGAGCATGAAGCAGGAGTAAAACAGCGGCTCCAGATATGTCAATTGACTTCTCATAAACCTGCCTGTGACTTATTTTAGCTCAATATATTCTCTCGGTGGCATGAGGGCCTCATTTAATTGGCAGCTTGGATCCCGCTGCTCATACCTCTCATTGGAAGCAGTTTGTTGCACCATTTTCATAGGTGGTATGTACCGTTTGAGTGTCTTCAATTCATCACCTATGACCCATTAGCATTATTATACATTCCAAGTCTATCAACTTACCAGCAACATTGGATTTGCCCGGGTGGCCAGGTTCTGTGTCAATTGCCTTTTTGGGACCTCCGACAGAAAAAATTTTGCTATGTACTCAAAACTCTGTCGATTTGGGCCGAAATAGGCTCGAATTGTTTGCAGGATGTACGCCAGGCATATGGAATCCTCAGATATTGGGGAAGTCCTCGGAAAAATCTGTTAAGAAGCCAAAACCCCTAAGGTGGCCAGGTTCCCAGCCCAATATAGTATTATCAAAAAAAAAAAAGTTCAAGATTTTAGCTATACGGTCGCATCGACGAGACGGCATTCACGGTATACACGTGGGAGAGCCGCGGCGGCGCGTTTAGATAGAGAGCCCAAGAAGCTGGTCGTTGGGGGCGTTACTGACGGAGTGTGGGGCGCCGCTAAATCACTGATGTGAGTAAACCGTAGGTCAAACACACCAACAAGCATTCGTCAAGCACATAAGGGAAGACGGACACATACGTAGATGACTTGGGACCTCGTTGAGGAGCAGAGAGGTGGATGGTGGCCCCAGTTCGGTGACTGGGCGGCATCTAGACCGTCTTCAAGAAGCGTGTGTAGATGAGGATAATTTAAATAAAAATGAAAATGAGGCGGAGCTAACAGGAACAGCCAGAACGAACGCGAGGAGAGTGGCCGGGTTGGTGATCGAATTGTCAAAATGGTGAGGATGGGCGGGAACGCGGGCACCCTACACGAAATGGCAGGGACACGACACCACTGCGGAATGATCCTGTCAAATTCGCCCTCCCGGACGCGGATCTCGAAGACTTCCCGAATCGTAGTCGTTGAGGGCGGAGTTTGTTGAGGAAGGGCAGGGAAGCCGCCGTTTGCCGGGGAGGTAGAGGCGATGTCTGTGTTGAGCAATGAGCAAATGGGTGCGACGGGGACTCGGTAGATAGGATATGCGAAGGTAAGCTAAGAAAGAAGGAAAGGGACTCACATCGGTCGTAGACGAACAGGTCCTACGATTACAAGTCAGAAAGAATTAAGGAAAGTAAAGAAGCACGCCAGCGCACCTGGTTCCACACAAAGCCCTGGCTGCGCTGGATCGTCAGAGCGTGTACACGCGCTCCAGATGCGGCTGCTAGTGCTATTTGGTGTGCATCCAATGCTTCGAGGGCAGAGGGTCTACGCGTGCTGTTTGCCCTTCGCATGCGGGGTCGCTTGAGATAGGGCTGGGGATGGGGCTGAGACTCGCAGTGGACTCTCCTCGCCGGTGACCATCCTCTCAGCGGTGGCCATCCTCTCTGCGTCGATGTTCATCTCCATGTTGTGTGCCACCTATCCTCAACGTCCGCATCTCCTACCTCCACCGTGGCGGGCTCAATTGCGTGCTCCTCCGTCCCCGTCCTAGCCATCCGACCCACTCTCGCTAAACGAATCGTCTTCGTCGCCATGGAGCTGCTCGTAGGTGACCCCGCGCGGTCGATGCGGCGGTGGAAGATGTAGAGGTTCGTCAGTTCGGTGAGCTGCGATGTTATTATAGCTTCGGAAAGCCAGAGTGAAAGGCGGAGGTGAGATAACGGCATCACTATCACCAGCAAATTGCAACTTGGTTTCCACGGCCATCCAGCACCCGATCTTGGAGACTCTGAACCAATACCAATCTCCGAGGGCAAGCGAATTTTGCAACTTCGAAAATTTTGCACTAGCGAGTTGCGCCCTGCAAGTCATCCTCGTCTCCGAGTCTTTTCGCTCAAAACTGCAAGTTCAATTCCCTCCCATATTCAAGTGCACAATGCCCCTTCTCGAAAGACCGGTGGCGGGTGGCCCGCCCCTGCGTTCTGTTACTCCGCTGATATCGTTCGCAGCAGGACGCCTGTTCGATTCAGGTCCCGGTCCTTAGCCCGAAATCTGATGCTTTTTTTTTTTTTTAAATCACCACCCGGCCTTGGCATTTACTCGAGGTTTGAAATAGGCGCAAGAAGACCCGGGGAGGGTGGTCCGCTTCAGCGCTATGTGAGATTTTGGCTATCAATTCAGCTCAAGCGTTGGTACTAGACTCGTGGGCTGCCTGGTGGGCATGGGCCTTAGAACGGATGCGCGGTCAATTTTGTTCCCTCGGGCAAAAACAGCACAGTTTTCTTCCGCTCTACCAATCAGGGGTCGTTTTTTACAACGAAGTCCGCGGTGAAGCATTGGCCGTTTCTTTCTGCAGCATTTCGTGGATTTGAATTAATTCTGTGATTGAAAGGTTCGCCTTTGTCACTCGCTAATTCAGTCCATTTCACTTTCTCCAGTTTGGATACAAGTATGAGAAGACCCGTGGCGGGTGGTTCCGCTCCAGCGCCCTGTTTTTCAGCCTGAGTATGGCACATGAAATCTACAGCTGGCGCCCGTTCGATTCAGGTGCGAGTCTTGAGCAATCGCGTCTTGAATAACTTTTTTCGGAGTAGTGTGAATTGCTCGCTCTTGTTCGGGAGCTTGATTTTAATTTTGAACCGTGGAATCATCAGTTGACTGAATTAACAGGTTTGGTTTCCAGGACGCCATCCATTCCACTCGAGCTCGGGTCTTAGCTGCGGTCTCGACATCCGATCTCTTTGCTGATATCGCACCTCGCGCTATTTTCAGGAATGAAACTCGTGGCCCCCGTTATTTCGTAGATTCCGGCCCGACGGTAGTTTCCGTAGTTTTCCGTCTCTCATTCATCATTCAACCGCATCAGGTTCGGGTATTTCGGAGTTTCTCAGTCCCTTTCTCTTCCAACAACACATGGATATGTTACTCAATACGTGGCAAGCGGTCCTGGTCCGTCCTCTAAGCTCCTTCCAAATTCCAGGAATGACGTGAGTTTCACCTTTTCTTGCGCATTATACGCTCTGCCAATAGTATTCGAGTTTGAATAGAGGTTCAAGAAGACTCGTGGCGATGGTCCGCTCCAGCGGTCTATGAACCAGGCGTTCGAATTAACAGCTAGCTCCCGTTCGATTCGGGATCGGGTCTTGAGGTCGACCGCTAACACTTTTTTTCTTTCTGAAACCCCACACTGTCCTTCGCTCAACTACTATGGGTTCATTTTTGGATTGAAGACACCTCTGGAACATAAAGAGGGTAAGGCCGACAAGCGGCACAGCCCGTGACCATCTGGCGGAAACTTTTGAAGAAATATCTCTGTATAAAATTATCAGAGTCCGATTGGGTGGCCCAAATCATCTATATTCTGGCGGCGTCTGGCGGCGTCGTCTCTGACTCTGGGTTGGCAGTGCAAGTACATTGAATTTCACCAGGTTTCTATTTGAAAAATGTACCTCGCCAGAAAAATAGCCAAACATTTCTGTGTCTGGCCAGTGCATTATAAAATAATATGTTCTGTTCCTGAAAATAGAAAGGACAGGTGTTGTGTAATTTCAGTGCCTTATTATAAGCTTGGTCTCGCCTCAACTGGAAAATCGGACATTGCATTTGAATGGAGATTGCCGATTCGAAAGCGTCCAAGGTTCTTGGAAGAATAGATAGAGAAAGTTTTGTTGTCTTGACGGTGTGTAAAGACAAGGGCTGATGGCGGCTCAACTCCCGTCGCAGATGCGCACGGCTACGGAATCTGTCCAGCAAGGGGACCCGCAGATACCGGAGCAACAGTCATTGTAAGCTCCCTTGGGCTTTCGCGGTCTGTGTAGAGCTCCCTCGAATCAGTGAACAGTTAACCCGAAACAGAAGGGAATGGCACTTTACTAGTACATGTTATACATTTGGCCGATGCAAGCTTCAAGAATGGAGCAATGCAGCACCTAAGGGGTGAAGACAAAGGCTGCAACTTGTAGTAAATGGTTGCAAAGTTTTTCCAGGACAGCGTAGCCTATCTCTTGTGTGTGAGTGCAACTAGTGCAATTGAAAACAAGACTTACTGTTCAATCCCTCCACCGCCTCAACCAAATGGGCACTTCGTTGAACGGGTATACCTATCTATCGCAGTGGGATGTAGTGTTACCTCCGGTTGCCAGAAAATCCCTTGGACATTTGCAAAACCTTCTGGGCCTGCATACTTGTGACGAGGGGTTCTATAGCATTTCCAAGGCAGACCCTGCTGGACTTAGACATAGCTTACCATACCTTAGATCACATGCTCCTGTTTAGTTACATCATGTAGATCACGAGATCAATCTTTCACTTGCCATCTACCATGATATAGCGAGTACGAGGTCACCCCTGGCGAACCACCATTATGCGTTAGACCCCCTGCTTGGCTGAACATCTGTACAACTGTTCCATGGCCCCGGTGTTGCAGGGGCTCCTGTCCAGGGTAACACGACTCCTCATCGAAGGGTTACAACGATACTACTACTTTGTGAGCTGGCGCCTTCGCGGCTGCCTACCTCACCTCTACGGCTACAACCCTCAGTGAAGCCTCCGAACTACGATGCGCGTCTCCCGACCCGTGCCGCATCACAATACTACTCTAGCGGAATTACGAAATGAGAGCCGAGGCCCTATGCTTGTGGTTTGTATAGCTAGCCCCCAAAAGATTTTCCTTTCTTCCGCTTTTTTGAGAAACATGCGCTGGATGCAGCAAAATCTTCTGGACCATTGGATTTACACATGTATCTCTTGATCGTTGATTGCTGCATTTCTACGCATGGTTGAGTACCCACTTGAATATCTTGAATATTTAATCAGCACGTAAAGGCTCTGCAGAATCCAAACAGAAACAGAACAAAGCCTAATGAGATTCTTTCTCGCAGGCATCGTAAAATTCTATATAAACGGAGTGCACCCATGAGTTGCACAGAGAGGTCTTCGAAAGAATGCTCAAGCCCAAGATTGATGTTGTTGTGGATTGCTCTTGAAAACTTCCTCACTGTGAATTCTGCCGATTATCCAGGCATTAAAAGGACTCTTGTGTCACGCATACTCGCAGGAAAGCTGGAGAAAAGAATGAGTGATCGTTCGCAGAAACAAACCATAGCTTGTGTCTGCAGAAACATCCAGTTGGCAGACCGTATCAAGCTCAGTGAATACTTTATGTTGAGACGGACTTCGAAGAAGTTGTAGCTTTGCAGAGAAGAGACTTGTAGCGGACACAGCAAGAAGGACGAAATGTAAGCGGAATTATGAGCTTAGTTTCCGGCCATCATCCAAGCCGAAGCATTTTGGTGGCAAGAAAAAGTGATGACGCGAAAAACGCTGACGAAAATGTGATGCCCTGCGAGTTGCGGAAAATCAGGCGCTATAAGACCCGTACCTAAAGGTCACGGGAATATTGTGAATTTCAGTTCTGTAGTTGCAATCGCCGTTTGGATTTAGATTTAATATGTTCACTCACTGCAGTTTGTACCCAGCATCTTTTTAGCTTGGCAGTCGGCGTTCCGATGTTCGTACTTGCACTGTGTTCAATAGAGGTAGAGAGGGATCCGCGGCAGTGGTCCGCACCGGCATCGCTTATGACTTGCGCAAATTTCTAGCAGGCGCCCCGTTCGATTCAGCTTGGGATTAATGCAATTGAATTCGTGCGCTCTGTTCGATGACCAGCTTTTTAACGAGGACGATACCCGTTCGCTAAACTAATACTATACTTAGCATGTGCCAGATCCCGGTCCATCGCCTGTTTTACATCCAACATTTGTGAATATCAATTCGATCACGGCCTTCAAGTTTAGTTGTAATGCTCAGCGCTACCGTCTCTATCACTTGCATCGAGGTAGAACACCCATGGCGTGTAGCCTCCCCAGCCTCCTTTGATGAGGCGTTCAAGATGGGCTGGCAGCCTATTCGGTCCGGGTTCGAGTCTTCACAAGGCAAGCTACGTGATTTTTGTTCAAACTGTACATCGACATTATGCGGCTGTTTTTTCCAAGATGGCAGGTTTTCCAAAGTGGTACTATCAGTGACTAGGAAGCTGGGCACACTAGGAAGCTGGGCACTTACCTTGTATCCATGCTGAATTTTATCCAATGCAAAATCTGAGTATTGGACAATGTTTAGGGACATTAGAGGTTGGTGCGTACCAAGTTTGACGAAATTTGGATGAGTTGATCTAAAGCTGTGCCCCGATCATGATCGGTGGGAGGCCCGATCGCGTGATTTCCTTAATTTTGACCGGATCCGCCTGTCAAACAACGCGCTTACGCTTGCCCAATTCTGCCTCAATCCACGAGGTCGAACGCAGCCTCCCCACTCTTAATGTCGGGCTTTCTTCTGATCATGTCGAGAGATGGCCTTGCTTCTCTCCATTCTTGCTATATTCTTCCAAATTCTCACTGTCAACGGGAAATTAATGGCATGAGACGCCATCAGCTAGGTTGCGAGCTGCGGCGCTCCGTACAGTTACCGCCCCACAACTTGGCACGGGCATTCAACGACCTTAAGGGCCTACTTTGTGACCCCGCGCTCGATTTTACCGAATTTATTTCCGTGGTATCGGTCCCATTGGCAAAAAGTGACAATGTTGGCCAAGTTGACAATACAAATGTCGGGTTCTCAGCAGCAGAGCCCGGCGGCGGAATAGCGGGTATAGGTATGTTCATTAGGTTCCTATGGACCCTCTAATCACCCATCTTCACTCCCCATGACCTCTTGCGGATGCACAACGCTCCGCAATTCGGGAGGTTTTCGGGTTTTCTACTCACACATAATTCACCATCTGGGTTCGATTCACCCGTGTCTTGGCGTTCATTTCAGGTCAATACATTCGTCCCATATGCTCTATGTCCATCTTGAGTCCGCGCGCGACGCCCGTGAGCCTATATAAGCCTCAACGCGAGACCCGAGTTTTTCAGAACTCCCGTTCCAACCTTCAGCTGTTTTTGCTACCTTGACATCTCTTTATGTCTTCGAACCTTCAAATCGACGAGCTGCAGGATCCCTTCGATCCTACTACTGACACGCATGCTGATGCCGATCTGGACCTCCAGGAGGTCGACATTGAAGTACGCTATCGCTGGGCAATGGCAGCTGTTCAGGGTGGCCGGCGTGGACTATCAGCTCGAAAGGCCGCCGTGCTTTACCGCCTTCCCCGTACCACGCTTGACGCTCGTCTCCTTGGGGTTAAATCTCGGCAGGCCGCCCATGAACACCAACGGGTTTTAGGTTCTGCTCAAGAAGCTGTATTAGTGGAGTGGGTGAAGGTAGCTACTTGCTTTCTCATCCCACCGCACTCTAAAGCTAAACATCAAATTCAAGATAATGGGGAAGCGCGGTCTTCCACTCTCTTTGGAAACTATCGGGAACTATGCCGCTGACATAGTCGGCTCGCCACTTGGTGACACATGGCCATGCCGTTTCAAGGTACCATCATGTACAATGGAATGGTTACTTCAAGGGCACACTAACGATTGATCAGGATCGCCACAGCAGCACCTTGCACGTTCGGTGGACACATGCTCTTGAAGTGTGTCGTGCCAAGGCGTTAAACCCTACCGCCGTGCATGAATATTTCATGCTCCTGACTGAAACTATCAACAAATTCGATATTAATTGGAAGAACATTTACAACATGGACGAAAAAGGGATTCAGCTCGGTATTGGGGGGAAGACTCGTGTACTTGTTGATCGCGACCAGAAGCACGTTCAGAAGATAGAGTCGGGCAACCGTGATCTCGTCACCATCATCGAGTGTATTTGTGCGGATGGAACGGCCCTTCACCCATCATTCGTTTTCCAGGGTGCACAACGTGACTTGCGCTGGGCAGAAAATAACCCGGACAATGCGAGGCAAGTTATAATTGTTCTGTTACAATGTAAACTCACCATCCCCAGTATCTCGATTTCGCTGAATGGCTGGACTGACCAGGAACTTGGTTCGATGTGGCTCGAAAAAGACTTTGCCCCTGAGACCGCTGAACGCCTGGCGAACTCCACAGACTATCGCTTACTGATCCTTGATGGACATAACAGTCATTGTACATTCCGATTTGCCCATTACGCGGAACAAAATCGTATCATCATTTTGTGTCTTCCCTCCCACACCACTCATGCTCTCCAGCCGTGTGACGTCGGTGTATTTGGTCCGTTGGCAACGAAGTGGGGGAAGCAGGTGTCAAAGGTGTGTTGGATACCACAGGTGCTTGCAATAGACACATCTGATGTATTTCTCGAAGATGAATGCTGAACGCATGGAAATTGATAAATATAATCTCTTGTTTCATTATTCGGAAGCACGGAAAGTGGCCTTCAAGATGGAAACTATCCAGGCGTCATTCAGAAAGACCGGGATTTGGCCACTCAGTGAAGCTGCTGTCCCTGTTTCTTTCTTCGAACCATCAAAGAATTTCTCCACACAGCCTGGTGCAGAACCAATGCCGGCAATTTTGCCGGCACTTCTCATTCCCAGAAATTCACCCATGGCATCGGCGTCCTCGACGCCGCCTACATTGTCAGGCACATCGACGCCATCCACATTGACAGTCACATCACCCTCCTCTACATCTACCAACTCATCTGCAGCCCACACTTCTCCCTCAACAATTAGTCCATCCACACCCACAATCTTGTCGCCTTCGACCCCGCCACGTGCAGCCACACCAGATCAGGCAGGTGGGGTCCAAGCCCTCTATCGCCTCGCCCTGCCGTCACCGCTGAAGGGTCCATCTTCGCGTAAAGCCTTAGCGGAGGAGAATGCTCAGCTACGCTACATTGCCGAGCTAGCTGGGATTGAGTTGGAGAAGAATTACGCACAGCTGCAGCTAATGGGTCGCGAAAATACACATCTCAGAAATCAAATTTTTGCCAAGAAGTCGAAGCAGAAATGCTCGTACACGACTGGTCAAGCTCGCTTACTCACTGGGTCCGAGATGATTGCCGCACTCTTGCATGATGATCACGTCAAGAGCATGAAGGTCATGAAAAGGGAAATGGTGCCACGCTTTCGTGCCATAAAAAAGGTGCGAAATCTATTGGACATGTGTCAATATCACTAATACATCAGTCTAGCGATTAACTAAACAGAAGGCCGTCATTTCTGGGCCTCGTGACTATGGGCGCGACCCTGGGATGGGAGCAGAGCCTGCACCTGCACACGGACATGGGCGCGGTCGCGGGCGCACCGGACGACCACGCGGTCGTGGCCGTGGCCGTGGTCAAGGAGCAGACCCAGCAGATGGGGCAGATGAAGAGGGCGAAGCAGCGCCTCCTCGTGGACGCAGTGCACGAGCACGAGGACGTGGGCGTGGGCGCAGACAGCCACGCAGCAGGGGGGCAGGACGAGGCAGGGGTCAGAGCGAGTCGGAAGAGGATAATGACAGCCCAGATGAAGGTGACGTACCCGAGCCCATCAGCCCATCATCTGAGTCGTCCAGTGAATCGTCCAGTGGCGCATCCAGCTGTAGTGGAAGCCGGAGTCCAAGTGCGAGGCTTGCCATGGGAATCAAAGACATTGACGCTGCTGAGCTGGAAGAACCCGAGGGCGACGAGATTGGGATTGTGTCCTTTAATGGACATCGCTGGGTGAAAGGAATGTGGAATTTCAGGTGGTTTGGACTGACAATGACATTACCTGGGAGCCACTAGCTAACATCAACGATTGCGCGGGAATGGACGTATATTTAGCTCACTGCAACGTCGCCGATCCGCTCCAGTTAGGGAAGCGGAAATACCTAATTAACAAGTCATTTAGTGCCAGTAATTAGGAGAAACAACATCAGATTGTGTTCCTAGTGTTGCTTTGTATCATAAAGGTGTTGTGGAATGTGGGAGGAAGCGTGCGTGGCTGCAAGACGACGGAAAACGAAGGCATCAATATGCCATCAAAATAGTTCCCACGCCTGCCCAGGATCCCCGTTTTGGCCCCTTTTGGACTTGCCGCCGGAAAATATTCGCCAAGTCATCAAGATCCCACCGATTGACATGTGAGTATGCTCAATCTCTTCGCAGGATGCGTGCCGAGCTGCTAGGACAGAGGGGAGTGGGGTAGCACTCCCTCATAACCTTGTACATCACCAGAACCCTTAAGGTGCCCAGGTTCCCAGCGCGAAATAGTAAGTGGCGCGTGCCTAAGCTTCTTCAAATTCCAGGTGATGTGAGTTTCCCCTTTCTCATGCCTCTCACGTACAAATTCTCACTCAAGCATTCTACGTTCTCTCCACGTGTTTTTTTTTTTTTTGTTCAACATGGTTGAGAGGGAATTTGAACGCAACGAACGCGCAGGATGAAGAGCAGGCGAAACGGTTGGAGATCACCTCGACTCGGTCTTCATTGACTCCAACATCTCGCATCGTTGGGGGCAAGCCGACGAGCCCGTGAGAAGATCCACAAGAAATATCGTGTACATCGGTATGCCAGAAATTTCAGCTGACTCAAAATTCAACTGCAAAGAAACCTGAGAATGATGTCGCACCCAAGGAAAGAACGGGAGAATGAAAAATTCAAAGGCCCCTCTGGGCATTCCTGTAACCAAGGATCCAGCAGTAGTTCTTAGCCTTATTTTGAGGCACTGGTTTGGGAAGCGGGCGGTGCTCCGCGCCCCAGAATTGCACGTGATCCTCCCAAAGGGGTTTCACTCTCAATAAGGAAATGTTCGCGTTACCATATCGGGACACACATTTTCAAAAGACTTCTTGGAGACCTGAAACCTAAAGGTTCCAGGAACTCTACACTTAGTCCTGGCTCGGATGACTCACCTCTGCTTGACTTCTGGATCCTCGGCGGTGATCCTCACTCGAGGTTCGTTAGACTGCCTGTCGCGGTATTTAAATATTATCTTATCTACTGACTAACCCACCTTTCACCTTCTCAAACGCGCGAGCTCGGATTTGCCTCGCACAGTAGCAAAACATCCCAGACATCGTGTACGGTACACCGCCTTCCTATATGGTGTGCTCAACACAACGTTTAGGAGGTGACGGGGTTCGACTCCCCATGTCTGGATGCTTTCTGGGTCTCGAATCCCTTTTTGTTTTTTGTTCGGTTTTTGAGGAGAACACTTGTGAGCTTAGTTTTTGTTCGGCTTTGACACTCTTGTGATGAGTCCAAACCCCGGGCCAAACCAAATAATCCAATCAAGGCAGCGCTGGATTGGAGCGCACACGAACCACGAGCCTGAGAACATGTTTTATTTTATTTGTGGCCCAAATTCAATTTGAATTCTAATCCTCCTTTCACCCAAGGGATTTTTCAATTTTCACGAGCACTTGGGAGGATGCCCACTGTAGGAAAATAAGTCGGACATTGTGTGTGGTACACCGCCTCCGCCTCAATAAGCCGCTGCAGACAGAATTAGGCAGAGGCAGATGGGGTTCGACTCCCCGTGTCTGGATATCTCCTGGACCTCCCATTTTGCTCTTGATTTTATTTTTGAGTTCCCCAACTCAACCATGTCGTTTGCGCCTCACCTGTGTAATTTAAATTTCTTACAGCCGGTCCAATGTTCATGTTTACTCTCAAATTTCAAGTTTCCGTCGAATGCTGCGGTCGTCGAATGTTTTATTTTTTTGAGCAGAACATGGCATTATATGGGCTGGGTTTCAAGAACTAGGGACCCGTCTTTGTTTTGGGTTGCTCCGGGTTTTTTTCAAACAGGCCTGACCTGACAGCGCTCGCATCAAAACAAAATGCCATGGGTATAATAACATAAATCGACAACCGGCCATCAGCTGCAGGCTGACGCTGTGTGAGTCCGGCTGTGTATTCACTCAACTGATGTTCTCATAAAAGGAATGTGAATCGGGCATGGTGTGCGGTACACAATCTCTTCAATTGTACACCATCCTCGTTGGATTTGCAGAGGCAGATCAGGGTTCGACTCCCCGTGTCCGAATATATGTGCTATTTCCTTCTTTTTGTTTTCTTTTGAAGAAAAGGAACACCTGGTCAACTTTATCGTACTGGTCACTTTTGCTGCTGCGGCGTCAGATCAAACAATCAGGCTTGGATGAAGTTCAACAAATTGTCTCCCTCCTCGGTTTCTCTTCACATGACTCGTGTCATGATATCCAAGAATACCCCGACATCGTGTAGGGCGCAGTGCGGCGGTGAGAGAGAAAAGAATTTAGGCAGAGGGGGATGGAATGGTGGTGCATCGGATAGTACTTGGAACCACATCTGATGTCCACCTTCTCAATGCTAGCTCTCGGATTTGACTCCTGTATATACCTAAACTGCCTCGCACAGTAGCAAAATAACCCAGACATCGTGTACGGTACACCGCCTCCCGTTGTCGTTATTCCATTGCGGACAGAATTAGGCAGAGGCAGTTGGGGTTCGACTCCCCGTGTCTGGATCTCCAGAATCATCCTCATCTGTTTGTCCAAGGGGGAATCGGGATTCAAATTCCGTACATGGGGGGGTACAGGGAGGCCTGAAAAAAACTTTTTAGTATTTATTGTCCACGGGTTTAAAATGGTGAATAGAGCATCCTAGGGGTGCTACTAGGTTGTGAGAGACTCACCCCAGTGTCTAGAAAAGGTATCACTAACATTTGGGCTCTGAACCCTGGAGTTCCGGGCTCCAAGCCTAGTTTGAGCCCAGTGTGGCTAGTTCACAGGTTGGTTTTTTTTCAGCTGATGAGTTCAAATAGCTCAGTTCATTATGAAAACTGATAGGCACATACCACTAGCGTGTATAACCCTGAGAAATATAGGTTGGAAGGCGGCTCCCCGCGGAGAACCGGCCCGCCGTTAGGCGTGGGAAATTCCTCCCCTATTAGGAAGGAGGGGGGGGGGAGAGGGCCGAAAAAACTTTTCGATCCCATATCCGCTTTTCGAATCCCGATTCCCCCTTGAGTCACTCGTCCAATTTTTCCCCCTTCCGAGACTTCATAAGACGGCACGAAGTATGATACAGTTTCTTGAAGTTGGGTGAAAATGTCCTCGCTGTTCAATGCACGGTAGTTCTGCTGACGGCAGTTCACTCCCGTTCCTAGTTCAAGACTGCGGATTCGGCACAACCCATATTTTGAAAGCAAAACAAAAGGAAATGCGAGATTGGCCAAGAAGCCTGATATTAAAGCAGCAACATGGGGTTCAATTCCCAGTATCCGCATCGCGCTGTAAATTACTTTTGGCCTGCGGGATAGTTCTGCGAGCAGTGCGAATTCGAATAGTTCAGGAACAAGTGCGAGTAAAGTTATACTCTGACTTTAGCACAAGCGAGTGTGGCCCTTGTCTTCAAAAAACGATTACTGGTTTGACCAAGCAGTGGGACCACTAAACAAGCTGGTGTGGTGAATCACTCACAGCCGCCTCAAGTGCATGTTCTTGGGATCGAATTTGAAGCAACAGAACCGGGTTCAACTTTCAGTGCATACATTGTCCGTGACCCAGAGACTTTCTTCGGTTTTGCTAGTGGAAACGATTAGCAAAGAAATCAGAAAGAAGTTGGAATGTTGTCAACAGTAGAGTCGTAATCCGACCACCAACTAGTCTCTTGTACCCACAAATTGTGTTCGAGCCTCACCTGTATGTTTGTACTTCCAGTGCAATGATGTTCAAGAAATCGCACTGAAGTGCCTAGCCAAACTTGCTTTATAGCAGTTAATGGATGAATACATTCTCTCCAGTGTATTTCAAAAGTAGTGTCCCAACTCATGGCAAAGTGCACCATTCTTAAGATTGCACAACCACGGCCCTTCGAGTTCGACTTTTGAATTATGTCGGCGAAAGTCTGGGGAGGGATACCCAAGTATGCTCACCACACGGCAAATTTAAAGGAGTGTGTGCCGACATTGAACAAGGCTTAAACGGTGGGTAGCCGAGATCTATAGCGACTTCTTGACTATCTGGATTGAACCCTTTGCCTTGGTGAAATTGCCTCAGTCCGCTGTAAACTTTGGTATCCCAGGATCGGCCGTAGAGACGGGTTTCAATATGGATCAGAGGGAACCCCAGGGCTCTTGCATGCTCACTGCTGAGGCGGGAAGTGCCAGATAGGTCGAGTGACCAAAAAGCTGGGCAATCTGGCCATTGAACTAGATCTGAGGTGGCCCGGAAGTCATCAGGTGGACAAACGAAAAGATATCCATCGGGTTCGTGAGCGCTGTATGTGTTGGGTAAACATTGAAGATTGAAGTAGACTCCGTCTACATAAACTGTTATTATGAGTTGCTAAATATGAAAGTATTGAACATGGGTGACTCGCACCATAGTCCTCAAAGTGCGATGTTTCTTGAATTTGAGTGAAAATGTAATTTGCTTGTGCCATCCAGAACCTTGCAGAATTGCTAGGGTAGTTCTCCGGAAGGTAGCTCACTCTCATTCCTAGTGCAATACTGGGGACTCGGCGCGACTCATATCTTGAAAGGAAGGTAAAAAGGAAATGAGAGAAAGAAATCTTAGACATTGGTCACCAGCAATTGGGCAACACATCTCCTCTTTCTGTGCTTTTGCACCACCACAAATTTTCACTGCCAAAGCCAAGGGACTGTGTGATCCTCAGCATGGCCTTATGCTGGGAATTCAAATAGAAAATTGTCGGCCCTAGCGGAACTGGGAGTTGAGTGGAAACAGAAAGCATCCGAAACTGGGCTATCGGAGAGTCAGAACAGAGGCTGTGATATTCTTTCTTGTGTAAATTCGAAATGACCGCCGCCTCTGCATGGGAGTCGTCCAATGATAAGTTCTCCATTCTTTCAATGCCCTCCCGCCACGGGAGTACATCGTCATTATCCATTTCCCCGCCCCGGACGAGATCTACACGGAGACCGCCTGTTGCGGGGTGTATCCAGAGCGACCAATCCGGCTCCTGTAACTATCTGTGAGGGACGGCAAAGAAGAGACTAGGGCATAGTCACCGGGCCATCCGCATGACTTGAGGGTCCAGAGGTCAAATAACGCACTGTGTCCTGCAAGTGGTCAAATGGTATCATCAGAGATGGCTTGAGAAATCAATTCCCCTTGGCACCTGCCACTCTGTATTCTTCAGTCGGAATTAGCATCGAGGCAAATCGGAGAGAAAATGAACGCACACAGTAGCCAAGAATGTATGTGGTCAAGATCGGTGAATGTTGAAAGTGATCAAGAAACTGGCCCAAGGGGATTAATTCTATTCAAGTAACAGCCAAAATTTGGTTGAATTGGGTGGCCCAAACCATTATGAAAAACTATCGCGCGGAGCCCACCAGTGCGCACTAAGCCGTACAGCTGCATGATGTTGGGATGCCTATACTCAGATATCAATGTGTGAACTCAGAAGAAAATCATCGCAAGTCACCGAATCGGCTCATATTTGGCGACGTCCTGCCGCCATTTCTGCAAGACATTTAAATTTCTTAGTAAGGATTCTGATTTTTGTCAACTCACCTCCTCCGCGCCCTTTCCCTGGTATATCGCCACAGTCACGGCGCGTCCAGCTTCACGTTCGAGTTTGGCGGAGTATACCCGCCGCACACCCGACCCTTGCCTCTGGCGACCCACAACACCGCCGGTTTGACCACTCAAGCGTATTTCTTTGATAAGATTGATGTCCCCCAAGAGAATCGTCCGAAATGCTGGTCATTGCTCGTTAGTATTGAGAATAACGAAGGCCCACGGTATTTACCGGACAGCTGTTCTTGAGGTGGTGGATTATAGACATTATTGGTGACATTAACATTGCTTGTGAACGCGCCCCCGTCTATAGTGAATCCGCTGGCACCAGGAAAAAAGGCGCCCGCATATCTGCGTGGAGCGCCGTGGGAAGTCATTGTCGGATTTCTGGCTGTGAAAAGAGACGTACGGGTGCGGGGCGGAGTCGTTCCTCGGGACCAGGGTGAATTGCGGTTCAGAATGGAGTTGGACGTCCATAGTTGGTGAGGGGAAGAAGGAAGAGAATAGGTGCCGACATCACAGCTGTTAGGTTTGATATAGATCTGGATCTTCTGGATGTTCTAAGTAGAGGGTCTAAAACTGTTCATGCGACCGCGAGAATCATTTCTGGGTTGAGTGCACGCATAAATGAGCGGTTTCTACAGATTTTCAAAAAACAAGTGACGCGACTTACGCATGCGAAAACGGGGGCGATGAGCGCAGTCGCTGCGCAGAACCCTGCGTTGAAGGATAAGAAAATTTCCGTCGAAGCCAGCTCATTCAGAAATCTGTAAAGCCTTTCCCCCTTTTTGAGTCACTGAGGGGCAGATTTTCCGTGCATTGGTTGTTTCTCCAACGGACGGGTTTGAGCATACTTATTCCTATTCCAAGCCGGACCACTAGCACCGAGTTAAACCACATTCAAGATAGTTGGCTGAGCACCCGTGCGCTCCGGAGCCGTCCCCATTACTTGAGCACTCTATCGACTCTAGCTAAATTCCTCAGTGCCCGGGGTCGCTCAGTTGCTTGAACAAAAACAGAAGAATCGGCTCGAATTGCATGCAGTCAGATTTAAAAACGTTTTGTAGAAGTTGAACACCATCGAAGCTTTTTCTAGTTGACTTTGAACCTGCCGCGTCATCCAAGGCTCTCGTCTCAATCCGCGCCAGCAATTGGTATAGTATCGGTATGCAAACCCGTTTGGATTCAAATTAAAAGTGCGGTACGTATTTATGGATCCCCTGGCAGCGCAGAACGAACGAACGGATGAACGAACAGGTATCCATTTCGGGGTAATACTAAGTATAGATACGTGCGGGGTGCCGGTGTTATCATTAATGAAAAAGATTTGAGATAAGTACTACCATGCTTTGAATCGATAAGGGATTAGATTACTGGGCAGTACGAGAACAATGAACGAACGGATAAACGAACGAACCGGCATTCATTTCGGGGGAATAAGTATATACGTGCAGGGTGCTAGTCTGCACGCTGGCATTATTATCAATGAAAAAAAGTTTAAGATTTTAGCTATACGGTCGTATCGACGAGACGGCATTCAAGGTATTTATACACGTGGGAGAGCCGCAGCGGCGCGTTTAGATAGAGAGCCTAGGAAGCTGGTCGTTGGGGGCGTTATTGACGGAGTGAGGCGGGCAAGAGGGAAGACGAGACCGAGGCCTGGGGCGCCAATGTGAGTAAACCGTAGGCATTTGTCAAACACACCAATAAGCACTCGTCAAGCACATGAGGGAAGACGGACGCGTAGGTAGATGACTTCGGACCTCGTTGAGGAGGGGATAATAGGAAAACGAGGAGCTAACAGGAACAGCCAGAACGAACGCGAGGAGGGCGGCCGGGTGGGCGGTCGAATTGTCGAAATGGCGAGGATGGGCGAGAACGCAGGCACCATATACGAAATGGCAGGGACACGACACCACCCTGCGGAATGATCTTGTCAAATTCGCCCTCCCGGACGCGGATCTCGAAGGCTTCCCGAATCGTAGCCGTTGAGGGCGGAGTTTGTAGGGAAACCGCCGTTGGCCGGGGAGGTAGAGGCGATGTCTGTGTTGAGCAATGAGCAAATGGGTGCGACGGGGACTCGGTAGATCGGATATGCGAAGACAAGCTAAGAAAGAAGGAAAGGGACTCACATCGGTCGTAGGACGAACAAGTCCTACGATTACAAGTCAAAATGAATTAAGGAAAGTAAAGAAGCACGCCAACGCACTTGGTTCCACACAGAGCCCTGGCTGCACTGGATCGTCAGAACGGGCCGCAGCGTGTACACGTGCTCCCGGTGTGGTTGCTGGTGCTATTTGGTGTGCGTCCAACGTTTCGAAGTCAGAGGGTCCACGCGTGCTGTTTGCCCTTCGCTTGTGGGGTCGCTCGAGATAGGGCTGGGGATGAAGCTGAGACTCGCAGTGGACTCCTCGCCAGTTACCGTCCTCTCTGCGTCGACGTTCATCCCCAGTGAGAAACCCAGCTAGGGATATCGAGCCCAAACGAGTAACAATGATTTTAGTGGGAGTGGGACTCGTCCAGTCCCACTCCATCACTTAGAAAGTGTGACTCAGTCCCATTAATGGGACTCGACCCTTCTACGGAGTGCGACTGATAGCGAACGCATCCGAAGTGCGACTGATGCACTGATGCGTAATCAATCCCCGCTCATCGCCGTTGATCTCCGTATCTCGGCACTTTTCATCCCAATTCGGCGACACCACCACGCCATCTTGATGGATCCTTTCACATTTCATTAACGGATGAACATGTTGCATCACGCACTACGCCACGTCGGGGTCACATGTCCATTTTTTTGATCCTTCTCTCCCTCCCACACACAATGCATAGCTAAGTAGGAACAAGGCAGTCTTTAACTCCTTTCATAGCAGATTTTCTTCTCAGTGCGGCCTGTCTCATGTTCAACACTGGTCCCTATTTGTCCCTAGCATTTCTCGTTACCTCATTTATACACTTACATCTGCACTGCCTCTCAATTCAGACAACATTAATTCACCGTTCTTGAACGAGATGGTAAAATGGTGATGTGTTTACCCCATATATTCTGGCTCTTTTAACTCTCCTCCACCCGCCCTCCACCTGGATCTCCACTCAGCCTCGTCAAACGACCTGTTGGAACTCCGCGCATTCCAGCTATAGCTAGCAGGTCTGGTGGCTTAACAAGCTTTTATACGCAGTTCAATATTTTCCTTTGAGGTCGTCACTGTTCTCAATGTAGTTCAAGGCTGCAAGTATTCTGGCTACCACCTACCACTCTCAACCATCTTCTGGATGTACTATGCTGCAGCTTTTTCCGATACCCGTCTCGTGTCAAGCACAACCGTGTGTAATACCGTTCCTGCCCGATTGATTAGCCCAGTCCCATCTCCGTCTGCGATGTTTGCCCAGGATAAAAACCAGTTGCTTGGGTGCTTAACAGTCCTTTCCTCCTACCTTAACATCGGCATTGCCTTGATTCTCCAAGTGAAGTTGATTTGGACGCCTTCAAATTGTCTGGAATGTTAAATGAATAAACCAATTACAATCCCTTTTCAGTCCACTGCCGGAGCGGAGCGCAAGCATATCTTGTTTGGGTGACGGAATTCAACTTCCGGCACAGTGCGCCGATCTCGTTCCCATCAGAGTCGTCGGCTAACCAGTCGCACTCGGGGAAACCGAGTCGCACTTTTGGTGGACAAAAGTGCGACTCACACACATTAATGCGACTCAACAATTCCCACTCCCACTATTCTCGTATATACTCAGCCCAAACGAGGCAAGTCGAAGAATTTACGCAAAACGAGGAAGATCAAGGTGATATCGAGGAAGTTCGTGACTTCCTCAGAAGTTGTGCTACATTTTTGTGCTGGTTGTTGCAGCATGACGTCAACCTCGCATCCACATCCATGCGGAACAGTTGCGACTTAGGCAGCTTAAGGAGTCCACAGTAGATTGCTAGTATTTTAGCAACCGAGCAGCGAAGCGAAGAAGTGCTGGGCGACAGAGAAGAGGGTGCCAGCCGGTTGATCTTCGGGCCGCGGGGTGGCGTGTGCCTGGGCGGGCTTCGAGAAGCTCTAATGTACTCTTTTTTACTCCTCGCGCCCGTAGCGCTGCCTCGGGCGCGCTGCCATGCGTCCTTGTGTGGTGGCTCGGCTGTCGCTTTGACCAGCCACCAATGACCCAATTCCCTCGATCTATGGTGCGTCCTCTCCACTTACAGCTAATTGCAGTACCTAAGGCGCGGATTAAAAATCTCTGTTTTGGGATGTTTTCAAAGAATTCCCGATATCTCAGTCAGTTCTTCACCGATTCGCATGAAAACTATATAGATCTACTCAGTTAATTCATACGCAATTAGTGATAGAAAAAAGTCCATGAAAATATTATGTATTTGGAATTTTCTCCTATTGGGCTGTTTTCACACCAAAGGCCATCTAGCATGCTGAAAACATGTTCCAGTGGCCTAATTTTTGAGGAAGGACAACATGTATGACTGGAAGAAATTAGTGATAGAGCCAGAAATACGGATAAATTACTTTACAGTCCCTGCAGCTCCGTCAGATACATTCACCAGTTTTGGCCTTGAAAGATACTGTAAACATTGTATTTATTGAGGAATCTCATATGTTTCTGGCTCTATCACTAATTCCCTCAGTTATATATGTTGTCCTTCCCAATATATCAGACCACTGGGATATGTTCTTGGAATGCTAGACAGCTTTTGGTGTGAAAACAGCCCAAAACCAGAAAATTCCAAATACATAATATGTTCATGGATTTCTTTCTATCACTAATTGCGTATGAATTAGTTGAGTAGATCTACATAGTTTTCATGCGAATCGGTGAAGAACTGACTGAGATATCGGGAATTCTTTGAAAACATCCCAAAACAGAGATTTTTAATCCACGCCTTAGGTACTGCAATTAGCTGTAACCTCACTGAAGATCCCTATAACAGCCTGAACACACATTTCGTCGATAAGGACATGGTGTTTCCAGTGTCACGCCTCAAGTAGGGCAAGCACGAGTTGGTTTGTGAATCATGGAGACTATTTCCCAGTAGAACATTGAGTACAAGGTAGTAATTAATTATAATTCTCTGCTTCAAGTTTGCGCACCAACACATCGTTTCATAGATCCAGGTGTAGAACCCGGTGGACTTTGTTCAGTCTTGCGCCAAATATCTTTCGCTGATTTGAATTTTCTGGGGCACAAGCGAGAAAATTAAACCGTGGGGTAAATTGTGAGTCGTGTTCAGTACATCGTTCTCTTATGAAGTTGGTGGTCACTGCTAGTCCTTCATTCTGATTGACTTGCTGCTTTGAAATTATTTGTCAAAGTAAGAAATGAGTGAAATGAGAAAATCCGCCGTAAGACAACACAAGTCAAGACTTGTGCCACAAAGTCCAGACTCCAGACAGAAGAATCACTGCAGTCTCAAGAGTTTGTGTTGATTAATATTGAGTGCAAGTACAGCGTTGATTTCGTATTGTCGCACGCATCATTGTGTGTGGGTAGCTGTATTTGAATCCATGACAGAGTTTGTGTTGAGTTTCTGGATTTCTGCAGTTGTTCAACCAATGTTCGCCAAGGGCGGTCGCCGGCCAGGCACAGCTGCAACCATGCCAGGGTCCGCGACGGCGAGGCTAGCGAGCAAGGGTCTTGTTCGGTTCCCGTGAGACTCGGTGAAGCGCGGGAACGTGGAAGCATGTGGAAGCCCGGGTCTTGCTCGCTTCCTGTGCCTGTTGCTTGCTTCCGCTGCTTCTTGTTCTGGGTGCGAAGCACAAAATACTAGCAATCTACTGTCCAGAGTCAGTAGTGCAGTGGTCTTACTCGGCAGAGGAGAGAAGGCGGCGATCTTAGCAGCGAAGGTCAGAACAGCTGTCAGCGGCCACGGGTGCGGCCGGGTATGGCCGGAACCCACCGGATATGGTCAGACATTAAAACACTGCACTACTGACTCTGGACGAAGAACACCGGTGGCGGGCCGAAAATCTGACGTCCGTGGCGGTTCTGTGGTGTTCCGCTCCTTCCCTCCTAGAAGCTCGGGAGCCGAGTGAGACCAATGCACCCTCTTCTCCTACTGTCCACTCCAGCTTAAGCTGTCTTAGGTAATTAAATAAAGTCGTATGATTTTGACTTCTGCTTTCCTCCACCACATACTTCCTTGCACCGTCCCGCTCTACTCCTTCCTTTGCGTCTGCCACTGGCTCGTTTCCACTACGCCCGCTCAATCATACGCAATACTTCCAAGTCTCCTCGAGATCTCTGAAATCAATGCTTCAAGATCTCAAGACATGCATGGAAACAGCGCAAGACTTGGGCTTACTGCCACCTCAAGACCTCAAGACCTCCATGGGCAACTACTCAAGCCCTCAAGACTTCAAGATTCACAACGATACAAGATCACATCGCTGCCGCGGAAAGGCTAGTGGAGCAGACGGTTTCTTGACAAGCAAGAAAGGCATCGCATGGTTGGCCGAGTTTTGCAGCAAGATCGCGGTGCGGCGACAGTGACTACAGTGTATGCCCAGAGGATCCTCTGGTCTTTTGGCGACCACGCGACGGAGACCAGGGCCGAGGGAGGGCGACACCGAGTTAAGTCATCAGGTGAATCTCCGACTTTGTTACTCACCTTCATCCGCAGGTATCAAATAAGTCTTCAAGCAGCTTACATGAGCGGATACCAAGCAGGAGCTTCCCATCGCTGTATTCGACAGTGTGTTCACCACTTCTCCCTTTCAAATGTCGTGCTGATCGTCTTTCCTTCAGTTTGGTGTGGGTATCGCAATTTACGACATCGATGCTGTTCGTTCAAATAACTGTACGTTGTATCTATTCATTCCTTCAAGAAACATTCACTGATACTCTGTGTAGTACCCCGCATCCAGAGTGTGAATGCTCCGCATCGGAACTACGTGAGGATCGCCGTATGCTCCAACTGTTTGCAATCCCGACGGCGTTGGATTTCCTCCCTGGAGATGGGTGCACGGTGTCATGGCGCGAACGACCTATTTATTGTGATAGGTGTACTAGTAGCCCAAATAAATGTGATTTTATCCCAAATAAAAAATGCGATGCTCGACCTGTCTCGACGAGTACGAAACACCTCATTGTACCTCTAGTTGCCTCGTTTTGTCTCGATTTGGATCGAGGCACAACGAGCCCTGTCCGGATTATCGAGGCAAATCGAGGTGTCATCAAATTCCTCGATCGGCCTCGTTTTAGCTCGATATCCAGCTGGGTTTCTCACTGGGGTTCATCTCCATCATGATGTTGTGTGCCACCCATGAGATAACGGCATCATCATCCCCATCACCGTCAGCGATCAAATTGCAGCTTGGTTTCCACGGCCATCAAGAAAGCTGCACCATCTTGGAGACTCTGAAGTCAGAATCAATACCAATCTCCGATGGGAAACGAAAATTTCTACTTCGAAACTTTTTCACTCAGTTCCAACCTGCAAGTCATCCTCTTCTCCGAGTCTTTTCGTTCAAGACTGTTGCGAGACTGCAAGTTCAATTCCCTGCCATATTCAAGTGCCCCTCGAAAGACCGGTAGCGGCTGGCCTGCCCTGCGCTCTGTTTCTTTGTCGCTTTCCATTATCCTTCGCAGCAGGATGCCTGTTCAATTCAGGGCCCGGTCGTTCCTCAAAATCGAATACGCTTTTTAAAAACATTATCACCTGGCCTTCGCACTTATAACGGATGCGCGGTCAATTTTTATTTTTTCAAACAAAAACAGCCCATTACTCTTCCGCTCAACCAGTCCGGGGTAATTTCCACATTGAAGTGCGCGTTGAAGCCGTTTCTTTTTGGAACATTTCGCGGATTTTATTATAATTCTGTGATTGTGTAAAGTTCGCCTTTGTCTCAGTCCATTTCACTTTCGCCAGTTTGGATTGGTCTGCGCCAACGCCCTATTAGGTACGCAGTAATGTGAATTGCTGGCTCTTGTTCGATTCGGGATCAAGTGGTTCAAGTGCATAAGTTTTTTTCCCATTCATTTTCCTGTCTTTTCGAAGTGGAACCGTCACTTGACTCAACTTACAGGTCGATTTCCAGGACACCACTCATTCGATTCCGGCCCGGGTTAAACTAGCTGTTGACTCGACGTCTGCTTCCTTGTCTGAACCGCACCTGCAGTTTACATTCATTTCCAGGAGTGGATCCCGTGGGCCTGCGTTATGTCGTCGATTTCGGACAATTCCACTGTTATCGGCAAACTCCATCTATGAAGAACTGTATTTAGGACAGATTCCAACATCGAGAACACAGAAGCTTCAATCCATCAGGATCGAAGTTGGAAGTATATTACCAAAGTTAATCTAACAGTGTGCAGATGGATGACCTAGATGGCAAGGTCTTGGCCGACGCAGTCGGCGCTTTCCGGACCTGAATAGAACCAACCCTGGCACTCTCCTGCTCCTTATTTCTCGTCACATAGCTGTTTGCGGTACTAAGAAAATAATCCGAACATGGTGTGTGATACACCGCCTCCGCAGAATGAACGATTTCTTTTGGACCTAAACCTGACACGAGATGAACCTGTTTCAAGTGTGCAAAGGATGGGTTCAAAAAATTCAGCCTCACTTGCCAAGAGATCAAGGAATTGAACTCCATTTTACCATGATACCCAGTCTCTTGGGCTTACAAAGCCCATCTGTTTCAAGGACGGAGCCGATCGGAATATCGAATCTGCAATCACCACTCTCAACCCGCTATGATCGCCGCGGCGAGTCCAACTGTTGAATTGTATTATCACGAAACCAACTTGCTATGATCCTCGCGGCGACGATCCAAATTATGATCCCCGCGGCGAGCACTGCTGTGTCGCCGCTGTCTTCGCTGTCTTGTGACAAATTTGGCAACTATTTAAGACGCCCGCGGCTTTAGATCCTCTTTGCGTTCCTTCCCTCACTGTCGTCAGCATGTTCCTGCGTGGAGAGTGAGCTAGGTTATACTCAATCTGCCTGCTTATTTTCAGGCGTTGACCAACCCTTATAGTCGCTGCCACATATATTACTGGCTGGCTAGCTGGTCGCATCGAACTCATGTTTTCTTCGCCTCGGACAACTTCTCATTCCAGAACCTTCAATATTTCTGGCAGGCACACTCTTTCCGCACCCTCGCGCCACACTGCGCATTTCATTCTCATCTGTCGCGGCCGTTCTTCGGGATACTCGGCGATGGGAACAACCGTTCGGTGTGTGTCTCGAATTTTGGTGACCTGCACAGTCACACTACCGGGTTCATCGCCGCTGCTCCTTCCTCTCTGGTTTATTCACGGCCATCTGCCGAAAGACATCTCTTCATCGCCGGACCCTTGATTATTCACAGCTCTGTGATCTTTTGCCATCGCCAAGGCTAGTCACGCGCTGGCTCTACAGCTTTACAGCTTCACCTTATTTAGTTTATTTTGGGGTTTCTATTCGCTGCACGACTTGTGACTTGACCACATCTTCTGTGCCGTCCAGCAGCCCTATTGTCTCCACAGCTTTGGCTCCGCAATTTTACAGCTTATTCAGTGCTCTTTGATCGTAGCGCTACAGCGACAGCCAGCAGAGTCGCGTGTTCCTCCTATTCAGCAGACATTCGTGCGTTTCGTGATGTTCTACCGCGGCCGAGGACATCGTCCGCGTTCAAATCGCAGATACCATATTCTACACTCAACAAATGAAGAACTACTCTGAAAAATCCTAACGAAGACACCATTTATTTATGCATAGGTTAGTCGTTCAATGTGGTTTGAACAGAACGCCCACTAAACCTCACTGTTGCGCTCTCAGCCTGACAGACACATACGATTTCGTATCTCGATTTATAGAATCTGGGTTCATCCGCAGCGCTTTTCTCCTGGTTCATTCACAACCATCAACGACTACAAAATCCTACCCTATATTCTTTATCCTAAATTCCAACATTCGGCTGGATAACCCCGAGTTCTGCGTTGGTCGGAAACTTCACTATCCAAGGTAATTACATGTCAGGGCACTCGAACGTGGAGATGCTTTCAGTGCTGGGTGGGCCGTTTCCGTACAAAGGCCCCACAATTCTCTGTTCAGCCGCGAATTGCGCGGCTTTATTGTGAAAGGTTGCGATTTCACTTATTCGGCCGAAGTGGTGGGCTCGTTACCTCTACTAACTTCGGATGCAAATGCTCCTCCATGCTGGTCCCAGAAGGCCGGTACACGTGTCCGAGAATTATAGAATAATACGTTCGAATATCCCTAAAAATACCACTAGAAGCAGCGACCATGTGGGCACTTTGCCTCACCACGTATTCAGCTTGTGGCTCCTGCTTCGCGGGATTTCGCGATTGGGTCAGAAAGACGAAACAGAACCGGTGTAGGGATTCACAGGTCAGGTGACCATTCATTCGTACTAATTACGCGCTGTCATTCAGTCCGAACCCAGCTTAATTCCAAACTCTACCAAGTTGGATCTAGTCGCATGGTAGAACCTGAATATCTGACGTCTGTAAATTGTATCAATCAGATTTTATTACCAATCGTCCTGAGTGCTCACTGGCGGTTTGCCTTCGAACTCTTCTGTTTCTTTTTCTGAAATGCGGGTTGAGGCAGATGTTATCGTCCCTGCTCCAATCCCATCTCCCTGGCCTCCACCCAGCTTTCGTGCCAGAGCCGTGTTCAACCCTCGCGAGAGGAATTTGTTAGCCACGAATGTAAAAACGGGAATGTGCCTTGGCACCAAAAATCCCCGAATGAAAATGCACTGATTTTCCGTGCCGGGTGGCCAGTCTTTGCCCGAAATACGGACTGTAGCCGACCCAAAATCCTTCCACTGGTACTGCGGAGCCCAAGTGCCCTCAGCTATTCCGACCACCGCTAATTTTAATGACATTCCGACTGTGCCGGATGCTGCCGAGGTAGTTGCGATTCCCCAGGACGCGGTTTTATCGCAGCCTGTTACGACGAACAGGGAACCGGTGGCCGGTAAGAAGTCTCGGGCGAATGTGTACCAACGAGTGGAATATTTCCGAACGTGCGCTCGGAACGTTTCAAGCGGTAGGAGGTTCTGGCGAGAGCCCCCCTGGGGCAACACGAGCATAGCACCCTCTTTCGATTGTAAGTTGAATGTAAGGCTGCTGCCGATGGATATGGGGAAACCACTGTCGGATGTCAGAGAGTGCACTCCGAAGTTGAATTGACACGCACGGGATTACAGATGACCCTCCCATATCCAAAGTTGCTTCAGAAACGCCGCAAGTGGCTATTATGGACCCGGGAGAATAGTATGCTCGCTTGGAGATGTCGCGACTGTTTAGAGGGAAAGCCGCAAAATCCGGAGGGACACCATAGGCACTGTTTATCGGATGTGTCATTGGCGAACACGCGTTGAAGAGGAAGTCGAATGAGCCGTCGTGCCAAATCCCTACATCTCCAATGCTGACACCGACTTGTCGGTAGTGGATGGGGAGATTTTCGTTTGGTTCTGGGGTAAACTGAGGGATCCCATGTTTTTGGGACGTCAGGCCATGGTATAGCTCACTGGCGGACTTGGGCATGGTGTGATGAGTTGAAGTCAAGATCGGCCGTGGATAAAATTGCTCAAAAGGAACTGAAATCACTTTCCGGCGGTTTTCACATCAGACATGAAAATAAGTTCCGTCAATCACTTGAACCATGCGCAGACTTTGCACCGCATAACCAAGAAGAATTCTGCCAGAGCGATCCAGGAGGAATGAGTTCAGTATATACTGAGAATAGTGTTGAAACCATATTTGAGCAATCTTGAAGCCAGCTTGAAGCGTAAAGTAAGTTTGAAAAACTGAATTTTACAAGTCGTCCCACGTGACGGAGGAAAGTGAACAGGAATCCCAAAGAGGAGAAACGCTAAAGCTGTCAAGTCGACGTTTGCTGTCCGCGACTTGAACGGTGATTATGATCTCTAATAGCGGCAGAAGATCAGAGAGCTGTTGAGCTGTGGAATGGCTGTTGAACACTTTGTGATGGAGAGCTGTACTTCGGCAGATGGCCGTGAATAGACTAGAGAGGAAGGAGCAACGGCCGTGAACCGGTGGTGTGACTATGGAGGTCACCAAAACTAAGGACACACACCGAACAATTGTTCTCATCGCCGATTATCCCGGAGAACGGCCGTGGCAGATGAGAGTGAAATGCGCAGTGTGGCGCAAGGGTGCGGAAAGAGTGCGCCCGCCAGAAATATTGAAGGATTTGGAATGAAGAGTTATCCGAGGCAAAGAAATTATAGGTTCGATACGACCAGCTAGCCAGGCGGTCATGCATATAAGCCAGAACAGGGAGGGTCGGTCAGCACTTGACGATAAGGAGGCAGATTGAGTATGGCCCAGCCCCGCAGGAACATGCTGACAGTGAGGAGGGAACGCAAAGAAGATCGAGAGCTGCGTTCCCCTTAAATATAGTTGCCAAATTTGTCACACGACAGCGAAGACAGCGGCGACAATTCCGAGAGAAGCACTTTGGATCGTCGTCGCCGCGGGAATCATAGCAAGTTGATAATAATTCAACAGCTGTGCTCGCCGCGGCGACCATGAAGGGTCACTTAACGGTAGGGAGGCAGATTGCCCGCAGGAACATGCTGACAATGAGGGAGGGAATACAAAGAAGATTGAGAGCTGCGTGCCCCTTAAATATAGTTGCCAAATTTGTCACACGACAGCAAAGACAGCGGCGAGAATTCCGAGAGAAGCACTGTGGATCGTCGTCGCCGCGGGAATCATAGCAAGTTGATAATACAATTCAACAGCTGTGCTTGCCGCGGCGATCATAGCAGGTTGGTGATCGCAGATTCTCCTTGATGGTTTCAATTCTCAGAGCGCCCAATCAAAAGGCTTTATCAATTTCTGAGGGCCCTCCGGGCATCCCTGCGACTGGCAATTTACTGGCCAGATTGTCGTGCTCTAGTAATAGTATTAGTAGGCAATCATAAATCGTGCAACCTCAAATTCAAGTTTTGAATTTTGGACTGGTCAGTTGCCATCCAATGATTCTTCAATGCAGACCCTCTGGTTGATTGCATTCATCAAAATGTTACAGTTTTGCTTTGCAGAGGGTTTGGATATTTGCAGGCAGACTTTTCAGGGGCAAACAGTACGGATATCACCAGATTTATAATGCACGACTGGGGGGCAATTGATGCAGACGGTACTCGGTTTTTTGGAGGCCAGTAGTGGTACAAATATCACTGGATTGGTAATCCTGGTGTGATCGATGCAGACGGAGTGCTCTGTTTGGAGACCCGGAACTGTTCTAATCCCAGGAATTATATCTTGATGGTTCTCTAAGGATTCCAGTCACTCAACTGTAATTCCAAATTGTTTCATGTACAAATTTTTCATCTGGTAAACACTCTCCTCATTTTTGTCTCCTTATTGCTATTTTCAAAAAATAATGACACAACCCAAGGGGCAACCGATCCCCGAAATTTACACTACACCTCGAAATTCTTTTTTTCAGAGGAACGAGAGACCCCCACCCCCTCCAAATCGGGAAATCATCTTTGAATCTAATTTCACATCATGTTTTTGCCATCAAAACCCACTACAGTTGAGTTTGGGGCCTCAGAACCATCTGATTTGTAGAAGAATACTTCCAGAACAATCCTTCAGCTTTCTGCCAGGTACTTGAGAGAGATTTGACCCAAAAAAAAAATTCAACAACCAGCAGGGGATCGATCCCACATGACATCCCACTACATTTGGTGAGGCTGTGCACCATAGATAAGGGTAGATTTACCAAATATGGCAATAATGCTTTGTCTTATAACTCAGCAGCCACTTCATTACAGCAATTTGCGGTACTCAAGGTGCAGGGCAACCACATTCAAGATACTTAATTCAGCAGGTACCGGTGCGCTCCGTCCCCATTCGACAATCTATTTACCAGGCTCTTATCTCATCTCCTCTCATCCCAACCCGCGCCAGCAATTGGGGTCGGTATTCAACCCCGTTTCGATTCAAAGCGTGGCACGTATGTATGGATGTATGAATCCCTTGGCAGCGCAAGAACAACTAACGAACGAACAAAGAAAGAACATTCATTTCGGAACATAAGGATAGAATATACGTGTATGTAGGAAGTCTGCACATTGGCCTTAGTATGAATGAAAAGGGTTTGAGTAGCTTCCGACCACAAAATGGCATCCAAGATATACATATGGGAGGCACGCAGGGAGCGCGGCGCGTTTAGACAGAGATGGCTATTGAGTGTTGTACTAAAGGGCCGACGATGGGCGCGAGGAGCGCGAGACGAGCAAGAGTCGAGGCCTGGGGCGCTACTGAAACATTGGTGTGAGTAAACTGTGGGCTTTTGTCAAACACATCGATGCGATGTAAATAAGCGCTCATCGAGCAGATGAGAAGACGGACGCATACCGTATATGAACTCGGTAGCGTAGACCTGGATGGCAGCCCCGGGTCGGCGACTCGGCGACACCTAGACTGTCTTCAAAAAGCGTGCGTGAACTTGATGAGGACGATAAAAATGGAAATGGATTACTGCCAGGAACAGTCAGAACGGACGCGAGGTGGGTCGTCGAATTGTCGAAATAGCGATGATGGCGCGGAACGCAGCGTGGCTCCCACGGCCTACACGAAATGACGCGC
Source organism: Mycena galopus ATCC 62051 (assembly GCA_014925785.1). Classification (NCBI taxonomy): domain Eukaryota; kingdom Fungi; phylum Basidiomycota; class Agaricomycetes; order Agaricales; family Mycenaceae; genus Mycena; species Mycena galopus. Next base: position 189,633 of record WIQG01000182.1, read on the forward strand.
ACACGACACCACCCTACGGAATGGCCACGTCCCGGACGCGATCTCGACGACTGTCCGAATCGGAGCTGGTGTGGGCGGAGTTTGTGGAGACGCAGGGGAAGATGAAGCCGCCGTTAAGCGAGATGAAAGCGGCGTCTGTGTTGAGCAATTAGCAAATGGGTGCGACGGAGACTGGCTAGATAGGATGTATGAAAGCAAGCGAAGAAAGGAGGAAAGCGGTCTGTAATGTATGGTGGCACGATCGGGTCCTACGATTACCAGTCGAGTCAGTATTAATCGCGAATGAAAAACGGATGAATCTGAAAGAATTAAAGAAAATAGAGAAGGACGGCAACGCACCTGGTCCCACACAGAGCCCTGGTTGCGCTGGATCGTCAGAAAATGGGTCGCAGCGTGTACACACTCTGCCGATGCGGCCACTTGTGCCTTTTGGTATGCGTCCGGCGGGTGCGGCGGTACAGGTTCCACGCGCTCTGTTTGCCCCTCGCTTGCGGGGTCGCTCGAGATAGGACTGGGAATGGGGCTGAGGCTCGCAGTGAACTCCTCGCTGGTGCCCGTCCCCTCTGCGTCGACGTTCATCTCTATGACATGCGCCACCCGTCTTCGACGTCCGCACCTCATACTTCCACGCCCTGACCTGTGTGCTCCGAGTCCTCCTCCGTCCCCGCCCAAGCTATCCCACTCTCGCTACATAAACGAATCCTCTTCGTCGCCATGGATCTGCTCGTAGGTGACGCCGCGCGGTCGATGCGGCGGCGGAAGTTGTAGAGGTTCGGTCAATTCAGTGAGTTGCGATGTTATCATAGCTTCGGAAAACCAGAGTGAAAGACGAAGGAGGTGAGATAACGGCATCACCATCACCATCACCGTCAGCGATCAAATTCCAATGCGTCTTTGATGCGTCTCATCTTGGTGTTTCCACAAAGAACCGTAGTGGGTCCACGGGGCAATGTGTGAAAGTCGAAGTCGCACGCAATAGTGAGTCGCAAGGGAATGTATTCGGGGCGCGGGGACACAAGCGCGAGGGATACGAGAGACTATGGAAATAGGGAAATACAAGCCGAATATAAGGGAGATGCTGTGCGACGTATAGGGGGGTAGATAAGGTAACCGGGCAACGCGGTGCGCGACGATCCCATTTCCAACACAATGTCTTTACGACAGACATCCCAATTAGTTTCTGTGCCGCCACTGATCAAGAAATCTCCAGCACTCGATCTTGCAATACCAATCTTCGAGGACAATCAAAATTTTCTACTTCGAAAATTTTGCGCTAGCGAGTTCCATCCACCCTGCAAGTCATCCTCTTCTCCGAGTCTTTTCGCTCAAGACTGCAAGTTCAATTCCCTCCCATATTCAAGTGCACAATGCCCCTTCTCGAAAGACCGGTGGCGGGTGGCCCGCCCCTGCGTTCTGTTACTCCGCTCGCATTCTCCATTATCCTTTGCAGCAGGATGCCTGTTCGATTCAGGCCCCGGTCCTTCCGTTGAAATTTCATGGGTTTTTTTTAAAACATCACCACCCGGCCTTGGCATTTACTCGAGGTTTGACATAGGCGCAAGAAGACCCGTGGCAGGTGGTCCGCTCCAGCGCTATGTGAAAATTTGACTTTCAATTAGTCAAAGTGTGAGTAGCCTCGTTCGATTCGGGTCCTAGAACGGATGCGCGGTCAATTTTCTTTTTTCAGACAAAAACAGCAGTGTTCTTCCGCTCAACCAATCAGAAGTTGTTTTTACGGCAAAGGCCGCGGTGTATGGCGGTCAATGTGCACTTTTATTAACGGGTGTAAAAAGGCCCTGTTTTGACAGTATAACTGTCGTTTTGAGCAAGTAATTTAAAAGTGTTGAAGAAATATAAAAACTTTCTGTCTCCCATGAAAAATCTTTGGTTGAAACACGTTGTGAAGAAAAAAGTGCTGGAGGCATAAAGTTTGTTCAAGTGTTCAAAAAGTTTTTTTGAAGAGAATAAAAAGTTAAGAAACTTTAGTTAGTCAGTTGTAAAACTTTTGTTGGTGAAACTTGGTAACAAAACCTTTGTTGAATGAAGAATGAAGAGGAAAACTTTGGATGCTAGGGTTAGCACGGCCACCTGTCAGTGATTGACAACCGGCATGATCGGCAACCTTTGGCCGGTTCTCGTCATTCTCCCCGTACACACCTTCTTTATGGCCCTACTATCATAGACCATAATTTGGAGACCCATATTCAAATCCTCCAAGAGGCCTGAGGGGTGGTTGGCAGAAGTAAAGGGTAAAAGTACTTTGAAACGGCGAAGAGCAGCAGATCCTGCCGATCATGCCGGTTGTCAATCACTGACAGGTGGCTGTGCTAACCCTAGCACCCAAAGTTTTCCTCTTCATTCTTCATTCAACAAAGGTTTTGTTACCAAGTTTTCACCAACAAAAGTTTTACAACTGACCAACTAAAGTTTCTTAACTTTTTGAACATTTGAACAAACTTTATGCCTCTGGCACTTTTTTCTTCACAACGTGTTTCAACCAAAGATTTTTCATGTGAGACAGAAAGTTTTTATATTTCTTCAACACTTTTAAATTATTTGCCCAAAATGACAGTTATATTGTCAAAGCAGGGCCTTTTTACACCCGTTAATAAAAGTGCACATTGACCGCCATAGCAGTGAAGCGTTGGCCGTTTCTTTCTGCAACATTTCGTGGATTTGAATTAATTCTGTGATTGAAAGGTTCGCTTTTGTCACTCGCTATTCAGTCTATTTCACTTTCTCCGGTTTGGATACAAGTATGAGAAGACCCGTGGCGGGTGGTCCGCTCCAGCGCCCTGTTTTTCAGCCTGAGTATGGCACATGAAATCCACAGCTGGCGCCTGTTCGATTCAGGTGCGAGTCTGGAGCAATCGTGTCTTGAATAACCTTTTTCGGAGTAGTGTGAATTGCTCGCTCTTGTTCGGGATCTTCATTTTATTTTTGAACTGTGGAATCACCAGTTGACTCAACTAACAGGTTTGGTTCCCAGGACGCCATGCATTCCACTCAGGCTCGGGTCTTAGCTGCGGTCTCGACATCTGATCCCTTTGCTGAATCGCACCTCGCGCTATTTTCAGGAATGAAACCCGTGGCCTGCGTTGTTTCGTAGATTTCAGCCCGACGGTAGTTTCTGTAGTTTGCCGTCTCTCATTCATCATTCAACCACATTCACTTGTTCGAGCTTGAATAGAGGGATAACAAGACCTGTGGCGGGTGGTCCGCTCCAGCGCCCTGTGGAACAGATGCTCGTCAAACTTCCAGCTGGCGCCCGTTCAACTCGGGACCGGGTCTTGGCATGGCCTTAATCTTTTCCTTTTTGAACCGTGCAGTCGATATTTGATTCAACTTATAGCTCCCCATTTGGCTCTGGATCTGTTGATTTCGACCATGGACCTGCTCGATTGCACCATTGGCGTTTCCACCAGCTTTCTCCAGAATACAAGTATAGGAAGACCCGCCGCGGATGGTCCGTTCCAGCTCCCTGTGTGCCAGTGTGTACTTACTGCATCTCGTCCGGTTCGGGTTCGGGTATTTCGGAGTTTCTCGGTCCCTTTCTCTTCCAACAGCACATTGATATTTTACTCAATACGTGGCAAGCGGTCCTGGTCCGTCCTCTAAGCTCCTTCCAAATTCCAGGAATGACGTGAGTTTCACCTTTTCTTGCGCATCATACGTTCTGTCAATATTATTCGAGTTTGAATAGAGGCCTAAGAAGACTCGTGGCGATGGTCCGCTCCAGCGCTCTATGAAGGAGATGTTCGGAACTAAACAGCTGGCTCCCGTTCGATTCGGGATTGGGTCTTGTGATCGCCGCTGACATTTTTTTTCTTCCTGAAACGCCACACTGTCCTGCGCTCAACTGCTATGGGGTCATTTTTTGGATCGAAGATACCTCTGGAACATATTCCGAATTTCAGTTCTGTAGTTGCAATCGCCGTTTGGATTTAAATTTTATATGTTCACTCACTGCAGTTTTGTACACGGTATCCTTTTAGCCTGCCAGTCGGCGTTCCGATGCTCGTACTTACACTGGGTTCAATAAAGGTAGAGCGGGATCCGCGGCAGTGCCAGTCCGCGCACCGGCATCGCTTATGACTTTCGCAACTTTCTAGCAGGCGTCCCGTTCGATTCGGCTTGGGATTAATGCAATTGAACTCGTGTGCTCTGTTCGATGACCAGCTTTTTAACGAGGACGATACCCGTTTGTTTTTCACCTTCTGATTTCGCTAAACTACTATACTTAGCATGCGCCAGGTCCTGGTCCATCGGCCTGTTTTACATGTGAATATCAATTCGATCACGGCCTTCAAGTTTAGTTGTAATGCTCAGTGCTGCCGTCTCTATCACTTGTGTCGAGGGAACAACACCCATGGCGGGTAGCCTCCCCAGCCTCCTGTGATGAGGCCGTCAAGATGGGCTGGCAGCCTATTCGGTCCGGGTTCGGGTCTTCACAAGGCAATCTACGCGAATTTTGTTCGAACTGTACATTATTATGCGGCTGTTTTTTCCAAGATGGCAAGTTTTTCAAAGTGGTGAGTGGTGGGTGCCTGAGCTTTTTCAAATTCCAGGTGATGTGAGTTCCCCTTCCTCATGCGTTTGACGTATAATCTCTCACTCCCTTTCTTCACGTTTGATCCTTTTGTGTTCAACATAGTTGAGAGGGAATTTGAATGTAACGGACGCGCAGAATGAAGAGCAGGCGAGATGGTTGGAGATGACCTCGACTCGGTCTTCATCGACTCCACCATCTCGCATCGTTGCGGGCCAGTCGATGAGCCCGTGAGGCGGAGCAAGATCCACAAGAAATATTGTGTAGATCTGTGTGCCAGAAATTTCAGCTGACTCAAAATTCAACTGCGAAGAAACCTGAGAATGATGTCGCACCCAAGGAAACAACGGGAGAATGAAAAACTCTAGACTTAGTCCTGGCTCGGATGACCCACTTCCGCTTGACTTCTGGATCCTCGGCGGTGATTCTCACTCGAGGTTCGTTAGACTGCCTGTCACGGTGTTTAAATGTCAACGGGGCGAGGCGATGGTGAGTTGCCTGACTGCGAAAATAAGGTTCAGCGGCGGGGAAGCAAGGAGAAAGGTCAGAACATAGGTTGCACTGTACGGTGGACGCATCGCTGCCTGGGCCATGGAGTTCAATAAGCTGGAAATATTTATTGGAGACATCCTGCGCCATTGGTTCGACGTCGATTTTGGGACCCAAGGACAAAGATTACGAGACAGCGCAGGAAGATCTATGTTGGTATTTTTGTCCCGAGTCTAGACTCGGTGTTCGCATCGGGTGAGACGGGAGAATGGCGGCAGCGGTATGAGGTGTGAGGTGTAGGTAGTTGCCAACGAATACTAGGGTCATCTTGGAATGATTGCGACGAGCACGATGCTTGAGGGGGCATTGTGAAAATTTAGGAGAGGTGGTGGTGCTCAAACTAGGCGGACATACCCAGCTCTGGATGGTATATTTGGATGCACCGCCAGCCGCTCGTGTCCGCAAAGAGCCTGTCTCTGACTTACTTCGACAAGAGGGCCGACGACGATAATCCAGAGCAAAAAAGCAGGCATGAGAGAGAAAACAGAGGAGTCACAGACGGCGGAAATCGGGAGAGAGGTGGCGAAAATCGAAATCCCAGAGCTGTCATAGTTAATCACGCTCAGCCGACTCTGTGCTTACCATTGTTCATAGTAGAACCCGGCTACTCAAAAAGGAGAGGAAGCAACAAGGGGGAGGCCGGCGTTCTCGCTCGGAGAACGGAGGAGGATCTGTACGGACCGAAGCCCCGCATTCCCGTGTCACGGTTGTGGGACATAGTTGTCGTTGGCATTAATATCCACACTTCCGCTGGCCACCAACTGCTCCGTTGAGGCCAGTGAGTCGGCGGCCGCAGAGTCAGCAGGCAGAGATGGTGGCGAAACTTTGACGCGGGTGTAATTGGTTGAGTTAGACGAATCAAAGACAAATACTAGTTGGTGGGCCAAGGATATTTTGGGCACCTACGCCTTCTATGGTAAGTTCGCCCCGCGATCACGTCCAGAATGTCCAGCATTTTGATCGTGAAGTATTGCAGCCGCAGTGGGTCGCCGTGGATGTCTGTGGGCGACAGACAGATATTTGTTTGGCCTTTGGCACTTGGCTTCGTTGTTAGTCTCGAATCCATACATGGTAAAAAACATTGATCAGCTGAGCGACAAATGGTGCTCGTCCATATCGGGGATCTTACACCGAATTGCAAATTCGCGTGATGGTGACTATGATCTCGCCTCTTGCCCCGTACACCCATCCCGATCGTGTCGAGGATCTATTGTGTGTCCACGACCCTCATGGACCAACAAGAGGGTATCCTCCAAAATCAACGTGCCTCCACAAGCAAGTCCCAAGCATGTCCGAAATAGTCGACAAAGGTTGCCGGCGCGCAGGTTGATGCGCTATCAGCCCCGTCCAGGCCCTATGTGGGATGCGCATCACGAAAAGAAGACGCCTTGCGACATTGTGCCGCCCCAATCCGCCAAAACCACCTTTTTGGTCGAAAGGTTCTCACCCAGCCGATCTCTTGCGACACTTGCCTTGTCTGGAAATTTGCGCGGGGTCTGAATTTATCGGCAAGTGCCGCTCTCACTGGAAAAGTGGATGAATGTCAGAGATGCTTTCGCACGGCGTGCGAGCCAATCAATTCCAATTTTTGATGGATGGAACACTCGCGAATTTCCTTTCTTGGGAATTGTTCTATTTGCGTCACATTCTTCGTCACGGCGCGCTGAAAGAGATAAAAAGCGGCGCTACAGACGGACATCTTCCACACCAGGACATCCAGGGCCTTCATCTCGCTCGTCATTTTCATCCCTCAGCTTCCCTCCGTCTCCATCGTCCCTCGACGACTTTTTCTTTGTTCCATCGGTACGTTTCCTTTGTGGGATAAGCCGTAGCGGATTGCTTGCTGACGTTATCTCCATCTTTCTCTCTCTCTCTCTCTGTTGCGCCACGTGGAATGAATTGCGGACCCACACAGAATAAGCGAATTTGTCCTTTGTGCCAACGGCGGTGTTGCAGAAGATGTCAGATCGGTGGTATACTGGCTTTAGCTCACTCAATATCAACAACCAACTCTCCACTGGACCGTTCCGATCTTATCATTCCTCCGACGAGTCAGATCCCGGTTCCCCCGGTGGCGGGTTTGGCACGGGATATGATTCTGGAGGTCACCGGCATCCAACCCCCTCATTTTCGGCCCACGGACGGCTTCTGGCGCTAGAAGAGAGCCCTTACTTTCCTCCACGCGAGCCCCCGCAACAATATGTCTCCCCCGCGAGTCTCATGGCGCCAACACACGGTCATCCTCAGGTAAGGATTTTCGACACGTGCACGGCCAAGAAAATTGAAACTCAGTAATATCTACAGTATTTTGACGATCGAAGCCAACAACATTACAGACCTCATGTGGAGGACCAGTGGACCTCGCCGCCGCCGTATTACGCGGCCGACCCTACCCAGTACTACGTTCCTCCTCCTGGACCCCCCATGCCGACCGCGATGCCTCCCAGCGCCTTTCAGCAGCCGTCGAGGTTTCCCGACGCCGGTGAATATTTACGGAATCAGTTGAACTTGCCGTTCGGCGCTACTGTCAATTTGTGGTCTCTTCCTGAGCCAGCGGGTGGAGAGCGACCTTCCATACCCCTTCCCATGCTCATCAAGCTCGCCATATACGGCAGCCCGAAGAAGCGGCTGACGCTGCAAGAGATCTATGGAGAGCTGGCGAACCGTTTTCAGTGGTTCCGGGAGCATCAACATGAACAAGCGTGGAAGGTGAGGCCCGACGCCATGTTCTTTGTCTTTTTTTTTACTCACGCACGTCAATGTCGGTCAGAGCTCCATACGTCACAATTTGTCTCTGAAGAAGATGTTTGTAAACACCCCACGGCCGGTGACGGAGCCTGGAAAAGGCAGTTACTGGGAGCTTGATATTACGGCCGGTGAAGGGAATTCACGGCTGAGAAAACGTAGCAAGAAGAACGCTTCCCGAGACGAGGACGACGTCTCCGACGATTCCTCTTCTTCCGAGAATGATCACACCGACGCCGAGAATCGTGCAACTGCCACTGCTCGCCGCCACTCACCATACTCTCAAGGTGGTTCCCGCCTCCGTGCGAACAGCGATCGGTCACACCGATCGTCCTCCCCACCTATCCCAGGGGGGGGCAGCCACAGCCGGGCCGTGCCCATGATCGATCCTCCCGCATCGCAGAGGCGCCCGTCGGCTTACGGCCAGCCTGGATACAGTCAAGCCTACGTTCCCATCAACCCCGCGCAAAGCAGTGGCCCATCGAGCCTTATGCCGCCCCCTGGCCATGCGTTGTCACACTCCCGTTCAGCTATTCCCCTCGACGCAAAGCCGTCTGGGAGGCTGTTACGCCCACGCCCTTCGCTGTCCTCTACCATGCTGCCACCTTCCTCGATCACCGGCGGACCTGTGTCGCCGACCGACGAGGCGTACGCAAAGAGCCGGCGACGTGCCTCGGGGCGTCACTGATAATATTCAATCGTGCGTTCCGTCCTTGATCGTATTAGCCGCATCGCTGATTATGACCCCCGCTTCTAGGCGTCCCAAATTTATGCCTCACGACCTTGTCCCGATGCTCCGAACCAAGAAACAAAATCAAAGCAAACGAGGTTTTATACCGCCGTCCATTAACACTCTGTTCCTCTTTCTATCCTATTTGCAACTTCATTTGTATTATACACTTATGTCTGCGTCGCGCATGGCGCGCGCAATCGGCACTGATATCCATGCATTATAGAGCTTTCTGTTCATGTAAAGTAGACGGTACTTATACTGGGTTTGCGGAATTCATGTATTATATAGTTCTGTGTACTTGACGTGGGGTCGAAATTGGATTTCAATACCCTAGGCCGAATTATATTTTCTTTGCAGAACTATTTCTGCGAAACGGAAGCAAGGGGCGTTGAGGTGTTACATTAATCTGTGTTGTTAATATTATGTAATCATGTTCGGACAATATCATGCGCCGATGATAAACATGTGCGTAATAAATCCGGCTTTTACCGGTCGCTTGTGCACTCGGACCACCACAATGCTTTTTGAAAAATCAGCCCTGAAAATTGCTTCCGCTCGATCTGGATGGAATCTCGATGCGTGGCAGTACCTCCCCGTCGAGCAACGAACCAAGCCCCTCCCAATTATCATAATGTGAGTGTGGAACTCCTCCCAGTCAACGCATGTACCGACGAAGAACTATAGGGCTCACGGTTTCGGCGCAGACAAGACCATGGGTCTCGCATACTATGCCGAAGCATTCGCTGCGGTTGGCTACGCGTGCATTGTCTTCGACTACCGCCGCTGGGGCGCGTCAGGTCAGTGCCGAAAATGTAGGTTTCGGGGATGGTTATAATTGTGGAGCAGACGGCACGCCACGCCAGGTGTTGATAGTCAAAGAGCAGCTGGAAGACTACCGCACTGTGATAAAGTACGCGCGCCAGCAGCCCCAGTTTGACCCGCAGCGGCTCGTCGTGTGGGGCTCGAGCTTTTCTGGTTGGTGCCCTGGTTTCATCTTGGATCTCCGTTTATGCTTCTGTAATTTTAGGAGCGCACTCAGTCACACTGAGTTCAGACGTAGGCCACAATTACATCTCGTGTTCAGGTCTTTTATCAGTTCTGTTTGATTCAGGCCACCGTCAATGCAGCCGCTGCAATGGCGCAATGTCCATACACTGGTGTATCTCCTCCGTTGCCTCTGGACATTACTTACGCCAAGATTGCGGGCTCTGCAATTCTTGACCTGGTGAAACAAGCGCTTGGCTTCGCCCCAAAATATATTCCAGTCATCGCAGAGCCCAACACCCTTGGCGCACTCACAACCGAAGGCACCAAGTCGGGGATGTTGGCGATTTGCTCGAAAGACGTGTATGTATTATGAGAAACTATGTCTTTAAGCTTGCGTCTGACCCGTACTGCCAGTGAATACAGGAATCAGGTACATCTAGGCTAATCATCACCAAACCCACCTTGTAACGCATGTCAGATCTCTGCGTCGTCTCTTCTCCAAGTACCACCCTATCAACCGCGCGCAAAGGCGGCGTCGGTCAACTGCCCGCTTTTAATTGTCCTCCCCACTGAGGACAACCTGTGCCTGCCCGAGGGCGCAGTGCAAATATCCAAAGCCACTGATAAATGCGAATTGGTGTCTCTACCATGTGGGTCTTCTCGTTTTCGTGACTTGACGCATTAAATTGCGAATTCGTTTGATACAGGCGGGCATTTCGACCTATATCACGGCATGTCGCATCACGTAGAGTCGCTTGCCGCGCAGCTGGAGTTTCTCAAGAAACATGTACCCGTGTGACGCGCCGTACAGCTAGTCAGGCTTCAGCTAAGTTTAAAAGAGGGCTGCATAACAACGGCGTATTAGAATTATTAGTCGTGATTAAATACCTTCTTTTCAGGAAGGGTATACCTCCCGCGGAGCGTTGCCCTGTTTGACCTCGATAACATAAACGAAGCACGAGGGATAAAAAGGTGCGATAAGTTGACCGGCACAGTTGTCTTCACTGGAATGTGCTAGCCGTTGGTTTCGTCTACTTCGATAGTACAGTGGAGAACAACTCATCATTTCAGGCTGCTGCCTTCCAGCGCAGGGTTTTATTCGAGATGGCGCTCAGGTATGGTGATTTCTCCTTGTCATCGAAAATGGGAAGAAAATCTCGGCCGAACTGTGTCCAATCCTGCAGAAATTGTGTCGCTCTCTGAAAAAGACGACTGCGATTATGAAGTGAAATTGAACCGAGGCCCTCCGTACACGGATCATGAACTTCCGCGTGAGACCCACATGACGATCCCAGTCAAGTACACCTTGCGTCCAGACTCCAGCGGTTGTCAAATCTTGAAGATTACTGAAGATGTGCTGTTGAGGGCCAGAAGGAAGAGGTCGTTTGTGAGAGTTATGGGAAGGAATGAGGCGACGTTTATCTTTTGAGTATCCAATGCCCTCGATTCTTCGACCCACGCGAAGACATGCACGGGAACAAATGCATCAACTTGAAAGCTTAGACTTGGCTTAGACCATCCTAGAAACTTGCAATTTGGTGGAAACAGCAAGGAAACAGTCAATGAGATAGAGACCGTCCGAGCTACCGAAGTCAGAACATAAATTTCCATCAGAAGACCCCGTCCTGTCGGCCGACCGCTATTTGCCTTTGCTGAGTTGACGCGCTTCTTGAAGTTGGAGCGCCCACGTGCATAATAACATCACATCTCGGCTATTTCCACTTTGGGTCCGCTACCGCCGCCAAACCGCCATTGTGGCCTGATTCCGTCCGAACGACCTCTATGGAGCACTCCATAACTACCCCAACAAAGAAGGTGAACCCGTTCCAATCTCGTCCGGTAAATATTCCTAGAATTGTCCTTTTGAATCCTTCATCGATATGCAAGCTAGAGACCTTCGACGAGCTGACCCACTACTTCAAGTATGCCTCTTCCGCGTATAGCCCGGTCTGCATGCGCCCGAACGGCAATACCTTGGTTTTGCAGGTTGGCCATGCCTAGTGCAGTGTAACAAATCCGGCGCTCAAACCAATGCGTAGTTTGGAAACCACATCAGCGATGTCCAGGGCTTCATTGCGCGCGATGATGAGCGTAAAGAACTCGTCGTGGCTCTGCGCGGAAGGTGAGTACGAGGCTATCTGTCTGTCGCAATTACTTGAAACCTCGGCGTTGCAGCGCCTCTATCACGGACGCATTGCTTGACGCAAACATCCTGCTCGTCCCATTCTTGACGCCTGGCGTAAAGCTTCCTCGTACGTTTGTCTTGAAATATCTGTTGAATCCTGGTGATAAATAAATATCTAGCAAAAGCACGCGTGCACGCCGGCTTTCTCGCGGCGTATGTGATTCACCCAAGCTGCGCTTTCTGTCTCTAATTCGTCGACAGGTGGGATACCGTCGCCTTGCAAATCACTGTTACACTTACTTCCCAGCGGCAACTTCATCCGGGTCACCGCCTCGTCGTTGTCGGACACTCGATGGGCGGCGCGCTCGCGACCCTCGCAGCCGTCTCGCTGCTTCAGCTCTTCCCGGCCTCACCGATAATGGACCAGACGCGTATGTACTCGTACGGCGCGCCGCGTACCGGGGTACGTCCTCAGTCCTTCTCTCTAAGACTGCGTTTGCACTGACCTAGCTCCGCATGAAGAACGACATCTTTGCGGCGTATGTGAATGCCGAGTTTGGTGCGCGCGCCTTTCGAGGTGGCTATCCTTTCGTATGCTTCCTTCTGTGCCTCGTCTGACTCGGCGTTTGCAGTGGTGCATACGAATGACGGGTACGTGCGCGGTGGCGCCATCCTCTGGGATTATCATTTTCTTCTCTTTGAATCAATGCTAGCGTACCGACCATTATCCCAACGGCGCTAGGCTACCACCACCACGGTGCGTGTCTTCCTTCCTGCGTTCATCCCGTTCATCGATTCCAGATCGCTGACGCACGAGCCTTGTTCCAGGTATCGAGTACTGGCAGCACGCCGACCCGCCGTCCCCCTCGACGACACTGCGCTGCGCCGCCGGGGGCGAGGACCCCTGCTGCTCGGCCAGTATTCCGTCCGGTGGTATTACACCCGCGCACGCCACGGTACGTCGTCGTGCTTTTCAAGTGTGACAACGCTCGCTGACTTTTCGCTTTCAGTACCTTGGCATCACTGTACCCACACCATTCTGTCTGTAATCCCACCTGTATAAATCTTTTGACGTCGGCCGACTCAGGGCCAATAAATCTCTTGGCTTGCATTGAATACCTATCGTCGCCGCTGCCTGCTGAAGCGAGGGCACGTTACGCCATGTAGCAGCAATAGGTGCCCGGAGTTTAGATGAAACTTGGTCGGACATCATTGAAGACTCCGTGTATGCGCTAATAGCTGTAAACTTTATCCCAGCGGAGCTGCTTGAGCAAGGGGGCTCCCTGAAAAATAATGCGAATGGCAAGTCTTCGCATCTCGCTAGTTGCACTCTAGACTCTAGATCTCACGCATCACCTGAGCTCAACTCCGCGCCCAGTCTCTGAAATCCAACTTTGTAGTGTGAACATTATTTCCCCTCTCGTCTGAAGAATCCTCAACTGTGCAAGACTTCCGGTGCATCACGCAAAACACAAAACTCAGTTGATGTCTTCCCGGCATTTTCTCCCATGGTCACCGGGGCCCATAACCTGTTGGAGGACAGTTGTGGCATCCAATCCTTGTATTGGATGGCACAACCATCTTCCGATGGGTTATGTGCTCCGTTCTATTCTTCTTCTTCACTCTCAGACTTGACAAGAGTCTATTGAGCCATTGATTTTCCTTTCGCTGACCATATTAGCACTGAAATTTTGTCGTGGTGTACTATATTGGGGTGGAATGTGTCAGGCATGGAACATTCTTCAGTGTAGTACGGATAGACCTACGCCTGCAAATGAAAACTGTGGTATCACACTGGTTTCTAAACAGTGCTGTCTTGGCAGATGAGTTCGGTGTCACTAGTTGTACTTGGGATCCATCCCTTATGCGATAAGACTGCCATATGTCAATTGACAACCTAAACTCTCAACCATTCAGGTAGCTGAGTTGAGGGCGCATCAATCCCCACTCGTGCGCCATCAATCAGATGAATGAACAAGGATTACCACATTTAGAACATAACCCACCAATCAGGCTGCACTTTCAAGCCTGTGGAATTGGATTCTGAAAATAAAGATTGACTTGTACATGCATGAGGGGGATGTCCTATAATCTTGGCTGAATCTAATTTTGACTAGCTCTGAGTATTGACCGAAATACCATTTGCCGTAATTTTCACAGACTCGGCGACTTGTCGTTCATTGTCACAGGACTTTTCTCCGAGCCGTCTGACTGAGTCCGGCTCCGCTGCTGAACATGGGAGCGGGTCTGAAATATAGATCAACCACACCCTCGACGTTCGGATTCCGAAGCTGATTGGAATCAGCTTTCAAATTTTGCCCAAGAACAGGCTGACAGTTGCACTGCATAACAAGTGGCGCAGCAAGAGGCATAGTCTGGTGTACTGCACCTCGATGAGAAGGGGTAGTAGCTGAGTGTCAAGTAAGAAAAAGCAGCGACAAAGATTGATTAGGAAAGGCTGGGCCTCTTCTCTACGCCCAAAGTCTGCGGCTACAGAACCAGCTTCATTGCACGCAGAAGTATATAAACTCCAAATTCCGAGTCTTTGGAGATCTAATAACTAAGTAAATGCCTCCTACGAGTGCCTTGCAAGGAAAAGAGAAAAATTAAGTGCCGCCGCACAACGTTATCCCTGTAGGTACTGTAGCCATGTAGCGCCACAAGACACGTGTCTGCCCGTAAACTTGAGTGCCCAGTTTTCTCAGAATGGACAGCGTGAATGCTGAGATGCTTGCGTTCGCCGTGGTGTGCAGCTCTGGGGGTGGCGATGGAGAGAGTTTGAGGGTGGTATCATCAGAATAGGTTCAGCTGCTGGCATCCAAAACATGCCGTCAACACAAGAACCGCATCTGCCCAGGGAGGAGATGGTGCATTTGATCTTCGATGAGCGGAACGAAAAACCTGGATTTTCGAATATGATTCGGACATGTACATGTCTCGGGGGTAGAATCAATTTAGATGAGGCAACCACCCCAAGTCCCGGCATTCATCCGAACGAGGATTGGTGTGGAGAGGAAGGAGGAAGTGGTCTACAGAACGAAAGGTGAGAAGTGTAAGAGGAAGCCAAAATCTAAATATTCTTATGCGACGTTGGCGGTATCTGATGCCTGCAAAATTACCGTCATGGAGTGGACTTTGCGTGTTTATTGGTCGCAGGCCTCCCATCTCAATCGTGAGAGAAGGTTCAGATGCCTATCCGGCGGGATATTTATCCCATAAAATATCACTGAATCTCGGGGGCAAAAATGTGTTCGACATCCACTGTACATGCGTGAATTGGTCAATTACAGCTAATTGCAGTACCTAAGGCGCGGATTAAAAATCTCTGTTTTGGGATGTTTTCAAAGAATTCCCGATATCTCAGTCAGTTCCTCACCGATTCACATGAAAACTATATAGATCTACTCAGCTAATTCATACGCAATTAGTGACAGAAAGAAATCCATGTAAATATTATTTATTTGGAATTTTCTGGTTTCGGGCTGTTTTCACACCAAAAGCTGTCTAGCATTCCGAGAACATATCCCAGTGGTCTGATATTTTGGAAAGAATAACATCTATAATTGAGGGAATTAGTGATAGAGCCAGAAACACATGAGATTCCTCAATAAATAAAATGTTTACAGTATCTTTCAAGGCCAAAACTGGTGAATGTATCTGACGGAGCTGCAGGGACTGTAAAGTAATTTATCCCTATTTCTGGCTGTATCACTAATTTCTTCCAGTCATACATGTTGTCCTTCCACAAAAATTATGCCACTGGAACATGTTTTCAGCATGCTAGATGGCCTTTGGTGTGAAAACAGCCCAAAAGGAGAAAATTCCAAATACATAATATTTTCATGGATTTCTTTCTATCACTAATTGCGTATAAATTAGCTGAGTAGATCTATATGGTTTTCATGCGACTCAGTGAGGAACTGACTGAGATATCGGGAATTCTTTGAAAACATCCCAAAACAGAGATTTTTATTCCGCGCCTGAGGTACTGCAATTAGCTGTAAAGATATGTATGGGAACAAAATCTTGCATGGTCCCGTTGCGCCTATAACGTGTAACAAAAACCTTTGTCTCACTTCACCAGTTTGTCGCTCAATCAACTGGGTGCTGTCTCGGTTGGCTATCCATGTCGGATAGGCTTCCGGGGTGTTTGATCAATACCTTAAAAGTGGAATTCTGCGTGGCAACAATTAAAATTGCCCACCATGTCGACCGATACCACTTCGTCCAACAAAGCAGCTTGGCTTCCAGCCCCCAAAGCCACCCTCGAGGTTGGTCCTGCGCCGATGCCCACCCCGAGCGACACTGAAGGGTTGAGGGCTACCGAGTGCACTTGAATTACGACAGCCGATGCTGTCGTACAGAAACATGGCATACTGCTGCAGCCAGAGCACTATCCGTTCGTTCTGGAAACATTATCGCAGGCATCGTCTCCGCCGTGGGGCCCAACCAGACACGCTTCAAGCCGGGCGACCCGCCGAGTACACGTTTGACTACAACAGTGAGACCGTCGACGACGACATCGTGACGGCACTTCAGGGCAAGGGCGAGATGGAGGGCATTTTCAGCGCGATTGTGGCGCCGGCGGTTGTGTTGCAATGCGCGGTCATCGCTGGATGCCTTGAGGGAAGGAAGCATGTCGCGACCGCGTGAGCACCCTAGTTTCCGACGGTTCCAGACTGGCCCGATAACCAGCGTAAGGTCAGCATTGGTCCAGTCAAGGGGCACTCGGGATTCAAATATCGGACAGGGGGTGGGGGGGGGGTCCCGAGGAAGGTCTTAAAAATCTTTTCATAGTATATTTCAAACTAAGCCAGAATGATGTTTAAAGCACATTTGGGTCTATGAAAGGCCCTGTAGGATATATATTGAGTCCCAGAGGTGTCTAGATACTTACACTGGCCGTGGTATACAGCACAGGAATATTTTTGCAATTTAGTGGTGGTATTATAAATTGTCTGAAGCACTTATTCAATAGTCTCACTTGTAGTCAGACTCCACGAGATTTATAATAGTCGATAAATCTTTATATGGAGTCTGATTTCGTTGGCATGTCCGATCATGGACCTGGGTTTAAGAGCGACACGTGATTACTTCCCCACGCCCAAATTCGGACAATCTTGCCTCACCGGAACTTTGGGAACCTGCATTATTGCTGAATGAATTCAGGCAGGATAACGGAACAATTTTCGTCTTTCAACAAAATAAATTGGATCCGAAATGCACTCGAGAGACGTTATTTGTGTATTTGACCTGAAATGGCAATGATACACGAGAAAGACCTCAAAAATTTTCAGAGAAAGTTTCAGTGTCGGCTGATAGGTCTCAATAGATGCTCTATGTAGTTGAAATGGCTTCTAGGCCGTTGCAAGTGGCCAAATCCCGAGTATCGTCCCGATTAGGACGTGGGAACTGGTCATGTTTCCCATCAAAAACTCAGGTCCTTGATCGCACCCGCCAACAGATTCAGACTACTTATTCAAGTCAGTTTCTGCTTCAAATAAAATATCTTATGTCCTGTATACATCCAGAGACCTACTGGTAGAATATACTTAACATCCTATTTGAGCAGGGAGCGGGCCGAGTGGCCATCAGGTGGCGATGCATATGCACATGACCCGGAGGAGCGGTCCGGCGCTACCCGTGGGAAACTCCTTCCCTATATAGGGGGGAGGGGGGGGGGGGGGTCTGGCCGAGGTCCTTAAAAATCTTTTCGACCCCCTATCCGTTATTTTAATCCCGAGTGCCCCTTGGGTCCAGTGGGAGAAAGACTGGACCACGCAGGCTCGCAGCGCACCTAAGTAAGAAAATTGCAAGACACCAATCTTGAAGCGGTGGCGACTGCCGTTTCGGCTTTTCAGAGAGCGAAGTGCGACCTGGATCAGATATAAAGCGATTGCGTTTGGTGGGCAGAGCGCGTCGTTATCTTTGATTACGTGTGTGATAATTAGTGATCTATTGGAGTGAAGAGATTCGATCCTGGCGAGATGCAGCTCATGTAAAATACGTGGAAGGAAACATTGCTGATCGCTGGGGCGCCAAACTCTGAAAATTCACAGATCCCAAAAGAAAATTCATATCTAAGTATCATAGTGCACAAAGCGGTCGGTACTGGAGCAGTATCGGCGATGGAGGGGATGGCGCGGCGGGGTGCGTACTCTGGGGTACTGCGGGACGGTAGGTGGGTGAGAGGAAGTGAGGTATCGCAGGCGCAGCGGCGGCACACACGCAATGTATCGCAAGATGATGGAGGGATGGGGGAGATGGTAGGCAGGTATCGCGTATCGTGTCGTGTCGTGTCGTGTCGGGGCGTGAGCGTGGTGCAGGGGCGTAAGTAGGTAGAGATAAGGATAAGTAGAATAAAAGGGTCCGGATGAGTAGCGGAGAGACGTAAAGACGAGATGGGTGGAGATGTGGAGGTGCGGATATGAGATGGGTGAAGATGCGTAAAGATGGGTAGAGATGAGGACGAGGGAGGATGAGATAGGATAGGTAGGTATCATCAAATGCGTGAGGTATCATCAATCGTGGAAGGGATCGTTCGTAACCGTAACAAATACAACAACAAGGGGTGTGGGTTTGGGTTACACAGTCCATCGAGCGTCCGCACCCGTGCGCGCAGGCGCGAGCAGGGAGAAGTGCGAAGAAGGCGGAGGGAGAACGAACAATGCAGACGAAGGGAGGGATGCGAGGTGGAGAGCGGTGTCAAGGTCAAGAGAGGTGGGGGGATGCAGGACTCTAGGAAGAAACACGTCTAGTGGGATCGGAGATGGAAGGCGTTGAAGACGCCCGGGGAGGCTATGATACAGCAAGAAGATTTTGGGGTGCCAATCGTGCACGATTTGAGGGGTAGACAGCACAGACGCGGTGCGCCCCAGCGTACGCGGGAGCTGCTCGTCAGTCAGAACGACGACGGCAGGAGACTTGTCGAAAACAAGCCCTCCGCGCACTATGTCGGGCGCCAATCCGCATCCAAGCCGCCCGCCCAAGGGGACATCAACGGGCTCGACGGGCTCACCGCCCTTGCAAGTGGGCCCCGTCCGTGTTCCCCCGCACTGCTCCCACTCCCCGACGAATTCTCCTGCCTCCGCCCCTGTGAGCCAGATCTAGACCCGCTCGACCCCGAATGTTCCCCATCGCGCGCGATATGTCCGAACGCGCTGAGTGTGGGGCTCATGGGGCCCTCGACGGAGCCGGCGTGCGCGAGGATGCGTGCGCGCGCCGAGGTGGAGTGGCCCGAGCCGGAGGAGGGGTAGAGCGAGTGGCCTGCGGTTGTGCTCGGGAGGCGCGGGCCATGCGAGGAGGCGGACGAGAGCGATTCGGAGTTGAGTGATGAGTTGCCGAGGCGTGAGTGGAAGGAGCCGTGCTCGGAGGATTGAGCGGGCGAGTAATGGTATTGGGCCTGCAAACACATCACGATTGTCAGCATCATGGTCACCTTCGAGTAGAAGCGAAAAGAGGAGAGAAGGGAAGAGAGAAAACTCACAGCAGGACTAAGCCCAAACGTCCCTCTCCTGCCCGCACCCTCACCCCACTCCTGGCTCGCCGCAAGTGAGCTCGAGCTCCCGAGCAACGAATGCGCGCTCGCCCCAAGCAGCCTCCACCTTCCCTCTGCCCCCGGCGGCGCATCGTCCAGATCCAGACTCAAATGCGGCGTACTCCCGTTCCTCGTCTCCCCAAGTCCAAACGGCGTGCGCGCAGCCGTCGCTCCAAACGGCGACGACACCGATCTCCCTCCTCCTGCAGCCCCGAACGGCGACGGCGCCGTGCTAGGAACGACGCGGATCCCAGGAACCGCCGCTCCCACCGCGGACACGGGCACGGCGTTCGCACTCCCAAACGTCCCAAGGAACGAATGCGACGCCGCGCGGCTGAACCCGAGCTCGAGCCCCGCCTTGTCCCAGCTGCCCCCGCTCCCGATGCTGCCCTTGGCCATCACCGGCGGCGCGGGCGCAAACACATTGACGTTGGGGTTGTCCACATCAAGCGCCGGCGCATCAAGCGCACCAAGCCCCGGCGGGCCGTGCGCGTACGGCGTGGTATATACGCGCTCAGGCTTCGGCGGCACATACCCCGTCGTCGTAGTCGCCAGCGTAGCATTGCTCGCGGTCCCAGCCAGCGTCGCGGTCTGCCCCTGACTCGCCACGCTCGTCGACATCGACCCGTCGCGCGAGTGGTGCAGCGACGGGAGGGAGGCGTTGTGCTGGAGCGAAGGATGCGATGCGCTATGATGCAACGACGCCTGTGAGCTGCTCGCAAATGCCGCCAGCGCAGTCGGCGCCGGCGCGTCCAGCGGATCCCGCCCCTGTCCCTGTCCCTGTCCCCCCTGCTCACTCCCTCCCGCTCCCTCCTGCCCTTGTCCCTGGCTTCGATTCGGGTTCCGCACAGGTAACGGCGGCGGCGGCGGCGGCAGCTCACCCACAGGCGTCCCCACCCCGCTCCCGCCCAAGCGCGAACCCGGCCTCGACCCGCGCGTACTCAACGTCTCCCGCGCATCCGTATACATCGTCCCCCCGCTCTTCCCGCTCCCGGTCGTCCCGTCCGAGCTCATCCCGCTCGCGCCGCTCACCCCGCTGATGGGTCTTGATCCAGCGACAGCAACGCCAGCGAGGAAGGGCAGCAGCGGGCGCGCGCCGAATTCGCGCATTGGCTCTCCGCTGCCGCTGCCGCTCGCGATACTGGCCGGTGGCGGCACCGGCGGGAGCTTCCTCGGCACCGGCGCCCTTGGCCCCAACGGCGACCCAGGCTGCGCCATTGACATCGACTGTGCCGGCGAATGCGTCGGCGAATACGCCCCCGCCGCGTCAAACAACAGCTCCTCGCTCTCCCCCTCCCCCGCCTCGACGTCCCGCGAACTCCGCTTCGAGCTCGCCCCAGAGTTGAGCAGCCACGAGAACCGCGGGATCCACGAGCGTCTCTTCTCGCCGTCGCTCTCCCGCGCCTTGCCCTTTCCTTTATCCAGCGCAGCCACGCGCGACACGCTCACCCGCCGCGCAATGACCACCTCGCCCACCTCCCGGTCCGTGTCCCCCGACGCGCGCGGCGTCGCCGCGTGCTCTTGCTCCTCCACCAGGATCGCCATCTGCGAGGGCGAGAGAATCCGCCGGCCCATGACGTTTGCGTTTCCGCCATTTCCGTTGCCGTTCCCGCCGTTATGATCATCCAGAGCAGGCGGCGCCGCCCCCGGCGGCAGATTCGCATACGTATACGCCGTCGCGCCCGTCAGCTGCGCGCCAGGCGCGAACGCAGCCAGACTCGAGCCCGACGCCGTCGCCGCAGGTGTGTGCGCCGGGCCGAACGGATTGTGCGCAGGAGAATGGGGCGGGATAGCGAGCGACGGGTGCGCGAGCACCACGCCGTACCCGCTCACGTTCGTCCCGCTGCTCCGCGTCGCGGAGGAGCTCCCTGTTGTGCGCGACGAGGCAGAGCCCGAGCCGCTCCCAGTCCCAGTTCCAGTTCCCACGTGCGACTGCGCACTATGCGGATTCGGCAGCGCGCGCGTGAGGAATGGGTCCGCCTCCGTCGCGCCCAGCCCAGGCTCCGTTGGCGAGCCCGGCGAGGTAGGTGAGGTGGGCGAGGTAGGGGAGGTAGGTGATCGCACTCCCGAGCCCTGCCCACGCACAAGCGTCCAGTCGCCCTCCACGTCCCCGCCAAACAGCTCGTTGTCAAGCGCGGCAGCGTCGGCGGCGTCCGCCGGGGTGGGCGTGACCATAGTGAAGCGCGTGCGTGGGCGCGCGCGGCGGCGGCGGGGGAGGAGCGCCGTGAATGGTGTTTTAGATTTTTCGCGGGTGGAGGGGGCCTGCGAGAAGAGGGTGAGTATTCATTGGATAAGAATATATGCGCCGGATAAGATCAAGGTAGGGAAGACAAGGGAAAGAAGAGGTTGGAGGAAAGAGGGAAGCAGTACGCAAAACGACAGATGGGAGGATATAGAAGAAAAGGAAATAGCTGGGAAGAAAGGAATCAAGCCTCCAATTTCTTTGAAAACGGAACCCAGACGTCTGCGTCCCCTCTCGCCATCCAAAGCAATAAAATGAAAAATAAAAAAGGCGCATCGCGCATCTCGACTTGTCGTTGTCCAGACTCAGACGCTGTGCAAGGCCGTGCCGGAGATAGCAGATTCGATGATAGCACCCGACTCTGCACTCCTTCCTTTCTCCCGCTCTCGATCGACATATCCGCGTCTCGTCCACATGCACGCTCCGATGCCCCAGAGCACGCCGCCTGCACGCCATCTGAACCCCAGCCCCCGCCGCGAAGCGCGCGCATCGCACACACCCTCGCGATATAGAGGGCAGGCAGAGCAGACAAGACACGCCCAGCAAAAACACGGACGAGCGGTACACATGCACCACCCCCCGGCACACCCACATGACATTTCTCGACGCTAGGACCGTCTCCTGTTCCCGTTCCCGCTCCGTTTGTCTCGACCTCGACAATCTCCAAAGCAGAATTCCCAGGGGATCAGAGCACGAATGCGGAGAGACGGACCCTCCCCGGCCTCCAGACGTCAACTCGTACCCCTTAACCCCGCACATCGCCGCTTCGACCCCACCTGAGCGACGATCGCGGTATCTTCGACCCCAGCGAACGACCGCTTCACATCCATGTGAAAACGCGAGTAGGTACAGGATGCATGCATGCAGGCCCGCCAGCAAGCAGTCCGTCTGTCTGTCTGTCTGTCCACCACGACACGATTCGGCTCCTTGTGATTCGGACAGATCCCGTCGGCGGGCGAGCGTCCTGGACGACACCGTCGGTGTGTAGGACGCCGACGCCGACGATGCCTCTGCCGGCCTCCGCGAGTGGCGCGACCGCCAAACCACGGAACTGCGCAGTCGCCCCAGGCAGCACGAAACAAGGCCCCCCAAAAATGAAAATGAATATAAACGAGAAAAGCCACACACCTGATTTTGACTGTCCCTTCTTCGTGAGCGTCTGCGCATCCAGCAGCAGATCAAGAGGAGGAAGATGACGAGGGCGCCGAGGACGGAGCCGATGATGACGCCGATGAGGCCGCCCGTTGAGAGGCTGGATGAAGTAGAGAAGCTGGGTAGGGCGGGGGTGGCGGAGGCCGCTGCAGAGGTAGAGCCAGCAGTGGATGAAGAGGCGGTAGGTAGGGAGGATGAGGATCCAGAGGTAGATGAGGGCGTGGGTGTCGCAGAGGAAGAGGGTGGCGCGGAAGTGCTCGCCGCAGCGCTCGACGACGCAGGACTGCTCAGGCCGCCATACGTAAAGTCGCCGTCGAGGGGGATGCTGGGCCCGTAGTATGTGAGCGGGAGGAATACGAGGCTCGTCTCGGTCGTCTGCGGTAGAGTGACCGTCGTGGCGGAGAACCAGGGCGGGAGCTCTTGGGTTTGCTGCGTTGGTAAAGCCATTGTAGCTGTCCTTCAAGGGAGTATGCAGCAAGCAGGCGAAGCAGATGTAGCAAGCAAGGCAAGTGCGTGTGTATCGTGTCGCTCTCCCCAAAGATAGATAGGCTGTATTTCGTATTGATTTTCGTATGTGTCCCAAAGGAAGGAAATAGAGATTGTCGTTGTATTGTCGTGTAGCGGATTGAAGATAGATGGGGTGCGCGGATATAAGAATAAGTCAGAATGCGGAATGCGGAGGAAGGAGGAGGGAGGAGGGAGGAAAGGCGGATGAGAGAAAGGAGGATTGGCCACTTGCCTAATCGGGACCACCAACTTGGTGTCACGTGGGTGCCTCGCGTCTTGCCGGCAGGGTCTGGGCCTTCGCGGATTTTACCTCAAGGCGCCAAGGCGAAGAAACGTACGCGGAGGTGCTGGAGAAGACGACTCGAATGCTCAATAGCGGAGGCTAAGTAATAGAAGGCAAGACGGAGGCCCGCCGTTTCGCCGCACTGGATCTGATATCATGCGCTCAATCTGTTCTATGATCTCGACATCTCGCAATTTCGCATTTCGACTGGCGGGACCTTTGCGGCGCTGTTCTTGGTCGCAATTACCTGCAATTAGTGTCGTTCTCCGTGCTCTTACGCCCGTCCGTAGGCTCAGCCAACCGAATGAAACTCGCGATCTCTCCATCTCGTGCCTGGCTCCGTTGACGATCTCTGATATATCTCCTGCTTCGAAAAGATAGGAGCTCCTCAAGCGTTGTCGATATCACAGGCCGGCCGCGTGCGCAAACGTCCGCCTCTCACCCCCTAGGCCTCGTCTCGCCGCAGCACTAAAACGAGAACTCAAAAACCTACCGCCGCGCCCGGACCGATCAATGCTCACTGCCCACTCGAAAATCTGCGTCAGCTTGCGCCCATTACAATCCGTTGGCTGTGTCGGGCTCGAGTGTCCGACTAGACGTCTAATCCCGAATTTATTTTGTCAAATAATGCAAATCTAATCCCAAGTCGCACAACGACAATTAAAGCCGAATTTCGCCGACCAACATCCGAGCCCGACGTCGCTCGCAGCTGAGCACATTAAACACTTCAATAATTTATTATTCGCATCATAATAAGACGGCTTCGTCGCCCACTCTCAATCTATTCATTAATTCGCCCTTCCACCAAAAAGAGCTGCCTGGAACAACATATTCGGACACGGGGAGTCAAACCCCGGACTACCTCCGATTTTTGAGGGCCAGGCAGAACAGAAGAGGCGGTGTACCGTACACCATGTCCGAGATACCTTGTACTATATGTATATGCATTCAGGTTCATCATGATACATCCCCGGACCGTCGTCAATCCCTTCATTCATCCACTGACCCATAAAGTTCCTACCCCCAAACTCAATTCAACTCGCACTATCCAGTGTCGAATTGAACCAAGTGCCATTCCCCTCGCGCGCCCCCGCCCCCCCCAAAAAAAAAAAAAACCAATCCAACCACGACATTCGGACACGGGGATTCGAACCCCGGACTGCCTCTAAATCAGAGAAAGATTTTTAACTTGCAAAGGCCGTGTACCATACACCATATCCGATTTACTTTCTATAATGCTGCTGCTCCTCAAACACATTCGCCTCAACCAGAAATCATTGTTTACCAGCACCGACCTTGCTTTCGTTTCAATCGAATGATTCACACCCAATTCCACAAAGGTAATAACTTGAAGATAATACATCCTGCATATACTCTACTAGGCAGCTGATACTGGATTTGATGTGCTTTCCCGACCAAAATGAAGACTCAAAAAAAAAAAACCCATGGAAGGACATCACGAAGTTCGGACACGGGGAGTCAAACCCCGGACTGGCTCTGAACATCCCTCTCAAACACCTATGCATGGCAAGAGGCGGTGTACCGTACACCATGTCCGAGACACAGTACCTCATCCCAAAGTCCATCCAGTTTCATTGCAAACGGGAGGGTGCATCCCAGGATAAAATCCATTGTCGATTCACCGATCCATACATTAACTAACTGACATTCTGCACCGCAATGCAAATGCAAACCCCCAAACTCACCTCAACTCGCACTGTCGAATTGAACCAATTCGGCCCCCGACCCAAAGAAAAAGGGTTTCACGCAAGATAATCCGGACACAGGGAGTCGAACCCTGGAGTGCCTCTAAGCTCTAGCAAGATGCACTCACACATTTCAGAGGCAGTGAACTATACACCATATCCGATTAACTTTCTACAATGTTGCCGCTCCTCAAATGCATACAGCCCAGCCAAAATCATTAGACATTTCAGTTGACTGGAGTCCAATTCCTCAACAGTATGTAAAGACTCGAAAATCAAATCAGCCCTGCATGTAATTTGTAGGTACTCTCGGCAGCACTTGAAATGATGGACAATGACCTTTCGATGTATTTTCTTCTCCGAACAAAAAAGGTCCCTGAGAAGGTGATTCGGACACAGGGAGTTGAACCCCGGGCAGCCTCTAAACAGTATCCGCCCATGTCAGTTGCAGAGGCAGTGTCATATCTGATTTACTTTCTATAGGGCTGCTCCTCCTCAAATGCATTCACCTTGGCCACAAATCATTAGACAATCTCACCATCTGACATTCATTTTATGCGCATCCAATTCCTCAACAGTATGTAAAGACTCAAAAAGCAAATCAACCCTGCATGTAATTCTAGTAAGTATGTACTCTAGGCAGTACTTGGAATGATGGATGATGACCTTTTGATGTATTTTCTTCTCCGAACAAAAAACTCTCTTTGAGAGGGTGATTCAGACACAGGGAGTCAAACCTCGGCTGCCTCTAAATTGCGAACAGCAAAAGGCGGTGTACCATACACCACAAAGTCCATCCAGTTTCAATGCAAACTGAAGAAGGACCATCATCAATTGACTGATCCATCCATCAATCAACTAACATTCTGCATCACAATCAACTTGTGATTGCACACAATACCTAACTTGGGCCATTGTCAAATGTGAACCAATGTTGCACTCACATGAGAAAAAAATCAATTGACAGATGAGGGGTTATAAAGAGGCTCTGAAGGGCTATCTTATTCAACCATAATCAATCAGTCAGCAAGGCTTGGTGATCACATTTCATATTAGACTTGTTACCAGTCTGCTTACAATGAGCAAAAAATGTGGCAAGCACTTTGCTGTAAGCAGAGTGGTACATCTCGGGCCAAACAAAAGGGCTGGGCCCGGAGTTTCGCTTATTCACTTCCCTCTGCCTCGTTTAAATCTTGCACACACCACTTTTGATATCATCGACACGTATTCGACACCTCAACGGCCCAAATTCATCTTTCTTTGACCCCGAGAAAGCGAGTATGGTGCGCGGAAGGTGGATAATTATTAGGTGGGATTTTAGAGCTTTAATTAAGACAGAATTTGTTCCCGGTGAGTATCAATTGTCTTTCTCATTGTTCCTGTCCAGTATTTGTTGTCTGGATGCCACACTCACACCTTCAATCGCTATACAAGTCACCTGGACTCTTGTGACGATTTTATTCCCTTGCCGATGTCACAATCTGCCCTGCATACTACCCTTACCACCGGGTTGCATTTTCCTCGTAGCTTTCTTGCACCTCGAGATTGCATTGAAGGACACCAAAACTCTTACAAGCTAGTGCCAGTCTTGCAATCATGGCCAGCAAGTATCTGGTGTCCGATGGGTACGGGATCTAGAAAAACTCTGGCAATGATTCTTCCTGTGTTGTCACTTCCAAAGACGTCGGCCGCCATCGCTGTTTCTCCTCTGAGGCTCAGCTAATAATCACGCAAGAGCTATCCCTGTGGACAACTGATTCTTCTGACCGCATTGGCACGTCGCAGAATTTGCAAAGTACGGCATTCAATCCATTGTGAATAATTACTTCACACCAGAAGACAAAGATTTATGGCAGGTGAATATATTTTCCAGAAATAACGAATAATTTCTACACTCTCTCATGCAGTATCTCCAGTCAATACATTGTCATCATAAATACCAACCTGACTCCCACAAGAACATTATGGTGTGTGGATTCCACTCTTCACAAAGTTACTGCACGCAGGCGCATGCTGTGCATGCATGCCTTGTGGTCGCAGTAGCATTGTGGCCCTCATCAACAACGCTTCTTCGCATTGAGAAGCATAGGACGTACCTCAGTATGTCTCGCCGTAGGAAACAGCGTGGTATCCATGAGCAGAGCGGAGGCAGAGCTGTTGTGTCTGTGGTTTGGTGCAGATGAGGTCAGCGCAACTGCGACTTGGTGGTGGGTGGTCATACAGTCTGCTGCGAACGGAAACACAGGGTCTCATCGACGTGCGCAGCTGTGGGAGAACAAGTGGTAGCAGCGGTGGAGCTAGTACAACACATATGGGGACTAAGCTGGCAATGGAAGCGGCGGTCGCACTCAAAATCTCCCTAGCTCCTGACTCCGAGTCGTTATGGTGTCGTAGCTGGTGTCAATATAGCAACAAGATTTATGATAAGCGTGGGATTCTGCATGATATTCTCCCTGGCTGCTCAAGGTGTCTGATGAGTGAGATTCCGAAGGATCCGATGGAGCTTCATGGTGCTTGAGATGGCGCCAGCATCAGTGTTATCATCATGCATGGCTGCTCCTTCATGATAGCGGTATTTCAGGCTTATTTCGGGGCTGCTGAGTCGTCGGATATGTGCCGGTGATGTCGCAGATGCTGTGTGCGATTGTTATAGCAAAAAGAAGCAGAGGAATAGAGATACATAGAAGGTAAGGTGAGTGCGTCACATCCAGGTGACTTGTGTATGGCATCCAGACCACCAAAATGGTACAAGACCAATTGGAAACACGATTGGTACTCACCATGGCCAAAATCTGTCCCAATTGAAGCTCCAGAATCCTGCACGATAATTACCAACCTCCAGCAGATGGTACTGGCTTTCCCAGGGCTAAAGACCGGTCAGTTGAGGTGTTTAAGCGGTCAAATATGCACCGGTAATGTCGAAGGTGGTGTCTGCAAGCTTTGAAGTGAAACAGAGTAGCCGGAAAAGAAATAGAGCGCGGCAAGTGAGGGTAGCGGAAAAGCCAAGTGATGCCAAAATCAGCACTGCCTCAATTTGAAACTCCGGGCCCAGCCCTTTTGTTTGGTCTGAGATGTACCAGTCTGCTTACAGCAAAGTGCTCGCCACATTTTTTGCTCATTGTAAGCAGACTGGTAAGGAGTCTAATTTCATATGCCTGAGTCACAGACATGGATACACTGGTGGCCAATATATCAAGTTTGTAAAATTATTAATAGTTTTACAGTATATAAGGGGGACAGCTTGTAGAGAGAAGACACAGAATCCTACCTGGATGCAGAAAGCGGAGAAGACTGAAGGTCTCTCTAGCAAGTGGATACTTGACCCTACACGTGTGTGTGTATGTACGTATGTGTTCTATGTGTTTTATTTGTTGCTTGTTGTGTGTCAAATTGGTTCACTGCTCCTGTCTTATGAGGTTAGAGTGCGTGACCCAGAATTGTAAAACTATAAATTGAATATTGTCTGCAGACGATCTCTGAATTAGCTTGTTGTGACTAGCAAAATATAAAACAACTGTTTCCGTGTATCTTCTATCAGTGCACAAAGACCCATACTTGGTCACACTCTCTGGGATTGCAACTGGAATCACTTATGGAGTTTGGTTAATTGTTGTGTTAAGGATTTGGGTTGGTTTCCAGATTTATGAATCCTGAACTAGAGTGCACCTTCTTATTGCATTCAACCCATTGGATTCAGATAAAATAGTATTTCACCCTTAGACTGCCACAAGTTTCACGTTGCCTCTGCTGTGTGCACCCTCAATGTGACTATTCCAATTCCTTCTCCTCCTCCCACATCGTCTATCTACTGCTCCATCAGGCTCTCTCCATATCACCCAACAACCCGAAGCTTGCCTCTGTAGATTGAGGTGGGAATAGAGAGGGAGAGGCTAATAATCCCATTGGCAGATGGGCAGGTGTGTGAAGACAAGATGGAGGAACTAGTCAGGGTGATGGTGAAGGTGCTCCAGGATGACCACATCAGCATCCTGTGCATGGCTGAATCACAGGTGGTGCTATATGGTATAACCTTGACCAAACCATGTTCGGGGCAGGTGCATGCAGTCATAAGCAACGGCCCATCTGCAGGGCCTGACATTGATCACCTAACCTAGCCATCACAAACCACTGGATGCCAGTTCATAAAGGTACAGTGGGCAACAAACAGGCAGATGAAGCAGTTAGACTGTTCAGTAGTACATATACCTCCAGATGCTTAACCGCTTGCTGGAGATCCTCTGACACAGGAGGCCCCCTTTGAGCCATTGACATCCTGACCCAGCTTCAACCCCATCTCCCTCCACAAGTCCCCAACACTATCTCACAAGACTTCCTCCGCCATCTCGCAACTCCACACTAGCTCCTCCTTCCTTAATGTACACTGACACAAGGCTGAGTTCACCAATTCCTCTGTGTGCAAAGCATGCAGCACAGCTAAGGAGACACAGGCCCATTTCATTATGGAGTGCCTGGTCTGGGAACCTTTTCACCAGCTGCCCCATGCTGCCAGTAGGACCGCCCATTGCAGCCCTCTCCATGTTGGACCACTCCTGTCTAGCCCCAAGCTCCTCAAAGTGTTTGGTGCATTCATAGAAGCAATAAGTTGCTTTGAATGAGATCTGCACATGCGCCCCACTCCCCCCCTCTGCTCTGTCTCTCTGCTCCCTTCTTTACATCTTCTTTTTCATTTTCTCTACATCACACTATCTATCTAATAGAGAGTTTGCGCAAAGCCATATGAGCCATTATATGGCTTTTGATTTTGGCCACCATGGCCAACCCGGCTGCGGAGTTGATTCCATCCAATAGAAGCCTCAACCAGCAGCAATTGACGCCCCAGAGACAAGCCAAAATGTCTGACTAATGTGTCGAAAATTTCCATTTTTGGTAGCCATAAGGCATGGTGTGGCTGTTGCACAAACTCGCTAATAATCATACTTCAACCCAATCATCCCCCACCACATTGAAGTGACATACATACCATAGAATGGACTGGATACCCTTACATCACATACCTCTCGGACACCAATTTTCTGTTTCATAATTTTTCTCCCTTTACTTTTATAAAAACCAATGACAACATTAACCACATAACCTCAAACCCTACTTAATTGTACTTGTACAGCAATCATAACCTACCCAGGACTCTATGTAGTGAAATTTCTTGAATAATCAATCAATCAATCAACATTGAATCAGATCCATTTTCAAGAAGGATGTGGACAATCTCTATGTGACCATTAGCAGCAGCAGCCTGCAATGAGCTCCCATATTCTCCCCCTACTGCATTGACATCAGCACCAGTTTCAAGAACAATACGGATAATCTCTGTGTGGCCTCCAGCAGCAGCAGCCTGTAATGGGCTCCCATATCTCCCCCTGCTGCATTGACATCAGAGCAATGTGAAAGCCCCATTGAGGGCTCGCTACACCCTGCCATTGGACCATAACCATCTGTCTAGTGTATTCAACATAGCTTCCAACTCATACATCACCTGGAGGGAGACCGTCTTAGCAGCTGTTGATGATCTACTTCGTTTGGAGAAGATCTGGTCTGCTAATCACTGCCCCGCAGTGACGGAGCCAGTTTGTCAAGCATCTAGTTAGAGACACAACTCCATCATCGTTCATAATTCATCGGAGCAGTTCCAACGGAAGGTTCAGCCCCAGCAAATCACTCAGAACGGGTCAGATTATCCATTCTTTAAGATTTTGCTCATTCGGCGGTGTCCATCATGTTGCACATGTTGCATTTGTCCTCAATATGGCTTAATTAACCTGTTTTGGGTCTTGCGCAGTGTTCTCATGTCCTGCTACGGACTGCAACAAGCTGCGTGTTTCAATATCTGAGCTGCCCATTTCTGGCTGCGTTGGCTTTGCAGCTGGAACATCGCCCATGTCTGCGCGTTATATTTCTCAGAAGAAGAGCCAGACAGTTTTTTTGTTCCCCCTCCCCCCATTTCTCCAGCAATCATTTCTCAAATACCTTGTTGACACCATGCACACAATCACCTTCCAAAATGTTGGTTGGTGAATATTTTTAGAGAGACACCTCACTATTTTTCAAGCTCACCTCTCTGGTGTTTTTTCGGATTGACCTTTCGACACATTGGTCAACCGGGCTCAAGGGATGATGCAGGAATGATGATTAGTGGCGACGAAGTGAGTTCTTTTCCCCTCATTTCAATTTACAAGCTATTCGTCCATCCGCTGTTCCGTTTGGTGAGTGTGAACATTCATCTTCAATCATACCCTTCAAGCGCTCACATCTCGGCCCCAACACTAGACCTCCATGCTGCCCCGACGTCCAGTTTTATTTTTCACAATTCATCCCACTCGTATTTAATATTATTCAGCCAGATAAGCCCTGCACTCCACCTCGATTTTCTGTACTTCAGAGAGTGCAGACATTTTTCACAGAAATATTTCCCAACTGGTCATCCGTTACTTCCATCTTACAAGATCGGTCTACTGCTCACGTACTGCACTCACAGGCAAGATTTGGAGCTGTCTGATGGCAGCGAGCAAGATTTTGCATCTAGTTATGGAACTTCACTCTCTTAGTTCATCGCTGACCACGCCATTTCACAGGTAATTTGGTTGTTGTGCAATTCCACTGCCAGGATGTGCCCCTGGTTTTGGTTCTCTTCATTATTTTAATTGACTTCAAATTCCTCAATTGACCATCTCGATCGAACTAAACTTTCAGTTTGGTGCCATCTGACAATTTAAGGTACTGGCTCACATTTTTTTCTCGAGGACACACATCTTTGGTCAAATCTCGAGCAGGGATAGAAGCTGTAGCAAGAACGTCCTCATTGATCTGCTGTTTAGATTCAGAGCTAATTTCGTTCCCCATTGCTTTAATAAGTTAGAACCAGGACAACACTGGAGTGAAGACAGTGTACCTCAAGTGTGAAAAATAGCTCATTTCTGGGAACTTTTCCACGGCACAGGAGAATAACCTTTCGCACTGTCGTTCGGTTTTGTATTGCAGCTGCGGATGAACATTTGAGCGTAAATCATGCATTCTCGGTCGTTCAGACAGCCTGCCCGCCTTTCATTTCCACATTCACCTTTGCCCTATGGCATTCGTGTTCGACTGTGTTCTCATTCAGTATTTAAATTTATGTGTTTACTTCCTTTTTGTTTTGTCCGCTTTTGGCAGCAATCTCTCTTTGGCTGGTCAGTGCTGTGATCCGTCCCGAGGATGCCAGGGCCATTGAGTTCTCGCAAGGTTTCCATCTCGGAGAATGAATTCCGATTCCGTGTAAAAGAACTGCTTATTATTGGACCACTTCCTGTGTCATTCATTAACTGCGGGTACTGTCGTGCCCTGTCTCCGCGCCCAGGCGCAACAGAGCTGTGTCTCCCGGGCCCTGAATGCAGTGATTGCCGTAAAACAGTTCATTTACTGGCATGTTGTTTCGATTTTGTTTTGAACTGCGCCTGTCAGTAAGCGTCAAAGATAATTCTCCGGGCCAACCCCAGTCCTGATAATGCTACTGTTTGTTTTTGCCAGCAGTATTCCCTTCCGCACAACATCTCTTTGATGACCCAGGATACCGGAGCGAAGCGGAGGCCTGTCTTGTAATTATTTGACAGATCGGAAGCACTTCGGAACCGAGAATGGAGACGGGGACTCCGTTTTGAGGTTTCGGCCGAGATTCCATAAACGGCTACTAAATTATTTGACAGATCGGAAGCAATACTGGAGACGGGGTCTCCGGTCACTAAGTAAGTACAGGTCGCCGATCTGCAGGTTTCATCGGAGCTCGTGCACAGCGGATGATTTGGTTGTTTTTCTCCCACACTCATCTGTATAACTCTTGTAACCCCAACGTCCGGTTCTTGTTCGACGCCGGAAGAATGCAAGAGCCACTCAACCTACTAAATGACGGGCTTCTCTATCGCGCGATTCCAGTCCTAGTTATTCTGCTATTCTTACTTGGACGTCGTCGACGAAACCGAGACCAACTCCCACCAGGACCAAAAGGAGTATTCCTATTCGGGAATGCTCTTCAGATGCCTAGGGAGCGAGAGTGGTTGACATATGCAAAATGGAGCGAGAAATACGGTTCGTGCTTGGTTCAGCTGAAGTTCGAAGCCCCTTATATGAGTTAATAGGTGACCTCGTGTATCTCAGCCTTTTGGGCCAGCACTTCATGATTGTGGACACATATGAAGTCGCCCATGATCTTCTCAACAAGCGCTCGGCCATATACTCCACTAGACCGCACTTGGTAAGTTTTCGCGTTCTGTGGCGCGCATTAAGTCCTCAAACTATTATTCAGACTATGGCAGGAGAGCTGTATGTCACTTCTATTCCAGACCCATGTCGCTCACTTCCCCGCTAGGGTTGGCCTGAATCTCGGGCTCTTGTCTGCGCCTCTTTCGTCAAGATTCAACGAGATACGCAAACTTCTGCACAAAGGATATTCTCCGGCCTCGATTAGTAATTTCTGGCCAGTTTTTGAGCACGACTCTCAGGTCATGAGCATGCAGTTGCTATCCAAGGACCTCGATTTCGCCGATACCATCCGGCAGTGAGTAATCAACAATCTCCTCCGTGATCAGATCTATGGTGAAGAAGTAATTAGATATGTTGGCACCGTCATCTACAAGACAACTTATGGGTATCCACCCCAGGGCCGAGACGATCCGAAATTGAGATGGGTTCAAAAGTCGATGCACGTCCTATCCGAGGTGACGCGAGCTGGTGGCATCTGGCTGGTTGATGTCATTCCATTGCGTTGAGAATACATTTCATTTCGATAGGCCTCGTCGCTCACGGAATTCCTAGTCAAGTATCTACCTCAATGGCTGCCTCTGATGGATTTCAAGCGACAAGCCACCGAATGGCGAGGTATTATTATGGAGGGCGTCGTGGACGACTACAAGTGGGCCACGGATCATCAAGTAAGTTTACGCGCTATGTATGCTTTCAACAGCTCAATCATGCTCCTTTCTGTGTAGAACGCCCTTTTATCCAATAAGCCCAACTTCATCGACTCGGTACTTTCTGAAGGCAGCTCAGGCGTCGCACTTTCACCTCATGTGACCGACGTGATCTCGTGGGCAGCGGCATCCATGGTCGGCGGTGAGTACAGTTCATTAAAAATGAATCGGCGAGGCTCATACTCGAACAGGTGGTTCAGAAGCAGTATGACCCTGTCAGCTCATGTCCTGCGCTGACTTACTTTCCAGACCGCGGGCAATCTTCTCTCGTTCATTCTGACAATGGCGCTCTTTCCAAATGTCCAGAAACGAGGACGCGAGGAGATCCAAGGCATCGTGGGCAAGGGAATCATGCCGACCCTCAGCGATCGCAATAATCTTCCTTTCGTGGACTGTATCTTCCGGGAGGTACTTCGCTGGAACGGAAGTGGTCCACTAGGTACGAAGGCACTCTACTATGTATGGCACACGCATCTGACGCCACCCACCAGGATTCCACATGAGTCGCCAGTCGGATAGGTACAGGGACTATGTCATTCCAAAGGGAACCATTATGGCGACGAACATGTGGTCAGTGATCCTTGAAACCTGCGCTCAAAGCTGAAAGAAATCTAGGTCAATGCTCCACAATCCTCGGGTTTTTCCCGAGCCTTTGGCCTTTAAACCAGAGCGCTTCCTTGATGATGAAGCTGCCTGTGAGAGGTTTGGAAGTGTGATTTGGGGCTTTGGCCGACGGTACGTCACTTGAACTGATATTACCCGCGAGTTCAAGTTGTTAACGAAGCCATTCTAGAGTCTGTCCCGGATCGCATTTTGCTGAGGCCAGCTTGTTCATCGCCATGGCCACTATGCTTGCAACATGTGTATTCAGTGACGCTGTGGATCCCAATGGTGTTCCTCTCCCCGTTGACGTTGAGTACGAGAGTGGGATCGTGAGGTACGTGGATTTCCTTGACCCTGAATCTACTCATTACTGGGACAGTCTACCGAAACCGTTCACTTGCAAGATTACCCCGGTTGCATGAGTTCATCCTGATGATATATCGCCTGAGCGCGTCCACATTCAACTACGGTACGCACTGAGTAGTGTTCTGTACGCAGTGTGTGTTGTATTCATGAGGCTTCTGTGTTCTTGATAAATATCTTTTCACACATCTGGTCTAACGGTGAAAGAAAAAAAAATCTTAGCTCTTGGACCGTGTCTATTCTCAGACTTGCGCGTAAAGCGACCATGCATATATTTCTAGGGATATTGATCTGCCATTGAGCCATGTGTGAGAGAATCGAACTAACTTTATACGTCCGAATCGCGATGCGTTTCGGATTATCTTCAACTTCCATTCACCCACTTGTTCAGCTAACTCAAGCTGCCCGGAGAGCGCCCGAGAACATTATTTCTCTTTACTGCGGAGTAGCAGTACATTTCTGCAACACCACACGTAAATAATATTATAGTTCGGTGTAGACGAAGGACGAAACAGCGGGATACGCCCCCGATATCAGGAGAAGCGCAAATGCATCTCAAGGGGAGGCAGCACTCGATGAGAGTGAGATCAACGACGAGAGCTTGGCAGGGATACCCCTCCGGCAGACAACATTACTCTGTCTGGCGTTCGGGGATGAGCATTGCTCCTTGCGTCACAAACGCGAGGGCAAAAGTGGCGATTGCGGCAAGTTTCAACTGTCTGGATGTTTTTGGTTTGGGAGTTTGTTGGACGAGTTTGGAGAGTGCTGCCGTTTATATATCCGAGATATATCTCACAAGTGTCAAACCCGATTCCGAAAAATTGAAAAGTTCACCCACTATTCTGCAAGCACAAGAGCGAATTCCATTGTAAAACTGCATCAGGGTACACTACAGACACAGAAATATACGTGCAGCTCCGCTACGCAACCAACCTGCCGCTGCCGGAACACCACCATCCACCGCGAGCGCGGACGACGCTCGAAACATTCGTTCTTACGCAGTACTTACCGCTCCCTCGACTGATTCCGTTCTCCTCCGATGACTCGATGCCATTTTAGATCGACCCGACCGGGTCACCCGACCTCCCTTCTTCTGCAATTTAATATACAATATTTACTTGGGTAAGCCTTCCAGGACCTAATCCGTGTCTTGCGTCTGATTTGTCTGCAGCCCGCGGCTTCTCTGAGTTTCAACGAATTCAAATTACGAGCACTAGTATCATTGGAGGTAAGTAAGACTTGCAGTAAATTGATTCCGCGGTGCTGATTCCGTCTTTCTTACTAGTCATACTCTTCCGATCCTTCAAGCAATGCAGTGATCCTCTGAGCAATGGCTGCGATGGAGTTTCTTCGGCGCAGGGGCGAGTGCACCCTGACTGACTGGCTGGCTGGTAAGTGAATTTTTCGCGCTGTTCTGACCTGGAAGTTGGGAATGCTGGCTTTGCCCTTGATGTATTTACATCGGGCGAAATTCTTTCGATTTCGAATGATCGTTCGCGGATGGTGCGACAGGCGGTATCCTGTGGACCGGAAGTGACTGGGTCTCCCATAATCAGACTAGTCGATAAATCTTCATGTGTTGAGTCCGACTGCATAGATAACTATTGGTGTTGCATTTCGATTTGAGCAGGAACTCTGCCTCTGGATGGACCATTGATTAGCAGGGAACATAATTCATCATGGACCAGAATAAACGTCGTCTTCGAACATCTCCGAGATGCCCGAGGTGCCTGAGATCATTTCACCCGAGCCCAGGTGGTGTTAAATTTGTGAACTATTAGATGCAATACTGCCAACTATCAGCTGTCCGGGATTTTCGTAATAGTAGTAGCGGCAATCCTTTCGCCGCGACACTACCATTCAATAACAGGAATAACACACCCAGAATCAGACCGGAGCCTGGGGTGGTGGGGTTCAGAATTGTGGACGGAGGGTAACTGGGCTCGAGCTCCCCTCGAGTCCCACGTGCGTAATGGCCTCACCGCTGTGGTTCCTCGTCACCGCCAACCGAGATCAAAATAAATTCATTCAGAAATATGTTGAATTTTGATCCTTTTACATCGACAGAGGTAGGGGTTACAATTGTCTGAACCACTACGCCAATGGGGTTGTTTTGGAGTTCTCCACCCAATCTTGGAATTGTTCGGTCTGCTTCTGAGCTCGAACGGCTAGCGCGATTGATCCGGATTCCGTGTCCGTAAGGTCGGGACGACGCCGATGAAGGGAGACCGAGGGGAAAACCGATGTGTTCATTGCCCGTACCGTTCCATCAGATGTTAGGAGTCCAAATTTGATTTGGCTGAAGACCAAGCACGCCATCGCGTTAACGAGAGCGAAACCGGGGATTGTGCCAGAATGTTGGGCAGCTTCACGAATACCAGCAAGATGATATTAGTACAGATTGCATCACTGAGTGGATCGCAACAATCAGCGACCTCCATGAAAGGTAGGGTACATACTTGCAGATAGAAGTGTTGGCCACTCTCAGGCAGAATATTAATTCGCCCTCGCATCTCAGCCCCGGCCCAGAGAGCTCGCTTCTGTACCAAGTTCGTAGTATTTTGTCTCGTCTCGTATCATAAGATCGACGCCTCGACTCGCATCTGCGTGCCTCGAGCACGTCCCGGACCGTCGGCGTCTGCAACACGGTGCCATAGGAAAGGGGTGCCTGCCAGCGCCGGTGTCGCCGCTTCTCCTCCCGACGCCACCCGCACTGGCCGGGCGGGGAGGAAGGCAGAAGAGGAACCGCGAAAAAGCGAAAAAGCCGCATGAAATGAAATAGGAAATTAGACGGACTCATCGGTACTATCCCGTCTCCGTGTTCATGTACGCAGCCGCGCGCACACCAACAGTCAAAATACGACCGGGGAGCGCAGGTGCACTCGCACCGAGGACCACACCGAGGCCGCCGTTGAAGAGGCGTGGGTGGTTTGGGCGTCGAAAGCGCACTCTTCGCGCACTCGACGCCACAGGACTGGACAACCCGCCACCCGTCAAGTCGGCGTCGAACTGGATGCTGGGCCTGTAGTACATGAGCGGGAGTAACACGAGACTTGTCTCGGTCGTCTGCAGCAAAGTACGGGCCCCTGGAGAGGAAGAAATCACATGGATGGTCCCCATCGACTCGACTCCACACCATCAGGGCTCCCGTCGTCGCACCAGGTTCCCCGCGCCTGGATGCATGCATCCCCTCCTCATCCACACACGCACACCCGCGCCCCCCTCCCCTCCCTCCACCTCCATATCACGATCTCCACGGCCCCACCTCCCGCTTCCTCACCACTCTCCGCACTCGGGTTCCCCTCCCCTCCATCTGAGACGAAATCAAAGAGAGAGAGAAAAGGCGGGAGGGCGGTGCCTTGCTCGCACTCGCAATATGCAGGGCTCGTCATCGTCATTGCCAAAAAAGGAAAACGAGAGGAAGGGAGGCACCCGCAGCACACGCCGTTTCGCTCCCTCCGGGATGCTCGCCGACATCCACGCCTAGACTCGACGACTCCCGTGCCCCGCAACCCAGCAGCGAAATGTCATAAGGAGGGCAGGGAGCAGTGAGCACGGGCCCATCGCCTCCACGTATCCGTATCCCGGTCCGCGCCCCCAACGTCGTCATGGGTCTCGGCGACTCAGCATCTACATCTGTACCGCACGACGCCCGCAAGGAACCCTGCGCTCCCCCGCACCCCTCCCCGCCTCACACCCGCAACTCGCGTTGCATCAGACTCTTTCTTCCGCGGCTCCGCTCCTCATCCCGCGCACGGCCTCCTCCTGCTCCTGCCTGCGCACGCACCTCCAGGCTCCACACCCGGGCGCACACCCCGCTTCTCTATCCCCCGGGCGTGCATCCCCTCCGTTCCAGTCGCGGGGATCCATATTCACGGCCGTTCCATCTCGATAGCATGCCCGCCCGCTCGTCCTCCGCCCACACTTTCCCCCCTCGACCGCGCGCAGAGTGCTGCAGCTCCGAGTTCCCCTGGAATATTCCCCTTCCCTCTCTTCGCCACATCGCCGCATCGCATCACAAACGAACCCAATCAAAAAACCGAAACGAAGCCTCGCAGCCGGAGAAAAATATGCCCGCACCACCAACGACATCGGAATCGGAACCGTCTTCTCTTCGTCTAATCTTGGAGTACAAATACATTCATACGCACAATCATACACATATCCAGCGACGTCTGTGGAGGAGTGAGTCAGATATGCGCAAGGGGAGGAGGGTGGAAGGCAAGAGGTGGGCGGGAGGAGTGTGAGGGAGGACAGCATACCATACAGCGCTAGCACCCCGCTGCAGACCCGCGCCCCCAAAGCCCCGCTATGTACTCGAGCTATGTCCACCCGGATACGCCTGTCGCTCTCCGTCTCAAAGGCTCGTCTCAGTCGTCTGCGGTAGTGTGACCGTCGTGGCAGAGAGCCAGGGCGGGAGCTCTTGGGTTTGCTGCGTTGGTAAGGCCATTGAAGCTGTCCTTCAAGGGAGTAGGCAGCAAGCAGGCGAAGCAGATGTAGCAAGCAAGGCAAGTGCGCGTCGGTCTCCCCAAAGATGGATAGGCTGTATTTCGTTTTGGTTTTCGATTTCGTATGTGTCCCAAAGGAAGGAAAGAGAGATTGTCATCATATTTTCGTGTAGCGGATTGAAGATAGATTGGGTGCGCGGGTAGAAGAATAAATGAGGAGGGAGGAGGGAGAGGAAAGGCGATTGACCACTTGCCTAAACGGGACTGACCAACTTGGGATCACGTGGGTCCCTCGCGTGTTGCCGGCAGGGTCTGGGCCTTGGTGGACTACTTCGAGGTCAAAGACGCGGCGGTGAGCTTTCTTGAATGCTCAATAGTGGACGCTAAGTAATAGAAGGCAAGACGGAGGCCCGCCGTTTCGCCGCACTGGATCTGATCATGCACTCAATCTGTTCTGATCCCGACATCCCGCAATTTCGCATTTCGACCGGCTGGATCTTTGCGGCGCTGTTCTCGGTCGCAATTAAGTACCTGCAATTAGTGTTTTTCTCCATGCTTTTACGCCCGTCTATATGCTCAGCCAATCGAGTGAAACTCGCGATCTCTCCATCTCGTGCCTGGCTCCGTCGACAATCTCTGATATCTGTTGCTTCGAAAAGATAGGAACTCCTCGAGCGTGAACGAAGTATCACAGGCAGGCCGCGTGCGCAAACGTCCGCCTCTCATCAGCTCACACCCCCTAGGCCTCGTCTCGCCGCAGCACTAAAACGAGAACTCAAAAAC
Source organism: Mycena galopus ATCC 62051 (assembly GCA_014925785.1). Classification (NCBI taxonomy): domain Eukaryota; kingdom Fungi; phylum Basidiomycota; class Agaricomycetes; order Agaricales; family Mycenaceae; genus Mycena; species Mycena galopus. Next base: position 229,902 of record WIQG01000182.1, read on the forward strand.
CTACCGCCGCGCCCGGACCGATCAATACCCACTGCCCACTCGAAAATCCGCGTCAGCTCACGTCCAATCCCATCCGTTGACTGTGTCGGGCTCGAGTGCCCGACTGGACATCTAGATCCTCTAATCCCGAATTTATTTTGTCAAATAATGCAAAATCTAATCCCAAGTCCGACAACGACAAGCCGAATTTCCCCGACCAACGTCCGAGCCCGACGTGCTCGCAGCTGAGCACATTAAACGCTTCAATAATCTGTTATTCGCATCATAATGAGACGGCTTCGTCGCCCACTCTCAATCCATTCATTAATTCGCCCTTCCACCCAAAAAAAGTAGATTCCGAAAGACATATTCGGACACGGGGAGTCGAACCCCGGAGTGCCTCTAAACTCCTCACAAAACTCGCGAACAGCAAGAGGCTGTGTACCATACACCATGTCCGAGATACAGTGCCTCAAAACCGGATCCAGTTTCATTGCAGACGGGTGAATCCGAGTATAAAGTAGCCTCAAGAACCATTGTTGATTCACTGATCCATCCAGTAATCAAGTAACGTATAACAAATTCTGAACTCGCCTCAACTTGCACTGTCGAACCAATTTCGCCCCCGACCCAAAAAAGAGGTTTTAGAACAGATGCATTCGGACACGAGGAGTCGAACCCCGGGCTGCCTCTAAAGTTCCTACCGATATCAATTGCAAAGGCGGTGTACCGTACACCATATCCGAGTTACTTCCTTCGGTCCTGCTCATCCACAAATGCATTCACCTCAGCCGGAAATCTCACTACCTTGCTTTCAGCTGATTTGAGTCCAATTCCTCAAGGATAACTCGAGCTCGCAAAGCATCAACCCTGCACGTAATTTCAGCTAGGTGAATGATAGATGAATGACCTTCCATTGTATTTTTCTCCAACCAATCGGTGATACGCATTCGGACACAGGGAGTCGAACCCGGGCTTTAGCAAGCCAACTCAGTTAGTTCCAGAGGCGGTGTACCATACACCATATCCGATTTACTTTCTATAGTGCTGTGATTCCTCAGATGCATTCACCTCAGCCAGAAATCATTGTTTAACACTGACCTTGCTTTCTTTCAGTCGAATGATTCGCGTCCGATTCCTCAAGGGTAATAACTTGAAAATCAAATCAACCCAGCATGCAATGCTAATAGTAGGCAGCTCAATGATGGATCTGATGTGTTTTTCTCCAACCAAAAAGAAGATTTGAAAAAGAAATATCACCTGGAAGGACACAATTCGGACACAGGGAGTCGAACCCCAGACTGCCTCTATGTAAAGTCTTCAAAATTCACCAGGAACCAGGTAGACAAGGCTGTGTAGCCTACACCATATCCGAGTTATTTCCTACAGTGTGGGGATTCCTCAAGTTGTCGCCAGTGCAAATGCGAATTTCTTCAGCCATGGTTGAAAATCAAAATGAGTTGCAAACTTGAGACTTCAAAGCCACAGAAAAGCAATATACTTGACTCCTGACCTCATTAACATTGAAAATTGTGTATATTCCTGGAACCTTTAGGTTTCAGGTCTCCGACAAGTTTTTTGAAAATCCGTGTCCCGATATGGTAACGCGAACATTTCCTTATTAGGGTTTAAGCCCGTTCGTCCGCACACCTCCCCACGTGCAGGTTCCAGGGGTGCCCAGAGGGCCATGTTGAATATGTTCTGTCAAAAAAGGCTTCGAGGACATCACATTTTGAACAAAAGGAACAAGCTCATTTGATTTGAGTCCAAAGTTCACAGGGTTCAAAGGCAAACCCTTGCATAAACTTCGTCAACGTGAACCCCTTGAGCTCGGATTTCATAGCTCCGAGTAAAAATACAAATCACAGGCCAGAAACATCATTCGGACACCAGGAGTCAATCCCTAAAGTGCCTCTATAATTTCTCCCCAATTAGCTGGAGAAGCGCGGAGATCACACAGGAACATCTGGGGCATTTGGTATAGCAACGCCCCGGGGGGTGTCACGTCACGCTCGGGCCTCTTCGCATTGGTGTTGCTCGCAGCCATGGAATTGTCCAGTAGAGTCACAAAATTGATGGCGCCCTAAGTTCCGCAAACGGCTGTAAACCGGTTTTTTAATCCGATTTAATTAAAAACAGAAACCCTGAGTGTGGGCTGCTTCTCTTCAATTGTACACAGTGCTTGCCCACCAAAACCTGCGCTCAGGAGTCAGCTCAACCTTATTCAATCAACTATCTCGCTGACGCATACCCGGTGGGCGCGGTCGCACATCCGCTCCCAGGGCCGGCGGTCATGGCCGGAGTGGTGGCACAGCTGTTAGGGGGCCCATTCGTCTCGAAGAACAAGATTTCGCTTGGGACGCCAGCGTAGCCAATCGACAGAGCTGGTGGGAGGCCTTCGCCGAAGATGACACAGTCGCCGACCGGGATGTCTTGGACTTGTTCGATGATGGAGCCCGTGCAGCCGGGACCGGAGAAGAAGGTCATTGGTATTCCAGACTGCCCCAGGGCGACAGAGGCAAAGAGAGCGAGGACGGTAAGCTTTATTTTGTTGGAGCTGCGAAGCTTCTGAGGAAAGACAAGAAGTCAGTCACAGGCAGAATGTCACGGAAGGAAAGCGTTGGGGATGAGGTAGACACAAACCTGAGCTGGGCGGTAGAGGAGAAACTGAGGAGAAAACATAGGTTTAAACAGGTATTTATATTGTTCCAGCCCATGAGGGCTTTTCAAATCTGTCCTACCCTCGATCGGCGGAAGACAATATCCACCCGCCTCAAATCGAAGTTTGTCCAAGTCGGGGAGCATTACAACCCACACCTTGTCTGTGATCCGGTCTCGGCGGTCTGGGCCGCTTCTGGTCTTGTGGCGCTGACAGCAGCATGCCCAAAATTGAACATGCTTGAACACGCTCCTTGGAATTCCTAGACGCGAATGCGTGCAGTGAACCAATACATATTTCCTACAAGAGGGGACTGGGTTGATGACTTGTGCCGTTTGGTAGTCCATGGACCTTGGTTGTAGGGCTTCCACCTGTGCCCGTCCCATTGAGGATTTTTTAACGGCCTGTCGAATGACGGCCGTGACAGCCGTTAAAACGGGCGATTTGATTTGAGGTTTCAAACCAAAGAGGCCATTATTTTGTGCAGGGATCCATTCAGCTTGAGGAGACTATCTTTTGAGTGTACTACCACATTTTTGGAGCCAGAATCCGAGGATGAATATGTTTTAGTGGGATTTTCGGCAAAGCCGGCAGATGATTGCTGAATTGCCAAGGTTCAACCCCACATCGTTTGCGTGGTTACAAGGGTCAGTTGGCACGGTAATAAGATATCACTTTCAATTAATGATACAACAGTTAAAATGGATCAATGTGCGAGTAAAAGAGTAAAATGTGACATGAATAGGAAAACAGATCGGATGCAACCCGTTACCGTTTTTACGGCCGTCACCGCCGTCCTATCGCCCGTCCCGTCCCATCAGATGTTTGAAGTCAAGAAAAACGGCTGCCACGGTAAAGGGCGGAGGCCCTACCTGGTTGCGATGTTCACGGCATCCATTTTGCACGAATGAACGAAGGAATCGGAGGGTACAGTTAGGCGTTGCAAACTAAACTTGATCTCGGACGTTGACTTTCTATGAATATCACAGATTTGCTGCACTCTGCGCTACCGGGAACCATTTCATTCTTGTGTTCGTCGGAAACGGACGCCGTGAACGTCGCAAGAAGAGAGGGCAGGGAGCAGGAGCACGGGTCCATCGCCTCCACGTATCCGTATCCGCGCCCCCAACGTCGTCATGGGCTCTGCATCTACACCGCACGACGCCCGCAAGGAGCCTCGCGCCCCGTCCGCACCCCTCCCAGCCCCACACCCGCAACTCGTGTCGTATCCGCCTGTTCCGCGGCTCCGCTTCCCATCCCACGCACGGCCCATTCTTGATCCTGCCGGCGCACGCACGTACGCACCCCATTTACGTCGTGCGCAGACATCCACACCCGGGCACACACCCGCCTCTCTCTCCCCCGGGCCTGCATCCCCTCCGTTCCGGTCTGCACCACCCATATTCACGGCCGTTCTATCTCGACCAAATGCCCGCCCGCTCGTCCTTATCTTCGTCCGATCTCGTGCCTCATGCCTCTCCTCAACCCACACTTCCCCCCCCTCCACCCTGCGCAGAGTGCTGCGGCTCTGAGTTCCCGTGGGATATTCCCAATTTCCCCTCCCCTCGCCCCATCGCCACATCACATCGCAAACGAATACAATCGAGACAAATGACTCCATGAGACAAAACGAGAAACCCAAATGAAACGAGGCCTCGCAGCTGGAGAAAAAAACATGCACGCACCACCAACGACATCGGAACCAGAATCGTCTTCTCTTCGTCTAATCTTGGAGTACGAGTACATTCATACGCACAATCATACACATATCCAGCGACGTCTGGAGCAGTGAGTCAGATTTGGATGCAGGATGCGCAAGGAGAGGAGGGTGGGAGGTAAGAGGTGGGCGGGGAAGGGTATGAGGTAGGAGCATACCATACAGCACTAGCACACCACTATAGACCCGCGCCCCCAAAGCCCTGCTATGTACTCGAAACGCGTCCACGTCCGCCCGTGTCGTCTGGATACGCTTGTCGCTCTTCATCTCGAATGGACTCCGATCCGCATTAATGTCCTGTGAGCTCTGTATCTTAATCTTGATCTCGCTCCCCTTTCCTGGTCCCGCTCCCCAACGGATACAAACGCCCAGTGCGGGGCAGAAGAAGAGATAGAGAAAGAGAAGGAAGGAGAGCAAGAGTAGCAGAATAGACACGGCCACGGCCACGCAATGAGGTAGAGGCAGGCGGGCCCAAAACGGGCGAAAGGAAGAGGAATCAAATGGCCGGCAGCGCCACGGATGGATTGAGCGCTGTATATGCTCCCATGCTCAAATATAACCAGTGGGTGGGTGTGCTTGACGTGGCGAAGAGCCAGGGCGGGAGTTGTTGGGTTTGCTGGATTGGGGCGGCCATTGTAGCTGTCCTTCAAGCAAGTGTAGCTCGGTCCAAGAAAGGGTAGCGACCACGGATAGCAAGCAAAGATTTCGATAGGATGTAGAGATTGTCGCATTGTCGTATTGTCGTGTGGCGGGTTCAAGACAAGATGCACGGTCGGGAAAAAGGATTGAGCGCCTGCCTAAACCTAAATGGGACTGACCAACTAGACTCGTAACCAGTCTGTCTACGGGAAAGCAACCTACTGTGGCGTGGCACGGTTGTCGTAGACAGACTGGTACATCTCGGGGCTCGGCTAAGGGCTGAGCCCGGAGTTTGAATTTTAGTGGTTTCCCACACTAAAACCGCTTGTAGCCGCGTAAACTCGATGACGCGATGGCTTCGGCAAACGCTAAGCGAGTTCCCACGCTCTCTTCCTTTTGAAACTGCCTCTGCGTTTGTGGGATTTTCGTGCCCCAAAATGTAGTTTTGAGTAGATGACCTGAAGGGATGAATTAATCGTTTGTATCCAAAGCTTGAAATGAAAGGATTGGTTCAAAATCGAACTCGGAATCAACGATCTTTCTAGCCGTTCAGCGTGGGAAACCACTAAAATTCAAACTCCGGGCTCAGCCCTTAGCCGAGCCCCGAGATGTACCAGTCTGTCTACGACAACCGTGCCACGCCACAGTAGGTTGCTTTCCCGTAGACAGACTGGTTACGAGTCTAGTTGCCTCCGTGTTGTGGATTCCCTTAACTTGCGGCGCGACGAGAACGTCGAAGATAGAGACTCGGCGCGGCGGATGCGATCAAAATAATGACGGCGAATCGACGCAAGAGCGAAAGCCCGCCGTCTCGTACGACCGCAATTCCGCATCCCGACTGGCCGATGCTTTTTTTGCTGTTCCTGGCTCTTCCTCGGGATCTTGTCGAGAGATATTAGCACTGCGTCGTCGTTCAAATTTTGCCCGCACACCCGCCCAAACTGGTAGGTCAAATCCCATCCTGTTCCCATTAAATCGGTCCTTCCTCGACAATATCGATCACCATGATAGACCACAACTGCGGGTGAAAGTCTCTCTGACACAAAACCTCAACAGGCTCTGAACCGGCGCCAATCCGGGTCCCTCTCCCTGGCTATTCCCGATTCCCGCCGCATAACTAAAGCCTGCCGCCGCCGCCGACCATCATGTGCCGCACCGATCAAGTACTCGCTCAGGTGTCTCATTCTGTGGTCATTTCCCTCTCCACGGCGCCCTGCCTGACGCTGTCGATCGGGTTGGTTCGAATATTAGAACGAGAAACAAGCCGCCTTTCGCCGACCCATGTGTATATCGTGCACCGGCAGGTGAATAATATCAGTCGCACTTGTCCAATATTGAACCCGTATCGCGCTGTCATTGATCCATTAATGAACTGACAGTCTTCACCACCATCAATGAAATTCCTTCAGCGTACCTTCGCCCTCCTATCCGACATGCTCTCAACTAAGAAAAAAAACACTCAAGCTACGCCTGGTGATCGCTTGCGAAATTTTGAACTACTTTCCTGCTGTGGTGGATTCGGATATATCAACTCTTCGCTTGACACCCGACTGGGGATGAGTTCGCCCCAAGATTGGGCCAGACATGCGCCTCCATCCTCCATTCCTCACTAAGCACAAAAAGAACCGACACCTCCATATTATTCAAACACGGGGAGTCGAACCCCGTACTGCCTCTTAAACTGCATTCCGCCGAAATAATAGCCGAAGAGGACATGTACCGTACACCATGTCCGAGTTACTTGCCTCTCGTTCAGCTGAGGCTAAATCAATTCAACTCAGTGGGAATTACAAAGACTGCCAAGCGAGATGGTCATTTGATTTGAGTACATTTTCCTGAGTCCCAATTGAAAAGAAAAGCAAAAGCAAAGCCAAACCCCACGCAGCCCTGCGCGTAATTCTAGAGCTCGTTGAATTAAAAATGGCATTTCTCCCGCAATTTGCTCCATTCGGACACGGGGAGTCGAACCCGAACTGACTCCGCAGGTTGGGAAGCCAAACAAGCGGTGTACCCCACACCACGTCCGAGCTACATATCCCTCCCCATTGTACAATTCAAGCTGGGAAAAGGGATATATAGGTGGCTGCCATTGTTGACTCGCCCAAGTGTAATTTCTTCAAGTTCCGCCATCATTCAACGCAAACTGGGGAAAATCTCCCCCAAAAAATAACTGAATTCGGCGTGTAACGTCGTACCTCTTGAGTTCCTTGAAAAGTGCCCTTCTTAGGGTTTCTGTTCAAAAAACGAGTGCATCATTGGATAGCACGCATTCAGAAATGGGGAATCGAACCCTGGACTGCCTGTAAACTTCCTTGCTCTTTGCATGCTGTCCTGTACACCATGCCCAAGTTATTCCCTACCATTGTGCAATTTCTCAAGTGCACTCAGCAAGGGGATCAGGGGTCTCTTCTTTGTTGGTGAGCCTGCCGAAAACCGAAAAAAAAATTCGAACCCTGGATCTCGTCAGCTAATTGAAGGAGATAACCTTGCGAACACGATTCCAAGTGGTGCTCGAATCTTCTGAAGAAAAAATGTATTTATTCAGACACGGGGAATCGAACCCCGTACTGCCTCTTGACAAGACGATTACGGCAATAGTTGGAAAGGCCGTGTACCATACATCATGTCCGATGTTGTGCAATTGCTCAAGTGAATATTCAGTTCACCCAAAAGCACTGGTTCACCAACTTGGTGTTGGTGGTTAATATTGGAGTCTGATTCCTCAAGGGTGAGTTGGAAAGCAAACCAATCCTGTGAATATCTCTAGCCGGCTGAAGGGTGACCACCATTCGTTGTCGTTATATTTCCTTTTCCAAAAATAAAAGCCTTGGTCCTTGAAGTCATTGCATTCGGACACGAGGGATCGAACCCCGATCTGGAAACTTCTTCGCTATCTGCGTGCTCAGATACAAAGGCGGGGTACCGTACACTATATCCGATTGATTTATTCCCTACCATTGTGGCATTGCTAAGTGAATAAGTAGGCTCGGACTGGTGTATGTGCGACGAAAATATTCATCCAACGTTTGATTCTGTCCTATTTTCTGAAGCTTCCAATCCCCCACATGAAGCATCAATCGTAAAATGCTAAAATTAGGGCTGGACAGCGTCCCGTATACGGCTGAGCGTGAAACTTGAAAGCATACGGTGATATTGTTACAGTCCGAGGGACGGCCGTCAATTGATTTTATGGCGGATCAAGCGGCAATCATGATCCCGCCGTAGTAGTGAACGCGGCCGTAACGGCTGCGCGGCTCTACGGACCACCGTGCTTTACTGTTCACGGTTACGGTGTCTAACCCCAACTAGCGCAATATTTGCAGCTCCGCTATTTGGACGCACAGAAAGTCAAACCTCAGACTGGTAATTCAGAAATTAAACTGCCAACCAAATAGGGTTGAATTTATCGACGTCCATATATCCGTGCACTCAGACTTGAAAAACCACTTTATTCAACCAAATAATTTTTAAAGGATCATAAGTTTCGCACACGGAGTCGAACCCCGGGCTGCCTCTAGTTGAAGATCGCAACGAGTATTTGCATAGCCAGAGACCGACGGCTGTGTGTCATACGCCATGTCTGAGTTACTTTCTAGCATAGCCCCAGGGAAATTGGCGAAGCCTCCAGGCCGCTGCGTTTGAGGGTTCACGGGGAAACCTACTGCCGGTACACACAAAACCTCAACAGGCTCTGAACCAGCGTCAATCCGGGTTCCTCTCCCTGGCTATTCCCGATTCCCGCCGCATAACCAAAGCCTACTACCGCCGCTGGCGACCATCATGCACCGCACCGATCAAGTACTCGCTCAGGCGTCTCATTCTGTGGTCATTGCCCTCTCCACGACGCCCTGCCTGACGCTGTGGATCGGTTTGGTTCGAATTTTAGAACGAGATACAAGCCGTCTTTCGCCAACGCATGTGTATATCGCGCACCGGCAGGTGAATATCAGTCACACTTGTCCAATATTGAACCCGTCCCGCGCTGTCATTGATCCATTAATGAACAGTCTTCGTCACCATCAATAAATCCCCGAATTCCCTCAGCATACCTTCGCCCTCCTATCCGACATGCTCTCAATTAAGAAAAAAGACACTCAAGCTACGGCCGCCGATCGCTTGCGAAATTTTGAACTACTTTCCTGCTGTGGTGGATTCGGATATTCTAATTAAATTCAACTCTTCGCTTGACACCCGACTGGGGATGAGTTCGCCCCCAGACACGCGCCTCCATCCTCCATCCCTCACTAAGCACAAAAAGAACCGACACCTCCATATTATTCGAACACGGGGAGTCGAACCCCGTACTCCCTCTTAAACTGCATCCGCAGAAATCATAGCCGAAGAGGACGTGTGCCGTACACCATGTCCGAGTTACTTGCCTCTTGTTCAGCTGAGGCTAAATGAATTCAACTCAGTGGGAATTACAAAGACTGCCAAGCGAGATGGTCAATTGATTTGAGTACATTTTCCTGGGTCCCGGTTCAAAGCAAAAGCAAAGGCAAAGGCAAACCTTACGCAGTCCTGCGCGTAATTCTAGAGCTCGTTGAATTAAAAATGGCATCTCTCCAAAAACACGCCAGAAGTTGCACCATTCGGGCGCGAGGAATCGAGCCCCCGAACTGCCTCCAGCTCATCTCCCAATAGATGTTCTCGAGCTAAAGAGGCGGTGGAATCGAACCCTGGGCTGCCTGTAAACTTCTTTGGTCTTTGCATGCTGTCCTGTACACCATGCCCAAGTTATTCCCTACCATTGTGCGATTTCTCAAGTGCACTCAGCAAGGGGACGAGAGATCGGCTTTCTCGCTTCTTTCGCGCTTCTTTCGCGCTCTTCTTTGTTGGCGAGCCTGCCGAAAACCGAAAAAAAATCGAACCCCGGATCTCGTCAGCTAATTGAAGGAGATAACCTTGCGAACACGGTTGAAGCCCAGTGCATTTTAAATCTTTGAAAAAGAAAAATCGTATTTATTTGGACACGAGGAGTCGAACCTCGTACTGCCTCTTGAGCTAAACACGCTAACAGCATACTTAGCTGAAGAGGCCGTGTACCGTACACCATGTCCGATGTTGTGCAATTGCTCAAGTAAATATTCAGCTGAACCAAAAACACTAGTTCACCAACTTTGGTGTTGGTGGTTGATATTGGAGTCTGATGCCTCAAGGGTGAGTTGGAAAACAAACAAACCCTGTGCATAACTCTAGCCGGCTGAAGGATGACCACCATTCGTTGTATTTCCTTTCCCAAAAATAAAAGCCTTGGCCCTTATACTATTCGCATTCGGACACGAGGGATCGAACCCCGATCTGGAAACTTCTTTGCTATCTGCGTGCTCAGATACAAAGGCGGTGTACCGTACACCATATCCGATTTATTCCCTACCATTGTGGCATTGCTAAGTTAATCAGTAGGCTCGGACTGGTGTATGTGCGAAAATAGTCATCCAACGTTTGATTGATTCTGTCCAATTTTCTGAGGCTTCCAATCCCCCACATGCAGTGTCTTGGAAGTATCTAGCGGAAAATACTAAGAGTAAGGCTGGACACCGTGCCGTATACGGCTGAGCGGTTCACAACTGTGAAACTTAGCATACGGTGATATTGTTACAGTCCGAGGGACGGCCGTCAATTGATTTTGTGGCGGATCAAGCGGCAATCATGATCCCGCCGTAGTAGTGAACGCGGCCGTAACGGCTGCGCGGCCCTACGGACCACCGTGCTTTACTGTTCACGGTTACGGTGTCTAACCCCAACTAGCGCAATATTTGCAGCTCCGCTATTTGGACACACGGAAAGTCAAACCTCGGACTGGTAGTAATTCAGAAATTAAACTGCCAACCAAAGATGGTTGAATTTTTTATATCGACGTCCATATATCCGTGCACTCAGACTTGAAAAACCACTTTATTCAACCAAATAATTTTTAGAGGATCATAAGTTTCGCACACGGAGTCGACCCCCGGGCAGCCTCTAGTTGAAGATCGCAACGAGTATTTGCATAGCCAGAGGCCGACAGCTGTGTGTCATACGCCATGTCTGAGTTACTTTCTAGCATAGCCCCAGGGAAATTGGCGAAGCCTCCAGGCCGCTGCGTTTGAGGGTTCACGGGGAAACCTGCCGGTACACGAGGAGTATCGAGACGGCGATTGATCTGCAGCGAAGCCCGGGCCGCTGCCCGTCGCTTGTATTTGGGGATATGCATCATAAATAGCAACCCAACCAAAATCGAACGATTCCTCTTGGATTCCTCCACCATAAGCTCCGAGTTAGATGAAGCGCTCAAACCCCAAAACACTCAGAGCCGCGTGGTCACGCTGCACGGCGCATGTTCCGCTTTTCTTCAATCTGTCAGGTCGGTTCTGAAATGATGCATGTTATAGTGATCATCGATCACTTACTGTTTTTTTTCTTTGACTTCTTCCGGCAAGGACCCAACACATTGATATTCAACCAGACACGTCCCAGTGCAGCTGGATGTGATTTCTAGACTCGGCGCGATTTGCGTGGGTTAAACTTATACCCAGGTTCTACTCCATCTGTCTGGCCTTGAGGCTGCATGATCATCCAGCTCCATACAGTGATATACTTGACAGCGCATCCCTCGGTTCAGGAGGAACCAACAAGGAAGTCTGTCAAGCTAAAATACTGATCCAGTCGGGTAACTCCCAGTGAGCTCCTTCAAGTGGCTGGCCGAAGAAAACCTTGGGGCAACTTCTTGGCTTTCCTTTGCCATTCAACGACTGGTGCCTGGCAAATAACATCTTGATTCTCATACGCTCGGCTACCCTCCCGTTTGATACTCGGAATGTTGCAGCCAAGTTGCAGCCCGCGCTGCTCACATCCAAACGGAGGAATCAATATTTCGGCGACACTTTCCGCCATGGCATGACCCGGCTAATGCGGGACCTTCTTCGCAATCGATGGAGTAAGTGGAACTCGAGTGTTAACTTTGCTGCAGTGCTGGCCGCTGGAATGCCTCGTGTCTGAAAAGTGTGACTTGGGATTGCGACAAAGTACGCAAACCGATATCTTCTCGGAGACGGAGGAGCCGAGCCCTGCCTCGAGCGCTGCGCAGGTACTATCTCACTGTCAAACACGTCCACCGGGCGTGTTTATAATCTGGCAGCTGCCCGGAAGTCTTGACCCGATGTTAGTACGTGCGCCTGGATTTTGTATAAAGGCAGCTAATTTCTCGCTTCAACCCAGTCAACCCAGGAAGACATCCTTCGCCATGAAAGCGTCTACTACACTGGTTGCCTTACTCTCCCTTGCTTCTGTGGCCGTGTCCTCGACCATCCCTGGTTCGTACTAATTTTCACTGTCTGCGATAGCTATTTACTTACTTTTCGGAATTCAGCACGGGGCGCACATATATCGACGTGTCCCGCCAGCGATCGCGTCCTGGTTGAGACTCACACCATCACTGCCGGTGCACACGAATTCCAGGTCTCTACCAAGGCCTGCTCCGCAGATGTTCTGGCCAGCGACAGCGCTCCCCGCGCTGTGCAAAAGAGACAGTACAACTCATGTGCCTCCGGTGGCAAGTTGCCTCTTCATCCACCATGCTCTAGCGGGAAACTCAAAGCCCTTCCACAGAGACGCAGACATATACATGCGTGGTCGGCGAAGGCGAAGGCCCACTTTACACTGACTGTGTTGCGCTTGCGAACGCGATCACCGCAACCTATGGGACTAACTACGAGGAGCTGTTCACTGTGGAGCCCCAGTTCGTGCAAGAGTTCTCCCTTGGGACGTGTTTGTTCGCGTGGATCAACGAGAACCCGGTGGGCGGCGCATATCTGGAATACTGCTATACAGGACTCGCGGTATGCCATTTTCTTTCTACCGTTCCTTAGCGAAGACATGCTCAATGCGCATGACAGGAGGTGCTCGCCGCAAATATCGATAGCAGTTGTATAATCAATGGCGACACTGGCGGATATGTCATCCCCAGCGGCTCCAATCTTGTCCCCGCGTCCATAGACTGGGTTTTTGAGTGTGTCTTTCTGCCATCTTTCAAACAGGATGTTATGCTGACCATACGGTCTGGTCAGAGTTCTCATAAACTGAGATTTGATCAATATCGTTTCGAATGGGCGTCGGGTACAATTTGAATTCGTATTCTGTACAGACTGTACTAGGTTCTGAGCGTGGAAATTGTTTGAATGCTCATATCTCAGATCTGAGAACTAAATGCGCTGGGGCGAACAAAGATCGTTTTTTATTGCTCAAGTGAGAATAAGTGGACCAATTTGATTGATGATTTCTTCAGCCATGGTTCAAAGCAAACCCGCGCATGAACCTCATCAACACGAAACATACACAACCTTCAACCCGTTTTATTTCAATTTCATAGCTCCGATTCAAAAAACGGGAAAGGGAACGGAAATTCGTTCAGGCGGGGTAAGCTGAAGAGGCCGTATACAATAGCATAGAGCAACAAACGTGAACAAGACGAAGTCTAAAATTCTGGATTCCGTTGATTGAACCTTTAAAATTTGGTACTTACCTTCTTTCCAATAAAGAAACAGTGATAACTGCAAAAGTATTCTATTCGGACACGGGGAGTCGAACCCCGGGCAGCCTCTGCTTAATAACTTCGGAACGCGCAATCAACAGTTGAGGAGGCGGTGCACCGTACACCATGTCCGAGTTACACACATTCGACGTTGAGTTCACTACGACCGAAAATTCGATGTTGATGATTCGAGTCCGACCGCTGAAGGATTACTTCAAGGAGTAAAAGCAACACCAACTGTACCCCGGGCGTGTGTAATTGTGGCACACGAGATGGAAAATAATGAAATGTTCAAAAAATATCGCCTCATACTGGTACAAGGAGTCTGGATTAATTGAGGGAAAACATTAGCCGGGAAGGGAACCTAAAAGCCTATATTGCCGGGCAACGAGAGCATTGCTGCATTGATTGATTCAAACCTAAGTTGAATTCATTTGACTGAGTCCAGGTTGAATTCATCCGCCCGACCGGAGGAGGCGGTGTACATCATGCCCGATTTTCGTCCTTGGTGGGCCATCAGATACTTATTTGGATGGAGAAAAAGGACCGGAAAGATGTGCTGCACACCATTTTGTCGAACTTCGACAAAAATACGAAGAATGAGTGGCTGATCCAACACCGCGATGAGATTTCATGTCTCTAGCCACCATCTCAAGTGCATCCTCGTGCTTCACATGCAAGCCTATGTCCCGGCAATGGCAAAGATTTATTCAATTCATGTACAATTGGGAAGATCAGTTCAACCCATACGCGATTTTGACGAGATCGGCTGCGCGTTCACCTACAATATACACGGGGACTTGCGTATGGGCTGAAGGCACAATGGGCTGCATAATTGAACGCGGTGAGCTTCATTAAACCAAGTGACGAGAACAATTCACCAATATAGACGCGTCGGCGATCCGCAGCCCAGAAATGCCTTTCACAACGAGGTCTGGATCCACTACACCGAAGCTAGCACCCTTTGGCGACATGCTGGCCGTTCCGACAGGGTGGAATACCGTTCCCGAATTCAGTTGGATATACGCCTTGAGCTTTGCGGCGTCTGTAGCTGCGGCAAGATCGTCATACTCTCCAATAACATAGCCTTTCCAGGCGTCGGCGCTCAGGAAACTTCTGGCTGCGCCGACTGCCTCGGTCATAACAAAGAGATCGAAATCAGTTCCAAGCAAGTTCGGATTAATGTTGGGCTGGTCGAATGGATTCGAGGATTTAAGAGTGAGCTTTCCGCCTAAAGACTCTGCATGAGACCTCTTACTAGGGTCATGGAACTAAGGAACGTACGAGATGAGGGGGCAGTAACCGCAGTCACTATTGTCATAAAGTTCCCGGTTGCTGGGATGGGCGCAAGTCTGACCCAGCCATTCTGTACTCTCGGAGTCAGTTTCCGAGATTTCTTCCGAGACTTTGGTACTTACCGCAAACAAAAGCTCGTAGTGCGGGGTATTCGGGCCTGCAGATGGGTCCGGGATTGAAAAAGAGCCGTCAGGTACGCGGGACCAGACGAGATGAGCGAGAGGTGAGTCCACGAGCGGCCCCATTTGAGTCTGTTCCCATTGCGCCACCGCGGCAGCGGCGAGCGTGGCGTTGCGGCTGAGGTTGTCAAACGTTCCCGTGGAATTCGCATACCACATATTGGTGAGGAGTGAGTGATCTGTTAGGTTACTTCCGACGGATGGATTATGGAGGATGGTTTTTATTCCAAGTGCGGACAAGTCACTGTCGTCACCGATGCCGGAGAGAAGAAGGATCTGGGGGGTTCCAATTGAACCAGCCGACAGAATCACTTCCTTTGTGGCGGAAACGATGGTTCGAGGACCTAGTAAATTCATGAGCGGTGAAATTAAATGAAGAGAATGCTTCCTCACCTGTTTTGTTTTGGGTG
Source organism: Mycena galopus ATCC 62051 (assembly GCA_014925785.1). Classification (NCBI taxonomy): domain Eukaryota; kingdom Fungi; phylum Basidiomycota; class Agaricomycetes; order Agaricales; family Mycenaceae; genus Mycena; species Mycena galopus. The sequence continues at coordinate 245,293 of WIQG01000182.1, forward strand.
AATTCGACTGAACGAAAAGCAGGTTTTCCTTGGTCCACTCCGGTTTGGACAATCTGCGTCACACGCGAGTTGACTAGCACATGGAGATTGGGCCGCGATATGAAGTTGGGGCCGAGGTACGACGTCGCTGCACTACTCCGTTGGCCACCGTCTATTGTCGCTTGGAGCCATCCTACAAGACAAAAAATGAGGAAAATGCCGTATCTTTCGCAGGACAATTTACCGAGACCAAGAGGACGCCCAGAATTCATGTCAAGATTGAACGGAAAGGCACTCGGCTTCTCTTGGGTGGTGGCAATAATACGGGAGTCAAACGAGTGGCTGAACCCGGGCAGACTAACAGAATTGATTCCCGTCAAGCTGTGAATGAGAGGGTTGTATTGGCCTGTGGTGTTGTGAAGATCTGCCGGTGGGGTCCACTTCTCATTCTATCCGAGGAAATGAAATGAAGAACTGCGGAACTGCGAAGCAAATTCACCAGCTTGAAATATTTTTGAACGTTAGCCCAGGACCAGCCAGAATCTCCGCTGAGTCTGGCGTATCGGTCCCATTCTTCAGAGCTTCCCCGAGTGTAAGCCATGTAGTCTGGGCCCTCGTGTGATAGCTCTAGATATCGACCAAGAAATGCACTTACTGACAGAGGTTGAACCGCCCAACATATGTCCCCTCGCTATCAACATGCGAGACGGTTAGTGGATTTCAGTGGTCCAGGGAAAAAGAAACGAACGGTAGTTGATACTTCTGCCGTTGAAACCTGGTTGAGGAGTAGTTGTGTAGTTCCAGTCGTAAGGTGTATTCGGGTTAAGCTGCGCAGGGAACATGGGAATGATGCTGTCGAGGACACCGACATTTCTGAGCCGAGATCTCATTAGAAAATTATACCGGAAAATTTCAAAGGACTTGCGAGGGCCCGGCCTCGAGGAGGAGAACCGACGTGCCTGGATTCTCAGAGAGGCGGTTCGCAAGGACGCTACCTGCAGCCCCGGCTGAAACGCAGTCAGCGCCTAGCCTGATGACGCAAAAGAGAGCCAACCTCCCACAATCACGAAATCGAAAGTGGATCGAGGGATATCTTCAAACGCTTCATAGAGAGTGGCCACACATGCGATTGGGAATACGAGCGAAAGCAATGGGTAGCTGGAGAAATGCATGGCTTGATGAGGTCGAGTCGCCTTGTCGATGGTTCCCTGCCTGGCCGTTTAAATAGGGAAGCCATCGGCAAGCAACTTCCAGGCGAAGGAAAGAATAACACAACACAGCGAATTTGCTCATACTCTGAAAACGAGGCAAATATTTTGGGTATGTTATCTCACCTCCCGTTCATCGCGGTGGCCGTATGCCTGGGATTCGAGTTTTGGAGCGTAGGGAGAAGTGGGGTTCGGAATTCACCTAGACGCCAGGCACAGAACATGGTAGGACGTGTTGGCATCAAAAATCCATGACAGAAGTGAGAAAGAACCATTTGATATGTTGGACTTGAGCGCTAAGCGCCAGGCGCCAATTAGTGCCACCGACACAAGACACTTGGAATGCAAGACACACCAGCGAGAAGCGCGGAAAACGCAGGCCTGGCCCGAATCAAGCTGCCCCAATTTTAGAGAAACCCCGAAATCAGCAAGACGGTCGGAATGCACCAGCGACAGACAGGCAACGTGCAGGACACTAGACATACAGAAGCTTGGCTAGGAATAAGACATAGGCACGCCTGTCGCCTTAGATGGCCTTGTGATCAGAGCCTTCGCAAATGAAAGATGACTGGACAGCAGGTTCGTAGATTACTATTCTGAAATTTGCCAGAAGCGGCGGATTCTTCACGCCTGTGTAGTACGTGTGGTCGCCGCGTTCAGGTGTCCCAGGTTTGTTTCTACTGTTTTGTGGGCGGGCCGGCGAAATCTTGCATATCTGAGAAAGGAGATAGCAGCACATCGACGCCTTAGCGAGCCATATGCATGCATTCAGCGTCGGTAGCACTACACCTGATGAAATTGTCGTTATCAGAAGCAGTATTATCATTCTCTCGAGGTTCTCAGGCGGAGGCTTGAAGTTAGGCCGACTGGTGCTCATTGAAACAGTGCTCATCTATCAAAACAGCCATGGACGGACCAGGACCAGCGCCAGCAGACAGGCAACGTGAGTTTGGCGGGAAAGACGACACAGTCAGTGGAGCCTGGCAAAGCCAAGAAAATATATGTCCTTCAGGCATGGACATGGGCGTTGCAGACAAGCAGAATAGTTCCGCATCACCCGGAGCGGGTTGTTTGGTCCTGCGGCCCGGGGAATTCTGAGTCGGATCATCGATCCGGATTCCGCATCTCGAACTTTCATGTACTAAGTCTAGTCTTACTACTTAACTTCCATACAACTTCATACTCTGGCTGTACTCTGGTCATCCCTGAGACCGAAGGCATTGTGCCAGTACGCAAGGCCGTTTTGCATTTCACCTCACATTTCGATGTTTTTAGGGTTTCCAGAATTCTGCCACTCAAGACTTTTCGCCTTTGCCTTTTTTTTGGGATAATCGGATCGAACGATTGCATCAGCGGCATTCCTGGCTGCTTAACCAACGCAAAACAAACGCCACATCATTCTTCATCTCTCTCCACTACATCCTCACTTGTGAAACCCCTCTGCTCCCTGCCTACAATGCCTTTTGCGACCCACTGCCAAGAGGGCTGAGTCTGAAATGATCACTCAACCAACACCCAACCGTATCACGAGTCACACGACATCAGAATGAGGTCTACCACTCTGGTCTGTTTCTTACTTTGTGTTACCATGCATCCAAATGCGCTTTGGTGACTTTATCCCGTGGTGCTGTGTTCAAACCAGGTTAAGGTTTTTTTTTTTTTTTGATTTCCATGCAATGACCCCCGCGGCGAGCTGCAAGTACCACGCAGTGCGCCTCAGTGGAGAGCGGCAGCCCGCGCCAACATCGACCTGCCCTCGTACCTTATGCACTACTTTAGTATGTGCTTGAGTTGTACTTGGTACTATTGAGAATACTATCTCATTTTGTTCAATTTGTATGGTCACAGGTCACAAGCCCTCAAATCCGTTGAGGAGGTAATTTCCTTATCCGGCGTATTGGCGTCTCGCCCGGTATCCGGTATTGGAATTAGCTTGGGATCAGTTTCTCTCAAGGGGAAATCGGGATTAAAAAATCGGATATAGGGAGGGAGGGGGGGGGGCCAAGTTGGGCTGAAAAAAACATTTTACTATATAAAGTTTAGAGCTTCCAAATGGCTAATAGGCCATGAGGGAGGTGGTTTTTGGTTGTAAGAAACACATATAACTACCCAGGGAGTGTATAGAATAAGTTGGATCAGTCTGAACCCATGTTTTCCGTGATTGAAATCAAGTTGAAGCCAACTGTAGTCAGTTCTTGGGTCAGAAATTATCAAGCTGTTGGAATGCAGAGCGTTCAGTTCATCACTGACACTCATTAGATGGTACAAACAGCAGGAATCAGTTCAAGGAGGTGGGGGAAAGTAAGAGCAGCGGCTGGACGCGGAGAGACCGGCCCGGTCCTAGGGGTGGGAAACTCCTTCCCGATAAGGCAGGAGGGGGGGGAGGGGGGGTCAGCTTGGGGTTGAAAAAAACTTTTCAACCCTATATCCGAAATTCGAATCCCGATTTCCCCTTGGTTTCTCTTTTCATATCTTTATTATTATTTTGACATCAATCGTAGCGTACAGTATATAAACCGTAGTGTTACCTTTCATCCCTCAGTCACTACCACCACTCTGGGTGTGACTGAGGGTACATTCCACTACTTACTTCCATTGGGACCTTTACTTACTTTACCTTCAGATTATTTACCTACTGTATTTGTCGGAAATTTTAAAATAGCCTTATAAGAGGGTCACGTTATAAGGCTCTCATAAGACATAGACAAATATTGTCAGAGCTAATCAGAGTGCTTGCGTCTGACAGCGGCCTTATTTTTGCCTTATAATAGTTGCATAGGTCTTATCATGGTCTTATCAGGGCCTTATCAGCCCAGTACTCTTATTGGATCAGGCCTTATATGGCTTACTGCCTGACTGGCCCTGATCAGGCCTTGCCGTACGGATTAAAATTTTCCGACAATTTCTTGACAGGTAAATAATACATGAGTCTCTCTGGGCATGACTGAGATCATTTACTTACTGTATTCTTGACAGAATCCATGAAAATTTTTGTAAGTCACGGGGTCACAAGGGTTCAATACGAAAGGTTCCCCGCAGTTCAACACAAAAAATCCGCTCCGGGCGGCCTTGCGGGGCTTTTTATACGAATTTTTTCGGAAGTCACACAGCCGCAGGCCGGCATCCGAAAGGATCATTTCGTTTTTTGATGTCACACACCAAAGTGCCGCGAAATGCAACAGTATTTGAAATCGAAGAATGGTGATCGTCAAACTCGATCGAGATCCGGTCCCCAAAATAGCCGTCTGGTCCACACGATAGCCGTCCGGTCACCTTTTCTCCCTGCACGTCTAGCGCTGCATACTTTGATCAGCCGTTGCATATCTAACTTCTCTGGCATCCCCACTGGCCCAGAAAAATGTTATTTCCATGTTTCAGGGTAACTTCTTCATTTATTCCAACAAACTTGTTGATGGGGAGAATCACCATGTCATATGCAACTGAGGGGGCAGATTCATATTGGTCAAATCTATCGGCGGCGCAACCTATATCGGTTCTTTTAGATTCCGAGAATGTGGCCTCTACTAGACATCACCACAAATCCTAGAATGTAAAAGACCAAGTAAATGCTTGAACGAGGCTGACAATTGTGTTAATATTGAGCAGGATCATGAGCGACTTTCGTAACTACTTCCAACGTACCTACAGCATGCATTGCAGGGGACTGGAATCATGGGCGGAAGTAATTGAATGGTACAGTGGCATCTAGACATTATCAAACTTGTAACAAAGAGTCGGATAAGAAGTCCTACCAAAAACGCTTTCTTGAGCCGCCGCACGGCGCGGACATGTAGGGGAGACTGATTGGTGAGTAAAGGAATTGAAGCCAACACAGGGACCTTCCTTTTTGAGAATCTCGCCTATCATGCATCAAACTTCATGATCGTGGTGCACGGCGCATTCATCAAGGGCTGCTCTCTTCTCCTCCCACCACCATCCCACCAACTTTGCCTCCATGTCTCCCCCACTCCTACTGGCATGCTGCCACCTTGCTGATCCCTCCTTGCACGAAAGCACCATCATCCCTAGTGCAACGCCTGAAGTTTGACCCGAACACTTGAAGTGTATTCAAGAAATGCCACCCTGCCAATTTGCTGTCATCGGAACCGTACTTGCTAGTACTATGCCACTGGCTCGCTCACTGGTGGCATTCCGCAGCCGATAACACTCCAACCCGTCACCCATGCAACGCTGCCTCCGTTTCTTTGAATTTTTTTGCCACCTTCTGTAGCCATGTTGCCGACTTTCCGTGCCATGTAATTCTAACCTACCTACCTAGTACTGGAATAATATATCTTTTTATCAGAATTCAAATGAACCCCCCACAAATTCAATATGTCTCTCACAGAGCCTCGCCACGCTGCCACTTGAGTTAGCTTTTTTGGCGATTCCGAACCTCTCGGAAATCAAATGTAATGGCTTCGATCAGTGTTGCCCTGATTGCCGCGCGTTCTCAAAAAGGAAGGTCCCTGTGTTGGCTTAGACTCCGTGAGTAAATACCGCTATAAATAAGCCAACGTGAATAGGAAACTCACTTGGGGCCAACCGTAAAGCAAAGTTACTTAGTATCGGGCAGCCTTTATAAAGGAAACACCGTTGGTGGGCTCGAGTTTGGCGAGCACAGGATACCAGAGAGTTGTAGGGGTGCCATGAAAGACTTGAACTCGAATGCCGGCCAGGTGAGAACAGTGTTCGAATCGACGTAGCCACCAAAGGAAGGCTGAGGATTTGATCTTGAGAGCAAAGGGTGCGCCGTAGATCTTGTGTAGGCCTGAGTCCCCAATCTTGACGGGGATGATTACTTGTGGTCTTGCAGTGGGTGATTTATGAACGGCAGTGACGGCAGGCAGGAAGGAAGGGAAGGCACGGAAATATCAGGCCGTCCCAAACCGTCGACTGAGTAGTTGGCATTCATAGGGGTTGGCTGTAGCGCAGTGTCCAGTTCTCAAATAGCGAGGTCTTCCAAGCAGGCGGGGCGCGCGATTGGCGGACATGTGAAGATGGACATTGCACCATAGATGACAATGAGTAAGCAACAGACAAATCAACAGAAGCTTTTTTGCCAAAGTCAGGAGTATATCACAATGAGAAATGGACAATTCTTGAGCTGACCAACAGCAGCAACATCGAGGCAAAGTCTCAAGTCATTTATTCACAAAGTGCATGCGCAGAATTTTGCAGCTTGCTTGGAATGAATGATTTGCTTGATGTGAGGACAGCTGTAATGTCTTGAATACACTAACCGACTGTGTTGAGGTGGAGGGGGGAGAAGCGAAGCGGCTGTGATGCAGGCAATGCCAGGCATGATTGCTTTTGAGCGGGTCTTGAGTGCCTGAAAAAGGGGCATCTGAACGATCCAGAATGAACAACGTGTCATACCGCACAGCCCATCGAAGGCTTCTGAAAGTCAAACTGCTAACCTCGAGGCGCATTGAAATTGAACACAAAACTCAACCCAGGTCTTGAGCATAACGGAGAGGTGAGTGGGAAAGGGGAATTGCAGAGACGAACAGAGTGGGGCATTTCGAGCCATTTCGAACAGAGCCCGAACTGGGATGATGAAAACGAAATCTGATATTCATCTCAGAAGCTCGGAAAATGGTGAGCGCTCAGTGGCGTGTGAAATGCAAAAGATCTGCTGGGATAACAACTGGGGCAATTTCGGCGGAACAAACAGGTGCATTCTGAATCGAGGCATCTCGATAATATACGTGTAATTTCACTTGCTTTGGGCGAGCTTACATTACTGATTGCATGGTTGAAACCAGATGTCGGAGTCATGGTTCTCTGTCGTGGAACTAAGCATGTTTGCCATAGTTCAACCTGTGTCTTTTGAGGTGCCTGCTTATATTTTCAATCGTCCAGAATATGATACTGACTCGAAAGCTTGTGTTTTTGAAAGCCAAAAATATAGTCACGAAGGTTATGACTGTCCCTTGCCTTTGCATGTGAGGCGCGCTCACCTATTGATCCGCGAGTACTTTCTGCCTTGTCGTTTACCTTGTGTTTGATTTTGCGGTGTGCATGGGATGGTATAGTTTCGCGGAAGGGTGTTCACCTTGTCCCGAGAATGAATAAATCAACCATCTGCAGACCATCGAGTCAGCCCAAATAACCGATCCGGTCTGTCGGTGTTTCCAATTGGGTCAAACACACGTGAAATTCCGGTCATCACCCATCAAAGATCTGGTCATCTGTCATGTGGTTTACCGTCAAGAATGAATAGTGTTCCTGTCAAGCTTTCTCATAGCTGCCCAGCCGCTGAACCTATTTACATGACCCTGGTATCAATCATGCACAGTTTTCCGATGCGAATCTGGGAAAAATACAAGCGGGACCATCAAGCCAATATTGGACCGGTAGACAGAGAAAGACCGTGGCCTTTCTCACAATTGATCTTATGTTCCAGGCAGGTCTTCCGACTCGATCGCTATGCACTGGTGAATTTTTATTGATCTCACTGCCAAATACATGATGACGGTGGCATGGCAGGGACAACTTTTTTCAAAGTAGAAAGCTCTCTAGCATCCTGACAACAGTTCCGAAGACTAAGAATGTCTTAGCTCCACAGCAAATGTTTCATGATTCCAATTCCCACTGCCGAGTATATGATAACAGTGGTGGGGACAACTTTTTTTGTGATAGAAGGCTGCTCTACCATCCTGACAGCAATTCTGACAACTCAGAATGTCTTATGTCGGAAAAATGTAAATGATCTTATGGATTTTCTTATTATAGGCCCTTGCAACGGCATTACAAGACATTTATAAGATGGTTACAAGTGGGTTGTAAGAAGGTTCTGGCAGTTGTAAGAGGTTATCTGAGAGACGATCTCTTAGCAGCCCTTACAAGGACCTTATATGACCTTATGTTGATTTTGTGTCTAAAATAAGGCAAATTTCAAATTTCCGACATTAGCTCTAGGATCCCCCAGCGGCAATTCTTGCAGTTTCAACTAAGTCGAGGATTAAGTGCATGAGCTATGGCACTAAACTCACCAGATAGTGGTCAACAAGAGCTGCCATGGGAAGCAGAACCCGCGCTCTGTTTTTGGCATATACATGCAGCCAGTCCTGGTATTTCAGCCTCTGCTCAACGGTTGGTGCTAGATGGCCGTTCTTGATGACAGGTTTCGGTAAGGCCTGGACGAGAAAACAGGGTTTAATTTCGGACAGATCAAAACCGGAAAAGATATAGCGTACTTCAGTCCAGTCCGAGAGCGATTCAAAAGTTCCAGATATGCACCAGCGAAGCGAGCAGTGCGAGATGGATTCAGAAACACTTCTGCTTCTGTTAACAGCGGCGAGAGGCCTAAGTTTTATATGAGTTTAAGATAGAACAGCAAAAAAACAGTGTTTTACCGGCCAGAAAGAATAGTTCATTCACTGTGTATACACCGATCCCCAGGAAGACAGTGCTCTCCCCGCGAATCACGTCGCAGGCCAGGTCATTCTGATCAATGTCGTCGCTTTCTGCTCAGCGGCCTATCCAATCGGCAAGTGAGGAGAGGAATGCCCACTGGGGACTAGAAAAATCAGGGGGAGAAGGAGGGAGGGCTGCACATGTGATAAGTGGGCTGGTAAAAATTGAATACCTGAACCATCGGCAGAGTCAGAAGACATACCTGAAATACAATGAGGAAGGCGAGGACATGGGCTTTGAAGACGAGTGCCAGGCCCACACGGTTCTTCCGAACCTTCAGTGAAGGAATAAATTAGGGAGTTCATAATGAACACAGTGACACTGACATTTTTATCTGTCAACTTGATGGGAGTCTCCCATTCTACACGAGAGAAAAAGTGTGCGGATGTGTGGGTTAGCCACTGGATCTAAAATGATGATCAGAATAGCGCGGATTTTACCGAATGCCAGAGGACTTGACCATCAGGAACAAGGGACCCAGGTCCAGAATCAAAGCGCAGTAGGTATAGTCGAGATTGCACAAGACAAGCTCGGAGAGATTGTGCGCAGATTTCTGCTTGCCAGTTGTACGCCACATTGGTGGGAAAATATAACCTTGCACATGATTTGTGCCACGTTTAGCGGTGCAAGAGGAGTCAATTCGATAAGGCAGCCCATTGCGAGCAGGGCGGTCTTTGTTGAAACGACTGGCTTCCTTTTCCAATGCATCAATGTTGATGTGCTCGAGACGCAGGCAGACACCGGATTTGAGAAGATCTGTCAGGGTCTCACTGGCAAGCTGGCGGGATGCCTCACAGGGCTGCCAAAAAACGTCGCAAACGGTGCGAGCTCTCAGCGAGTGAGAAAAAAAAAGCGCCTGAATAACACAGTGACGACCCATGGACAATAATGCACAGATGCCAGTTAGAATGCCAATGTTGATTGCCATAGTGTTTATTCCGTTTTTCTCTGTTTACCGGTCCAGATATTGGCTTGATGGTCCTGCTCGTATTTTTCCCAGATTCACATCGGAAAACTGCGCAAGATTGATACCAGGGTCATATAATTCGGCGCAGGGGATGGGGAGCTACGAGAAAGCTTGACCGGAACGCGATCTGTTCCTGACAGTAACTCATGTCACAAATGACCGGATTTTTGATGCGGGATGGCCGGAAATTCACATGTGTCTGACCCAAATGGGACCGAGCCCGGACCGGATTATCTATTTGACCTGACTAGATGGTCATCTTGTCTGGACATATATATTATTGTCATGGGACACAAAGGAGAAAATGGATTTACTGGAAGGTAATTATTTTGGGACCAGAAAACCATGCCCTGGACCGGATTGCAATCCATTTTGACGTAAAATAGTCACGTGTTTGAAATCACTCCTGACTTTCCGCCTCAAACGTAAGCACCTAATTAGGAAGGTTTTTTCGGCAGCACGGCAACTCCTTGCACCATCAAGCACTGATCGATGCTGTCAATGTGGTCAGCCACTCTTTCTTGTCTTCCCCCACCACCTCGTCCACGGCCCTCGTTCCTCTACTCCCCATTTACGCCCGCGGCACGCTTGCTCCCGCCACCCGAACACTACTATAGCCCAGGCCCGCGCCGAACACGGCGGCCGAGGGCCCGGTCAGGATTAGGGTTAGGTCACTTAGGTGCGTCGCCTCGCATGTATGCGGACTGCCATTCGCCTGTGCAAAGCCGCTTACGCTATCTCAACGAGCTTGCGTGCACTGTCCGTGCCTGCGCTGTTGCTCGCTCTTCACTGGCTCGCACCACCCCGCCGTGTATTTATCCATAATCCATGTATTTAGAGATTATCATGAATCAAAGCGCATATTTTCATACAGTATCCCTTTTCAACCACCCAACAACCCAATTAGCTGAAGAAACCCACTTAGTTTGCTCGGATGAGGACTTGTCAAGGGGTCGACTTCGGCAAGTCCGGCAAAAATGTAACTATGCCGATGTGCCGAAAGTACTTTCTTAATTCGGAGCTCACGTTTGAGGCGGAAAGTAAGCATGTGTTTGAAATATGCGTGGCATTTCGGCACAGTTCTGACTGCCGTTTTTCGGCAGGAGCTTCCCAAAAGGGAAATCATTCCACTAGCAAAAAGGCTCAGGGCAAAGGCGAAATGGTTGTAACTGAATTCTGTCGCCTGACTGACGCCCAATAAGTGATCGAAATCCCTTGTTGGCACCGGGATTGACGAAACCTCCTAAATCGCTCGCCCTTGTCTTCCTTTCACGTTCGTTGGCTGCCAAGCTGTCTAGACTCGGAGCGAATCGAAAATTCTACAAACCCACGTCACTCACTATCTGCGTCCAATGTCCGGTTTGAGGTTCGGAGGTTTTGTGATTGTTCCGAACCTGTTCAAACATGTGCGAACCCTTGGTCCATTTTGACCACGAAAATTCGGAAATTGTCAACAATTTGCCTCACCATGAAGCATGAGTGCTTCCCTCATTCCTAGAAAGATCTTTGGTACCTTGGGAGACCTGAATACCCTGCGGAAAGTCAACAGAAAGTCCAATTGTTGATTGATCCAAATGCCATCAAAGTTATCAAAAATTCAATCTTTCCCGTTCTGACGTGTGTACCTTCTCAAAAAATTCAAACAAAATCTCTTTGCCAAATAAAACATAGTTTACACCTGTCAGAAGGCTTCTGTTCCAAAATATACACATCTAATGCGTGGGAAATCTTTCGGGTTCGAACCTGTTCTGAACCCGGAAATAAACCGGACCTGACCGGACCTGTTGTCCGGTTCGGGGTTCGGATTTTTCTGCAAAAAACCGGACCGAACCGGACATCGGCAACACTATCCATAGAATTCAAAAAGATGCACCTTGTCTGGCCGAAATGTGTCCGAGTCGATCAGTCGTCTTTTTGATAAATCCTTTCTTTTGCTCATCATCATTCATCCTGGCTTGTCCATTTCTTCCAGCTGCAGGACGTCTGATAGTTCAAAGTGTGTAGGGAATGCACCTTCCCAAGCTCACGCGCAAGCCGAATATCCAGACACTCGAAGGATCCGGAGCCGACCTCAGAAACCGTGAAGGACGAATCGCTTCAAGCTTTTGTTCTCACTTTTGGTTCTGAACCAATCTTCGAGCCCTCCACGTTTCTTGATTCGGAATCCTTGGGCTTCAATGAAATCAAGCGCGGCTTAAGCACTCGAGGGCAGGCGTCTTTAGCCGGTGTCGCGTGTCTTCCTCAATCCGACTGTCGGTGGCACTAAATAACTCGTAGCTCATCGCTTAGCGCCGAAGTCAACATCTCACAAAACGCCCGGGTCAACAAACATCTCACTGCAATGGACTGCACTGGTTCTTCGATTTGTCATAACAGTATGTCCAATGATGATCTGGAGATGGCGTTTAGATGATTTCCGGCACTATCCTTCTCTCTACTACCTTGATTCTCAGGCCACGGAAACTACGATAAAGGGAAAACGACGCTCATATGCACATTAGCTCACTCTTGCCTTCATTTTAGCTTCAGTTAGGCCTACTCGTGAAAATTCACCATCCGTACCGTGTACGAGTACGGCCAATTTATAAGGAGATACGGGCGACTTCCCTATGCACACGTACGGTGTTTCACGGTCGAGCTTTGGCTTCACACGGTCCGGGTCCGCCTTTGGATGGGTCCCTATTTAACGCGCCGACCAGGGAACAATGCCCAAGACGATTGGGCCTCATCAAGCTATGCATGCCATCTCCAGCTATCCATTATTGTCGCTCATATTCCCCATCGCATGTTTCGCAACTCTGTATGAAGCCTTCGAAGAGGTCCCTACGTCCACTTTCGATTTCGTGATTGTTGGAGGTCCGTTTCCCTTTGGGACATTATAACGGTGGATGCTGAGAATGCGTTTCAGCCGGGGCTGCAGGTAGCGTCCTTGCGAACCGCCTCTCCGAGAATCCAGGCACTTCGATTCTCCTTCTCGAGGCCGGGCCTTCGTACGTCCTTTCTATACTGCCGGAATAATTCACTGAGGAGATCGCTGTTCAGCAATATCGGTGTCCTCGACAGCATCGTGCCTATGTTCCCTGGACATCTTAACCCCAACACGCCTTACGATTGGAACTACACGACTACCCCTCAATCAGGTTTCAACGGCAGAATTATAAACTACCGTCCGTGGCGTTTGGCTTGGTCCGCTGAAATCTACTGATCGCATTTTTATAGCGCGGGGCCATATGTTGGGCGGTTCAACCTCTGTCAGTGAGTAGCTTTTGACTTGAATATCTGGAATCATCTAATGATCTCCCAGATTTCATGGCTTACACTCGGGGGAGCTCTGAGGAATGGGATCGATACGCCAGACTCAGCGGAGATTCCGGCTGGTCTTGGGATCACGTTCAAAAATACATCAAGCTGGTGAATCGATTTGCTACGCAGTTCTGCAGTTTTTCATTTCATTTCCTGGGATAGAATGAAAAATGGACCCCACCGGCAGACCACCACAACACCACGGACCAATACAACCCTCTCATTCACAGCTTGACGGGAATCAATTCTGTTAGTCTGCCCGGTTTCAGTCACCTGTTTGACTCCCGTATTATTGCCACCACTCAAGAAAAACCGAGTGCCTTTCCGTTCAATCTTGACATGAATTCCGGGCGTCCTCTTGGTCTCGGTGAATTGTCATGCGCAAAAAACGGCGGTTTTAATTTAATTTGATTACAGGATGGCTCCAAGCAACCATAGACGATGGCCAACGAAACAGTGCAGCCACATCGTACCTCGGCCCCAACTTCATATCGAGACCAAACCTCCATGTCCTCCTTAACGCGCATGTAACACGGATCGTTCAGACGGGAGAGGATCAAGGAAGACCTGCCTTTCGATCTGTTGAATTCACACAAAATGCAACAGGCGGGGGATTATTCTCTCTATTCGATTCCATTGACGAAAGGTTGATCAGGTCCTCGAACCATCGTTTCCGCCACCAAAGAAGTAATTCTGTCTGCTGGTTCAATCGGGACTGCTCAAATCCTCCTTCTCTCGGGCATCGGAAATGAAACAGAGTTGTCCCCTCTTGGGATAAAAACCATTCTCAACAATCCGTCTGTTGGACGTAACTTATCGGATCACCCGCTCCTCTCAAATCTCTGGTATGTGAACTCCACAGGGACATTCGACAGCCTTTCGCGCAACGCCACTTTGGCCGCTGCCGACTTTGCGCAATGGGAACAGACTCACACGGGGCCACTGGCGGACTCACCTCTTGCTCATCTCGTCTGGTCCCGCGTATCTGACGACTCCTTTTCAACCTTGGACCCATCCGCTGGGCCAAACACTCCGCACTATGAGCTTTTGTTTGGGGTAAGGATGGAACACAAACGGAAATTCCAGAAACTCACTCCGCGAACACAGAACGGCTGGCTTGGGTCCGGGCCAATCCCAGCCGCCGGAGACTTCATGACCATAGTGACTGCGGTTACAGCACCTTCATCTCGTGCGTTCTTCAGTCTGACTAATACAATATCCCCACCGATTCAAAATAGGCGGAGAGCTCACGCTCAAAACGGCTAATCCATTCGATCAGCCCAACATTAATCCGAATCTGCTTGGGACCGACTTCGATCTCTTTGTCATGACGGAGGCCGTGGGCGCGGCTCGAGACTTCTTGAGCGCGAACGCTTGGGCCGGCTATGTACTCGGAGAGTTTGACGATCTTGCTGCAGCTACAGACGACGCAAAGCTCAAAGCGTATATCCAGAACAATTCGGCTACCATATTCCATCCTGTCGGAACAGCCAGCATGTCCCCGAAGGGTGCAAATTTCGGTGTGGTCGATCCAGACCTGGTTGTGAAAGGAATTTCCGGGCTGCGAATCGCTGATGCGTCGATATTGGTGAGTTATTATCAACTCCCTCATTAAATCAGCCTCCCAATGATTCAATGATACAGCCAATTGTGCCCTCGGCTCATCCGCAAGTCCCCGTATATATTGTAGGAGAACGCGCGGCCGATCTTGTGAAAATTGCGTACGGGTTGAGTTAATGCGCCCACCCAATCCATGAATCCATACTACTTGGTGGTTACGGCCTCTGTTTTGCACAGCCGGTCCTCATACGTATGCTTCTTTATTTTGGCTCTGTATCAGCCGCAGCTCCAGTTACGGGACTTCATGGTAGGCAATATTTTCCGGTTTGTGAATAAAAATATTGGAGTGATGGAACGATTATTTTCGCAAACAAAAGATATTCTACAAACCCGTGTAATCTCGTTTGTGAATTTATTCGTGTGAAACACGCCTGCTTGCCGAAAACAATAAAAATATGTTCGAATGACACAAATGGGGTGATCATGCATTTATTCCACAAACAAAGTCTTTATTCATCCCATCACCTGAATATATTTATTCACAAACAGGAAAATAGGCCCTATCATAAAGTCCCCTATTTTATCGTAGTGTTTCCAGTTCGCGTGAAAATGAAGGCATTCTCAACCGCCGTGACTGCAAGTGTGAATGAAGTGCCGCCGAGGTAGCGCCGCTTCGAGCTCATTTAAATCAACCTTGCAGAATATGTTATTTCGGCCTTGCATATAGAACAACAAGGACATTTCTGGGGCTCATGGGTTGGGAATTTGCGTAGCAACAGGGAACAAAACTGTCCCGCTGAATTTTGCCCCTATGCGCAGCAGTGGCTCGATATCCGGATATCCAACCCCATTTCCAATCCTCCCATCAGGGAGTGCGCCCGAGATTACCGACGCCCTCAATGAATCCGCTTCGACTATTCAGTTCCAATCAGGTCATTTTCGGTCAGATTTAGAGTATCCGAAAATGGGGTCTCGACACGTACTATCAACCAGTAGCTGTTTCCAAGTGTCCGTGCCAACCACGACAGGGTTCTTCGGGCTCGCAGGGATCGAAGGTTGGATGAAGGTGAGATAATCGCCAGCGAGCGTCGAATTGATCTGGATCGGAATCTGGCGCGTGGCTGGTGTCAGAGTCGCCTTGAAGTGCGGGTTGCATAGGTCGTCTGGCGGCGAGACTGTCACCGTAGTCGAGCCGTCCACGGATGTGGCAAAGTCGAACACAGCGAGATGCTCTGTGGTTTGTGTCAGCTTCCTTGCAGGCTCAAAGCGTCCATGTTACTGGGAATATTCCAATTCGTGCGACCTGAGAAATAAATCAATTTCAACTGCGAAAAGAGTCCGTCCTCAACATACCGTTGAATACTGATGCATTGCTGGAGACATAGATGTGTGTGATGCGCAATCCCGAGTCGGTCAGATTGTAGTCCCATCTGCCCGGGATATATATCAGCTCGTCATCTAAGATTTATCCATTAGTATTACATGATGGAGGAGACAGAAGGATGCGTCACAAGGTCCTATAGGATGTATAAGTTAGGAGTGCAAATCGAAGGGGAAGTAGCATACCGACGGGTGCAGCGGCATATCGCATGAGCTTTTTAATCCCTCATTTGAGTGATCTAGAGCTCGATAGAGTCGAGTGTACTCACGAACATCAGACCTATGTCGGGCAAGATGATGCCCGGCTTCAGCTCGTGAGCCTCCAGCGGGTTTGCCCAGCCCGGGGGAAGAAATGCAGTGGAGAGCAGTGGCGAGACGGCGAAGAGATATCCCTCAGAAACATCGAGGGTCCAAGGTCTGCTCGGTATCAGAACTCGAATTTGGTGTGGAGGGAAGAAGGTAGATGTCATTTACGCGGGTGCAACAGGGATTGGATCTGCCGCAGCTGCCCAAAGACATACCCAGAAAGGTATGATCGGTCGAAGGATGAGATTCAAGAACATTTGGCAGGTGCAAAGCTGGGAGGAGAACGAGCTGACCGGGTCGTTTTTATAGATGTTATTTACGTGGGAGCTGGATCGTCTATGACGCAAGAGTCAGAGTCTTAAGATCCTGACGCCCGTCGATATCACACATCATCTATAGAGGTTACGCTGGCGCTAGGCAAATTAGAGCCCAGAGGCAACATCTCAGAGCCGGTGTTTTTCGAAGAACTTGAATGTGCATTTGGTTAGAATGTGGACCTCCCAGCTTTTCCGGAGAATGATCCGTGCAATGGAACGCCACGCCCAAGCCACGCCCGAGGCCTAAGAACAGCACACGCCTATCGCGGGCCTAGCGCAGGTGCAGCCACCACCTATCGCCCGGTACCTCGAAGGGTACTATTTTGATACTGTGATTGCCAAAACCTCGGGTCCATGAACCCGTGTGTCCCAGCTGGGGCTCGTAGCTGAGAACATGGCTGAATAAGTAATTCTCGTGCGCAGGCAAACACATCCAAAAGTACCAGAAACAGTTAGCAAGTGGCGGTGGTAACCAATTTTATATCTGACGGTGCGTGATATGTGGCGGGCTGTGAACCGTGCCCTAGACCCCTTGAAGTAACTCTGCCCGCGCGGAACAAAAGGCAACTTGCAAGAAGGTGGGAGGAGGTCCGTTGAGTCCGGATGTTTTTAATCGGGACGTCCGACATAGGGAAACTCAAGACCGACGGCCTATGTGGCGGAATGCTTACTTACAGCAAGTGGAAGTGTCAGAAAGGGGCCCGGATCATTCAAATCAATGGCTGTGTTTGTCTCCCTCGCATCAACGTACCGAGGCCCGAGGGCCGGGTGGTCCGACAAAACGAGAAACCGAACTCGGACGCTCTTCTCTGACCCTCTTGTGTACGGTCCTCAATTTCGATTGTCCCATCTTCGGTTTGTATAACTCTAACAGGTTCCCCATGCGCACCACCCTCGGCAATTTTGGCACCCCCAACGAGGCGCATTTGTGGTCGATTTTAGGCTCTGGCTCAGAGGGCGAAGTAGAGCAGCAAAAGGGCGACTTTGGACCAGTGGGTAGTCCCCTTACAAGGACAGGATCTGGTCTTTATTGCCGTGGACGGGCTACTGGGAGGCCGGGAGTCTGGACAGTACTCCAGAGCCCAAGCGACACTGAGCGCCCTCGCGCAGCCGAAATGGGTGCGCATAGCGTCCTTCCGGACGCGTGTAGTCTCTAATACGTGTGTGCTTCCTACCGCTCTCCTTTTTTCCTCGTTCTTCCCCTTTCCACACTTTTCTTGCTTACGGTTACGGTCCTTCTCAATGTTTCTTATAGGGACCGCCGCGGTATTACATCCTTCCTCTCGCGATCGCTGATGGTTTTCTCCTCTCCTCTCATCTCGTTCTGCGCATCTCTCCACAGGCTTCTTCCCATCTCCCTATCGACCGAAATTCCTTGAAGCCTGCTCAGAGACACCTTCGCCTTCACGCGATACCTATGTGTCCTCACCCCTTTGATCATCTTGCGATATACCTTGCTCATGCGGCGTACCGATACACTCCTCCGTCCTTTCCTTTCCCTTCTCTGACCGCACAACACTTACTTACTGTACCTGCTCTCATATTGCGGCTACCACCCCCCACGCGCGTGCGCTTGATATCGGACTTGACCCCCCTCTGTCTTGTGCTGGGCGCACCCGCAGCCGCGACATCTTCGTCGACGACCGATATTGCCCGAATCTTGTTGCACAGGGAAGCATTCTTGACACGGGAACCGTAACTACTTGATCTCGGCCACTGCCGCCTTTGAAACATAATCCCACAAATCCGGTTTCGCCATCCAAACCATTCAATTGGGCCGCCGTGGAGCTCGGACAGCTTGTCCCGCAGTATCATCGATATGATCGAGTCCACACCGAGGTCCTCTAGGTCCTTCGACCTCGTTGTGCCATGCGTTGGAATACCGAGCTCAGCCGCCAGAACAGGACTTTTGCATGCATGTCAGGATCATCTTAATCAGAGTTGATAAGGCTATCCGGAACCGGAATTTCTAGAGCAACCGCTGGTTAGTTGGTTGCCGCATTCACTGTCGCGGAGATCCCTTCCTGTGCCAAGATGGGGGGAGTACGGGCGGACGGCGTTATGGTAGGCGATGACCTTTTTTCGTCCTCCGTCGAACCGTGGCCGCACCCACAGGTTATTCCTAGCTCCCTGTCGCCCGAGCACTGGTAAATTAATATGCCAGCTAGTTCGGTGAGTGCATGTACGCCGATAGTCTTTAGGTCGGACCACTCGCCGTCGAAGTCAGAGGCCGCGATGTACTAGACCTTAGGCGACTTTTTAGGTGAAGGAACATGCGCGTCATGGAAGTAGGTAGTGCGATTCCGTCATTCGGCACCCATTCGATGGAGTCTGCCCACCTCAACACCACTTCTCCGTTGAGCAAGCTAAAAATGTTTAGAGCGCCTATTCAAGCGAGACTAAAGCAACCGAGGCCATAGATTATGTGTGACCGGCCACCTGCATGCTTCAAGTTCAGCCACTGTTATTCCGAATAGAAGTGGTGGGACACGTAGGACCCCACCGCCCTTTTGTTGTTCTTCAGCTATCGAATCTAGCCGACTCCGGGAACTCTTATTGTCCACAAATCAAACACCGATTTTGATGGATACTCTAGTTCTGCTACGTTATGATGGTTCCATCGTTGAACAAGCCTCGAGACGCTGTGGTGCTCAAGCGTTCGCATCCAAGGCGATTGCTGTCTGGGAAATTTCCCATCCCCCAAAACTGCATGTACTGCTTTAGGGTAGAGTTAGAGCATAAATGTCATTCAAATTCTACTGTGTTCTAGTTTGTGCTTGCTAAACACACAATTCAAAGAAATTTCCTAGGTACAAGCTGGTAATGTTAACACATGACCGACGCCATTAGAAAGAATACCTCCCACGCCGTCTCTCCAGAGCACACAGGAGATCCGATTAGCTCATACACCTGAGACGCAATACTATCAAATTCTGCTGGCACCCAATTCAGAGCTGCTCTTGTGAGTCAAATATCATTGCGAAAAGCATTGACAGCGGCCTGACTTGCTTACCGTTGATAAGCAGTGAATTCGCCCACGCTTGAAAGTTGCACACATTACAAGTGTAGTTCACATAGCACATCTCAGGTCTATGAGATATCCCACCTCAGTAGACCAGGAGCTATTCACTGAAAACCCAATCCAGAACTGATTGCAGATGAGTATCCAGAAAGCACACATACTGGGTACCTCCAACTAATATGCCATCGGTACTGGATCCCACTGTCATATCATAGGCAGGAGGTTGCGAATAGTCCAAATGATCATCAGGGAATATAATATCCACTCTGAGGGCACACATGTGGAGGCATCCTCAACTTGTGCAGTTTCTGGATTTTTGATATCCAGAACAGGCGATGTTGAAGGAGTGTCTGTCAGACATGTGATCTGGACTTGTTATGTCCGATATTTCCGAATATATCCGAGATGGGTACATCAGGAATCACTCCGATCATATATTGATCGTCCCAATTGGGAAACTAGAAGTCTTGACTTCATAACTCAAGAACTACTGAGGCTAGAGAGGAGTTCAGGGTGTCCACTGAAAGGGCTCGCTGTCTGGCCTTCTGTAGAGCTGCTCAAGTCGAAGGGAAACCTACCATGTCCGAATTATCTTTGGTTTGATCCCAATGAAACTGTGATCAAATTAAAGGCACCCACTGGACATATAGGGTTCTCTTGGCAACTAGAACACAAGAAGTTCGTTTGGACAGAACTCAGGCAATACTGAAGCTGTTGGGAAGTGTGTGGTGTCCCTGGGAAGGGATTTACTGGAAGCTTTCCAATATCTGGTTGTTCTCAAGGGAAATCCGCAAACTTAACATACTGGTATCCAAGAATAAATGGGTTTGATCGCAGGGCAACTGTGATTGAATTAAAGTCGATCACAGGACATATAGCGTCTCTTGGCAACTGGGGCACCAAAGGTTCTTTTGGGCAATGCTCAGTGAATACTAGAGCTACTGAGAAGTACAGGGTGTCCCTGGCAAGGGCAAGACTCCAAGCTTTTCAGTAGCTGGTCATCTGGAAGGGAAAACCACAAGGTTCACGAACTGACTTCCAAGAATAGCTCACCGATCGAATTAGTTACAGGAACAGGCAACACATATGACATTCAGGGGAACACTTTGACTCATTCCATCAGTAGTTAATAATAGATTAAATTGTACAGTATATAAGGAGCACAGTCTGTAGGAAGACAGCATGGGGCCCCTACCCAGATGCTGAATGCGGAGAAGGCTGATGGTCTCTCCAGCGAGTAAAGAAGGGCGGGGCTTCCAGCTTGATTCATCGAGGCTAGTCTGATAGGACCTGCTTGTATTTTCAAGTTATCATCAATCAATCAGCTTTATTCAGGATAATATCCTTGTGTGTGTGTTCCAGATTTGTATTCGACGTAGCAGACGGGTTTAAAGGCAGTAGTCCTACCATGCTGTGAGTGTGTGTTCCGGATTTGTTACTTGTTCCGTGTCAATTTGGTTCACTGCTCTTAACCGAGGTTGGAGTGGGTGACCCAGAGTTGCAAAACTATAAATTGAACCTTGTCTGTGTACAAACCCAGGACATGCTGCGATTCGTTGCTTCTGAAGTAGCGGGTCCAAAGTTGAAGAACCATAAACTCTTGAACTTGTGTTTACCTGCGGGTTTTCTGGATTTGTGTTGCAAGAGCAGCTTGGATGGTCACACCGGGGGCAAAGGACGACGCAACCGAGAGCCGAGTGCGTTACACGCATGTGGCACACATTTGCGCGTGACACTGAACAAAGCCGTTTGTTAGATTGATCTCATGACATTCCTAAATATAACCCAAATTGTAGTTAGTTATAGCAGATATAATATACAGTTTTACAATAGTTACGAATGAGATCCAGCTTCCTCTAAGTATTTATGTAGGATATATGAACATTATGCTTTCGCGAGCCGCGACTCGGCCGCAGATGCCGTCGCGACTCGGCGAAACAACGGCACAGTGGCGTTGCGACCGAGTCGCGCCCATGTGGCGGGTGAGGTCTATGCTTGCCCCCGTGCGCTCACACTGTAGGCGTCGCGCAGCGGCCCGCCGCGCGCCCATCCCGCGCCCATCCCGCGCCCATCCCACGCCCCGCTTGGCACCCCCAACTGGGACCCCGTCGCGCTTGATGCGTGACATCTGTGTCAGCGTGCAATTGCGTCAGCACGTTGCCTTTGTCGGTGAACAGCCTCACCTGCACATCGCCTTTGTCGGCACTGGAGCCCACTCTCACGTCGCCTTTGTCCGCACCGGAGCTCACCCGCACGTCACCTTTGTCGGTAGTGAACCCCTCCCGAACCCCACCTGCATGTCGTCTTAGTCGGGCCAGTGTGTCGCTTTTGTCAGGACCGCATGTGGGTTTGGCTAGCACGGGACGGTGGCTTTGTCCTGGAGGCAGCCCAAGTTGGGTCCCCCTTTGTTTCCCAAATTCGCTGCCGGCGGCCCGCCCCCATCAAGTGTTTATCAACACCGCCCCCACCAGAGACCACGGTGTCGTGACTCTCAGGACAAAGTACCAAGAAATTTGTAGTAGATACGCGAGCAATATAGTAGTTACAGATCGTCGACGGAGAGGTAAACTGATTACAGCGAGTGAAGGGACGCGTGAGTAGGAGCAGTAGGTATTTCAAGAACACAAAATCAAATTGTAGATGTCGCGAGTGGAGGGGGGGTCAAACGTGGGTTGCTCGTTCATGGAAGTAACAACTGTCGTCATAATTTCCCGAAGCCCCCGACAGGGAAGAACACGAGGAACGATGGCAAACTCCGCATATGCAGTCGAGGGCGCGCTCGCCGCTGTCGCAGAGTTGTTCGAGTTCGAGGCGTTCTGAAGGTCTTCAGTTTGAGTGTGAGACAGATGAAAAAAATTGAGTACGCACCACAATAGTACCGACGACCAGAGGCCGACGGTGAGGATCTGCGCCTCGGGAACCCAGTTGGCGTAGATCGCGGCGAGGGACTTGCCCTCGGGGACTTGGAGGGAGCCGATGAGCACGCAATCGAGGTAACTAGCATGCGTACATCAGTCTTTGCTTTTTTTTGGGGCGAAAAAAAAAAGATGGGGCATACTTCTCGAAGATTGAGAGCTTGAAGTCGGGGTTGCTGAGTCGAAGATGGTGGCGATAATGTGCGGGCATTTGAGCGCAATCACGGCGCACGTAGAACTATTCAATCTGTGAATTTTCTGCAAAGCCGTATCTGATTTCATACCGAGATAATTTGAGTCGTCGCTGTCGAGGTCTGGCAGCTGGTTCCATCCGAGGGCAACTGGACGCATAGTCGACAGTGCAAGGTATCTGGACGCAAAGTCCAGGTAGTCACCGACGCAAAGTCGGTGAGTGAGAAGAAGACGAGTTAATGGTCACGTGAATTGACTGCTTAATTCGACCACGTCCCACGTCTCTCTCCTTCCACCTCGATCTGTAGCTTTGTGCTGCAGATTCCTCCTGCCGGCTTTGTGCCGGAATCTGGGCCGATCTGTAGCTTTGCACTGCGTTTCGACTGGCAAATCAAATGAATACGCTATGCCAACGACAGTCTCATTTTTTGGGTTGATTGAATTTCACCGGCCTTCGCCACATCTGGCTGTTGGAGCTTTGAATATGAAACACTACCACCGTACCCCTCGCTGCTCACCGCCTGCTGGTACCGTCCTCGTCCCGTCGCCAGCGTCATACGTCCTAGTCTAGCCTCTCCAGACCGCAAGTTCGAGCCTCAAACTCCGGTTCCCACTGCTTGCGAATAGACGCTCACTCCTATGAAATGTCGCCTGCTCGACACATCTCGTCTCCTTGTCTGGTCTAGTCTAGTCTTGCATCCCGACCCGATTGTACCAAACACGTTTGTCTTGTCTTCCTTTCGTCAAATGCGCTCGGGCCAGACGGTGCGCGCCTCCGATTGCATCTTTTCTTTTCTTTTCTTGTGTGGCTCATGGCCAGTTATTGAAAAGGTCACCTACCAGCTTCGCACCTGCTACCTTCTTTTATCAACACTATACTACTTTCGCCTAAACATTCTGTGATCGATCTTGGTTTTGGTTTAGCATGATGATTCTGACTCTAAACGTCTAAGGTCACCCTCCGCTGGCTCCATGGTACTTGGTGTTTCCTCCACGCCTGGAGAATCTGGTCAGCCTCGGCACTCGCTGCGTTGATCAGAGAACAACGGTATTGTATAGAACAGAATGTGCGATGACACTGGATATAGTGTCTGGTGAGATGTCAGACAACCGTAGTGAAGTAAAGGATAATTGATACAAGACTCTGAGAGAAGGGGATAATACAAGACAGGAAGGAACGAGACGACTGAAGCATACAATACCAGCGAGACTGAGGGAGGGAGACCGAGGTAAAGAGGAGGAGTAAGGGAGCAACGACAGCACTGAACGACAACGAGAGCGAGCGATCCGAGCGAATTACAAGTAGGGCGAAGGCAGGAGGGCGGCAACCCACGGATCCTCTGCCCACAGATCCTTGGTCTCCGGCCACACTGTCCTCGGCGGTCAAACTGATAGCTGCCCGTGATATACGAGCGGCACTCGGCGCCGCCTTCGGAGTGTACTGTGGCAAAGATAAATCGTTAATATGTGGGTTTATTGAGAGGAAGGAGGGAGAGGAGGAGGGAGAGGAGGAGGTTTGTCGTCGTCACCGTCATCCTCAGAATAGAGAACAAAAGGATCGCCCGGCGCTTGCCCACCTCATGCATTGAGCAAGCTAAGCGCATCCACCGTAAGTCTTAAGTCATCCCCGTCTCTTTCCTTTGTAGGCAGTGCGCGCCTAGTGAGGTACTACAATTCGTGCGGCCCATGCTTCGAGCGCCAAGCCACCCGCCGGCGTGTGTCGAGCGCATCCACCAACTCGTGCATCGCGCGCAGCTCATGGCATGCTGACCCTACGCGATCAGCAGCGCTCTCTCATCGTTCTCGTCATGCCTGCGTGCAAGGCAGCCAAAGGGTATGTAGAGGGGGGAGAGAGAATACAAAACACTCACAATGCCGATTAAACGCGACCATTGTCCCCCAGTGCTTCCTGCACGTCTCGCAGCCAAATTAGTTGTGAATTTGGTCACAATCATTGTGAAGATTGTATGGATTGTCTATATCGTAACCGCTTGTATTCGCTCGCAAGCTTATTCCCGATTTGGTGATGCACTCAAAATAAGGACGCAGTGAAGTGAAGTTGATAGCATTCAAGAGCGATCGACACGTACAGTTTTATTCATAACACTTGTGCTGTCTACGTGGTCGGAGCATCCTGGGCAGAGAACGAATGCAGAACCTAAATGATTGTTTGCGTTAGCGAAGAGCACGAGTTGGGAGTGAGTCTGCTGCAAGCACGTACGATGACAATAGGTTTCGTCTCGCACTCATTCAAAACAGGTGCACGAACTAAGAATTAGACCAAACACGGGCTGAATTATGTCGCCTCCGCCAGGACCAAGTCTCCGCGGGACGGACGTGTTGATGGGAAAGAAAGCCGAAAAACTTCGTGGTACATCCCCATTTGGAAATAATGGACATGGGGTGAGGGAGGCTGTGGGGACGATTGAGGTGGATCGGCGGGGGAACAGGCCGCAATTGGGTTGATGGATGTCAAAGGTGACGAAGAGTATGTTGAGTAAGGTGATTCAAAGCGTCTGCGCTGGTTCTTGCTCGCTGAAGAGGTCGCGTGTAGTAGCGCACTCGACTCGAGGAGGGGAGTCTCGAGTCTCGAGCTCGAGAGGAGCGGGGCGTGGGCATGACTTGGGCCTCTGGGCGATATAGCTTGTGAGTAAATACGACCAAGAGGATAAAGAAAGGTATCTTACCTTGCTTGCCCTTGGCTCCCCCTCGTTGACCAAGTCGGATTTTGGTGGCGTATTCCCGTGCAAGGGGGCATGTCGAAAGGAGCTCGAGTAGATCTTCATCGTACCCTGCTGCGCTGCCGCATCCAGAGCCAAGGTCAAGATGGTCGCTCGGAAACGGCACCGGCAAGTCGCGACGGTGATATGGGGAGACCTAGCCTTATTCCCCGGGCCAGGCATCACCAACACGAGTACGGGGGAACACCGAAACAAGACTACCTTCCGGTCTGGGTCGTACTCGACGCTCTTCTCCTGGATCTGTAGCATTGTCGCACACAATCAGCTCGTCGCCGTACGCCAGGGCCTCAGTCCAGCACCTCACGGCCGCTCTCGTCCGGGCACAGAAAGCCACGCGTGCTCCGGTTGCGCGCGTACCCCTGGAGCGTGAAGAACATGGTGCGACGGGGTTCTCGAACGTGTCGAATGAGACCTTATGGGTGTAGCCGGAGGGCAGTGGTGGGGAGACGTGAACAAGAGACATGGCAGGGGAAGGGCGAGCAGTTGGTGAGGGGTGGGCTCGAGATGAACCTTCCCTTGCGTTGTGGCCTCGTTGAGCGGGGTGGTGGATGTGAGCGACAAAGACGGCGAGTGACTTTGTCACGCCCGTGTCACAACCATCTTCCGCAAGTGCAGACACGTCGGTCTTGGGTGCCTTGATGCAGTACTTGTAGCGGAAGAAGAGATGTGGCGGGTTTTAGAAAAAGCGTTTGCATAGACTCAAACAGCGTAGATGTGCGCTAATGGTAATTATAAGTACACTGGCTCGCGATCTGCAAACGGGTCAGGTCAGCGACAGCAAAAAAAAGAACAAAAAGTGGGAGCGTACCTATTTCCTAACTGCAAAAACGGTGTGCGATCGACTTTTTCACTCGCGCGTAGGCCTTGCGGATGCGGCCGACAAGCCCTGCGCCCGCTGTGTGCTCGACGTGCACCGTCGCGTTATCATCGTCTTGGGCCTAGGATAACATGAAAAAAAGGAAAACATGAGGAGACAAGGTGCACCATGGACACTTCCATCATTCCCATAGCTTCTCCAAGGTGCACGACGCGGCCGACGACGTCCTCGTACGAAGGTGGGTGCTGATAGGCCGGTGGAGGTCCTTCGGGTGCCGGGAAAGGGTCATTCCTCGAATATGGAGGGGCGGGTTCTTGGACGATTCCGTCAATATCCATGGAGGGCTGAGTGGAACAGCTGGTTGGGAATGCGTAGAGACGGGTTCGTAGATGTGCAATGGTAACGAGACGCAAGGTCGACGATGGAGGAAGACGGGTCGTGGACTTCGCCACAGAATGTGCGGTGGTCACGTGATCTGATCCGCCCTGTGACAACCCGCGACGCGTCTTGCGTCCAAACCGTGAAACACAGGCACGCTGTAAACCATTTCCCGCGTGTCGCCCGTGTCCTCCCTTGGGCGCATCGGGAGCTGCGCTTGCGAATACGATGATGTTGGGTCGACCCGCGACCCGCGACCCAAACCGATCCCAAATCGATCGGGCACCGTGGTTCGTGGTATTTTGAGGGGATTCGGTGCTGGGATGTGTTGTCGGAGAGGTGAATATACTGAAAGTTTTCGTAAATCTAAATCCTCCGTCGATTTTTAATGCGTCAAAGACTTACTCGGCAAAAAAATTAAAGCTTGGGCACAGATCTCGGGGGAATAATTCGAGCTTTCGCCTAGATCTCAGCGACGCGAGTAAGATCTAGTGTCGAGGAGGTGAATATACTGAAAGTTTTCGTAAATCTAAATCCTCCGTCGATTTTTAATGCGTCGAAGACTTACTCGGCAAAAAAATTAAAGCTTGGGCACAGATCTCGGGGGAATAATTCGAGCTTTCGTCTAGATCTCAGCGACGATGGTACAGTGGATCCTGTGGGTTCATTAGCACTGGATGAAAAAATTAAAATAATTCGACTAACATTTGAGAATGACGATAAGAGGCGGCAAGCCCAGAGAGGCGAATAAGATCCAGAAACACTGCGGCAAGGGCTGGACTTTGAAATTGCTGCGATGGCCTTTCATGAAGGACATTTGCCCTCGAAAATGGGCTGTTGCTCGCAAACTGCAGGCCAGAGTTCGGCGGTGGTGCGATTGGTACAATTGAGGGCCTTTTCTGTCGTTGGACATTGGACAGCAGACAGAGAGAAACCAGAGCCGCCAAAATGCCATTGGGCCTCGACGACGACCGCCGAGTCCGCAATCCACGGTCACGACCAAGTCTCAGCTACCCGCCGAGCCTCGGTCACCGTGTCTCCAAGCCATTCACGAAGGCCTTGCCATTGAAATGACGTGTTGACCGCAAGCTTGGACGCCAAACCGAGTTCCGCAGGGCTTGCCTGTCAGAGCTCGGTGGTGGGGCGATTTCTCGGTGGTGGTGCCATTGAAAATGCTGCACGCCACAGAAGCCTTTCACGAAGGCCTTGCCCTCGAAATAGCTCGGTGCTCGCACGCGCGCACGCCACACCGAGTTCTGCAGGGCTTGCCTGCTAGAGCTCGGTGGTGGGCGGTGAAAAGGCGGTTGCGCACCTGGACCGGGTCTGAGTCATGGGTCACGAGACCCTTTTTTTTTTTTTCGCTCGAAAATCTCATATTAGGGGCCCGTAATCAATTCTTAGCTCGTCTCCTCATCTCGCGTAAATAATAATTATTGGCAGGTCGTGCTAGAATTAGGACAGTTAGTGGATTGATCCAAGGATTGATCAGGATCCAACTTCTCGCCGCATGATTTCTCGTCGCCTGATGATGATTGATTATCTTGATTGCTACTGCAGTGATATAAGGATGTCGCTCACCTTTCTCTGACCCTTCTTCTGATCCCCCATGTCTTCGGATTTCGTTCCCCCTGCCAAGGGGCTTGGAGAGGTTATATGCACTTGTACAAAGTGCAGTAAAAAGAAAGCTGCTATCAATAATGGGCAGTTTATATCTGGTAAATGGGTTAGCCGCAATACTCGGATCAAACATACGCGGAAGGAAACGGAGCCATCGAACCTGGATGTGGACCCAGACATGCCTGACTCAGAAAAATCTTCTCAGCCTCTAGGTATGTCAAGTTGAAATTTCTCGCACTAATTGCACACTCACACTGCACCTAGAACTCTTGGTGGATTTCTCATCAATTGAGCGATTCTGTTGTATGCTTGTCCTCTGGCTCCATCTCAAGGCTGGCGTGAGCCGCGATACAACAAACATGATCTTGAAGGCTATACAGTTCATCCTTGGCACTCTGTTGGGTCTCATACAGATAGCTTTGAACGCTCAGCTAGACAGAGAGATAAAGCTTCCAGAGATCCATCTCCCACAGGACATCCGCACTGCATACAGCAGGCATTTCCAGGACCATGAACCAAAACTCATACGCACACCTTGTTGCCCTACATGCTTCACTTTGTACGACGAGGAGAAGGAGGCTATGCCTAAGATTTGCACTCATCGTCGGAGTCCTCGGAAAATTTGTAACACTCTACTTTATCGGGAACAGCGACTTGGGCAGACTGTAAAACTTGTCCCTAAAACCTGGTACAATACTCAGGACTTCAGATCTTGGCTGGAATGGTTTTTGTCTCAGCGCGAAGTAGAGCATCATCTGGCTAGCACCTTTAACAGAACTCCTGCCACTGGCCCGGACATGTACAGCTTTCATGACAGTCCAGCTTGGGCTGATCTGAAAGAATTCCGAATCACCAAGTACCATCTGGTGTTTGCTTTCTACATTGATTGGTTCAATCCATTTACAAATAAGATCGCAGGTTAGAGCTGAATTGTATTTTTTCCCCTTTACAAAACTGATCTTTTGAGATAGGCAAAGTTATATCATGCGGCACTATCATTCTCTACTGCTTAAACCTGCCTGTCCATTTATGCTTTCTGCAGCGATATACCTATATTGCTGGTCTCACTCCCTCTCCAAAACAGCCTGCAGTCAGAGAACTGCCACATCTGATTGACCCTGTTGTTGATGCTATTCTTCAAACTGAGGATGCCAATGCAGCACCAATCAAGACCCACTATCGCCCTGATGGTGTACATGTCCCAACACGTATTATTCCTCTTCTTGCAGATCTTGGAGGTGCAAGAGAGGCTGGTGGTTTTCTCTCCCATAAAGCCAATTGCTTCTGTTCATACTGCAAGCTCTTGAGAGCCAACAAAGATAATCTTGATATACAATCGTGGACTAAACGAACTATGGAGGAAGTTCGCGAGCAAGCAAAACAATGGCGGGATGCAAAAACAATCAAAGACAGGACAGCTCTAGAAAGGAAGTTTGGTGTGCGATGGTGTTCATTCCACCGCACCAGCTACTGGGATCCAGTCAGGCATATTATTCTGGGGTTTCTGCACAATTGGCTTGAAGGTGTTTTGCAGCATCAACTACGGCAGCTCTGGGGTATAGGACGTAAGGAGGTTGCTGAAGACAAGGATGAGCAGTTCACATTGACTGATGTAGAGGAATCTGCAGACGAGATCAGTGAACTGGAGAGTGACTCAGACAACTCAGACAACTTAGACTCAGAAGATGAATCAGACTCGGATCATTCTACTCCTCGGGCAACACCTGTACCAGATTCAGGTTCCACTCAGGGAACCCCGGCTCCAGACTCAGAACATTCTACTCCCCGGGCAACACCTGCACCAGATTCAAGTTCCACTCCTCAGGGAACCCCTGCTCCAGATGTGGTTCCTCCAGGTCTCAGGCGGGGGCCAAGTCGCAAGTCAAGGCCAAGTGTATTCCCGCCAGATTCCGGTTCCACTTCTCGTGGACAAAAGGCAAAGTCAAAGTCAAAGTCAAAGTCAAGTACCATACTTTCAATGCTGGTTGATGAACAAAAGGAGGATAAAGATGCTGATTACAAAGCCCCTATTGAATACAGCTTTGACTTTTCCAAAACAGAGTTGACAGCTATCAGAGAAGGCATCCGAGATATTTCTCTGCCTACATGGGTTGGTCGACCACCCACAAATCTTGGGGAAAAAAGTCATGGCAAACTTAAAGCAGACACATTTCTTAATCTCTTCACCGTTATCTTTCCGCTTTTACTTCCAGCAATCTTTCTTGAAAGGGGCGACGAACGATCACTCAGCAGCTTTTATGATCTGACAGCTGCCACTAACATCCTTGTTGCCTTCAAAACTTCCAATTCGGAGGCGCAGGCATATACTGCACATTACACTGCCTATCGCCAATCTAAGCATAAACTTTATCCTGAATTCGAAGATGTCCCTAATCATCACTTTGCTATGCACAATGGTGAACTCCTTATGTATTGGGGTCCATTGGCATGCCTGAGCGACTTTGCGGGTGAACGCATGAATGGGCGGTTGCAAAAGGTCAAAACAAACAAGCACATGTGTACGTGGCTTCTTTTGTTCACACAATAGAATAATGTACTAACATTTTTTCTAGATGATATGGATTTTACCATGTTGCAGCAAATGACACGCCTTTGTCGGTTCCTTGCATTTCTGGAACACAATGCATCTAGCATCCCAGAGATGGATGTCTTTGCAGACATTTTGCAGCCTGAACATGCCACAAAGGGCCCCACAACTCAGGCAATCAGTGACTCTGAGCAAGCCACTTATATGAAGACTAAAGCGACTGCCCTCGACACAACAACATATAACATGATTCTGCAGTATCTCAACAAGACTGGGCACCATGGTCAATATCACAGTCACCTGAACTATGTTCATCTCTATGCTCTTGTATTGCCTCCACTTGCCAAAAAATGCTCAGAATTCCACGAGAACGGGCACACTTATAGCTGTAACTCTTCACATGAAGGAAACAGCTTTATCCAATTTTATGACCAGCAGATCCAAGGGCACCGAACAGGGGTTATAAACAATATTTTCGAAATTCCCCTTCAAGGGAATCTGCAGAAGTTCATTCTAGTGTCACCACATTGTGATCTGAACCAATCGGAATTGAAGGGGACACCCTATGATCCCATGTTATACCCTCGTTTCATGTCAAAGATTGTGGAAGTCGAACTGTCAGAGGATATTGTTGTTATCGAGCCAAAGCACATCATCACTCACTTGACAACATACAAGACCCAAGGGGACATTTATGGAATTGAAAGGGAGATACGTGTGGTGTGTTGGGCACTTAATCGAGGACGCAAAGAATATTCAGCAACTCAGCTTTCCCATTATTTCCTGCCTTACATACCAGATCTCATATGTTGTTCAACCAACTCTGATCCTTCTTTTTTTTATTGTGCATTTTCAGCAAGTCGAGTCCACGCCATCTCCGCCACTTCATTACTTCGCTTAGCATTGAGGCTCCAACCATTTCCGTTTCTAAATGGATTAATAATCCTTTTTGTTTATGAGCCCTGGTAAATATCTTACAGACGGTTTACAAACGGTTTAAATCGTAATATTTCCAGGGATTTTCTTACCTTGTACCTCAATTTACTGTTCAATTTTTACTGTTCAATTTCATTCAGAAAATATGTAGCTATGACCTAGCCTTCAATATGAACAAAATCCAGGTTGGTTCTGTGTTGTGGGTCCTTGCGCTTGGTTAGATGGTAACTGCACTTTCTTAACAGACTGTGAGACCTGGGTAGGCTCGTCAAGTGGAAATGCGCGAGCGGTGTCGGGTGTATAATTTGTTATACTCGAGGTGCTCCGGAAATGACTTTAATCGGGAGATTCTCAATAGTTCGGGAAATTGGTGTGAAGTTGAAAAGGAAGAGTTTCTTCTTAGAATGTGAAGAAGGAGTGTATGTAAAAAGTACGATGGCGGAAGGTTGTGGTTGTTGGAGATCTGATGAGATCAGCGAAGGTTGTGTTTGTTTAATGGTAAGGCGTAAGTCGTTTGTTGTGTATGTTGTAGTGCGTTCGTTTCGTAGGCGTGGCGTTTGTTTGTAGGTGTTTGTTTCGTTCGTAGGGGGTGCACTTAATAACAACTCTCTGTTATAAGGGCGTGGCATTCATGTCGTTCATAGGGGTGCACTTAATAACAACTCTCTGTTATAAGGGCGTGGCGTTCGTTGTCGTTCGTAGGGGTGTACTTAAGATTGACA
Organism: Mycena galopus ATCC 62051; assembly: GCA_014925785.1. NCBI lineage: Eukaryota > Fungi > Basidiomycota > Agaricomycetes > Agaricales > Mycenaceae > Mycena > Mycena galopus. The sequence continues at coordinate 277,623 of WIQG01000182.1, forward strand.
AGGTTCGTAGACCCCTGCGTCCATTTTTAATTTTAGAACTTCAATGACTTTGTTCAATATTCCCGGCGGTATGGGAATATTTTTGTATTCCCATGGGACGTGCAGTACCGTTGCAATTTTGTATGGGCTGAAGTACAAGTCCTTGAAAGTTCCGTATGCACTCATCTTGCACCCGTGCTCACACAGACCGATACCGGGTCGAATATATGCGTGTCCACGAGCGCCTGGTCTCGGTTAGCAACCCAGATGACTTGTTCATCCAAATAAATACTCGCCGAGCGTTCTTCGAGGTTGCGTAGCCGTTCCTCGTTCATGCGCTCTCGCTCCAGCATGTACTGGTCGAGGTCTTGTTTCTCCTTCTTTTCCATGGCCACTCTGTCCACCATCCCCCCCGCGTCGTGAATGAGGTATCGAATGATGTCCCGTCCGGCATGAGCGAGCTGTTCGTCCTCATATCGTTCTACGTCTTCATGTTGCTCGTAATGGTCGTCAATGAACAATTGAGTACGTGCCCAGTCTGCAGCACGTCTCTGCTGGCATGATTTGATGGCGGGCGCGTAGTGGCGAAAATTATTAAGTGCCCGAACCATGTCGTGGGTTGGAATGGTAATAAGTCCCTTGTCAGAGTGGTCTCCGTCCGTGGCGAGGGCACTGGACTCCATCAAGGGGCTGGCGCTGGGGTACACGAGGCTTCTCTGCACGTCTAGCTGACGATGTATCTCCTGCCCGTTCTTCTGGGTCTGGTACCCGAGGTACATGGTCTGGTCGGAGGTGATGGTGGCGGGGCGGACGTGGAGGGGGCGCCCGGTCTTGTATGCAAATTGCTGGGCGCTGGGCGCTCCTTGGACGATGTTTCATATGTTGCTGTTTGGCTGGCGGTCGGCGCGTCCAAAGCCTTTCTGCGGCTGGCAGTCCACTGTCATGTACTGTTCCGTGTCCAAGCAAGCAATGTTATTGGCGAGAGTTTGCATGGTGTTTGGGTCGATCGCACCACGACCATCAAGGGCCTGGAGAGGGGATTGATTATTGTGAACGGCACGGTTGTTGGAGATGCGCCGCACTACAGCGCTGTAGAGGACCGGGCTGGGGCAGCTGTTGATACTGGCACACACGTTGGTGCCGGTGCTTCACGAGCTTCTTTCGTCCGCTATTTTGCGTTGTCACTGGGTGGTCAAAGTGCAGTCGTCCTCGTCGTTCCTCCTCAATGTCCTGATCGGGGACGGGGAACACCTATGGAAGCGAGGTGAGTCTGTGGTGAGTCGCACGCTACTTCCAAGGTTCCGAATTATCACTGAGTTGGGTCCAGACTGCTTTTCGAGAATGTTCGGTCCTAGGAAATTTTTCTTTTGACTCAATCTTTTGCCACCAGGTATTCAAGTCGCGGCTTCATCGGAAATGAAGGCTAATTATTGTTGATCTTCCCTTACAGTGTCTTTCTGTAATCCGAACATTAGGACTTCCGAGGTGGCCTCACAGGGAACGGCCATTAGTTCATAGCGGGGCAGGCAAGTGTCTCGGTCTTTGAAAACCAGGTACGTTCCTTCTTCCCTTTCATCAATAGTCACTAAATTGCTTCGTTGCCAGGGCCTTCCGAGTAATAATTCGAACGGTGCGTTTTGTGAAATCCAGAGTCCAGTTTTTGTCGGGATTCCGCCGCACGTAAGTTCCACCTTGTGTATATACCCGCGTAACTGACCTCTTCCTCCATTGGCGTCGTTCATTCCCGTGGTTCGACTCATGTCAACAGGCCGGTGCATCACCAGAGCTGCAACGTCTGCCCGCACCACATCTAGTTGTGAGCCGGTGTCGGTGATCACTTCAGGCTACCCCGAACCAGGCCTCCTTAGCATCAATGTGAGGTGTACGGGGTTAAGCCTAGAGGTGCCAGTTTTCATGGTTGCATCCAGTGGCTTGGGTGCATCCATAATAGAGTGGGTGCATCCACATCCTTGGTTATATGGGTGCATCCACACTGTATTACCACCTGCACTTGCACAGCTCGTTTTGGGAATTTTAGGCCCTTTCCAGGGCTGTTTTGGGGCCAGGAACCAGCACTTCACTCAGGGCAGGTTATAGTGCCACTAGTGGGTACCATTTGCAGCAATTTCCATTGGCTCACCCTCTATTAGGACCTGGGCTTGTACAGCTCGTTTTGGGCTTGTGGGGACCGGTTTGGGGGTATGGACCAGCCATGTACTGAGGCAGCCGGTGGCAGCTTCTGGCTTCCATTGGCCTAGCCTGTATTATGACCTGTGGGGATTTTGGGGCTCTGCAGAGACCAGGTTGAGGGGCTAGGAACTGCATCTCCACCGTACCTCTTCCTCAAATATGCCTGCACCCACATTGCACCTGCACCACATTGAATCAGACCACAAAACCCCTTGTGACTTGGTATTATTGCTGGAATCTGCTAACATAGTTGCAACCATAACAAATCTCAGTCACACTTGATTACATCCATCTATGTTTTGGATGTACCCAAGATGTGCCTTGGGTACATCCATAATAGCTCCGTGGATGCACCCATATATTCTCAATGGATGCATCCACAAATATCCCATGGTTGCATCCATCCATCTCATTTTCAACTATGGATGCAACCACCTTACTGTGGTTGCATCCACAATATTTATTTTATCCCATGGTTGCATCCATGGTCTTTATTTTATGGCATGGTTGCATCCATGCCTTTTATTTTATGGTGTGGGTGCATCCATGTTAATATTATAGGGCTGTGGATGCATCCAGGGGTGAGCCAAACAAACCATGGATGCACCCACCGCCTTACTATACCATTTCGACCAAGTGTTCATTAATTTTGGATTTGTTATACACCGAGATGGCCGAAAGATTTTCTTTTGAATTGGGGTGATTTCTGAACGCCTCAGGAAAACCCGGTGTTACGCTTTACTTGAACTTGGTCAAAATGGTACAGTATATTATTAAAGTGAGTGCATCCACTCTGAACTTCCTTTTTCAGATGTGATGGGTTGTTGTGCCCTGTTGGGTTCAGCCGTTGAGATGCTGCCTCACTTGTTTTTTGAAGTCCAGGTTGCTTTTTTGCTTTCTTTCTTTACAAACTAAATTTTAGTCTATGACCCCTTGATAATATACAGGATTGGTTAGTGTGTATAAGTCCACCCTTAAATATTTCGAAGGCCATGTTATCTGAAACACCCACCTGTATGAGCCCTCAGCACTGATCAAATTTCTTACAATTTACAACAATATTCTTACCAATTCAAATTCAAGGTTATTCTGCCTCCCATTGAAGTGAGTTGAGTAGTAACTTGTGTTTTCTGCTCTCTATTTCCTGGCTTTGCCTATCCTCCCTCTTCATTAGAGCTCATACTTCAATCTCAGGACCCTGCTAGTTCCCATTTTACTACTGATCCGTAAGAGAAAACATCAAAACTGTGTTTGAAAATGCAATGATCTCCTTTTTGGGTCATGATGGGTTGTTCTGGACCCGTCGTAGTTTCCATTTTGTTCTCTGCCACAAAGCAAATATTCATCACACATAAATCATCCTATATGAGTGGCAAGTAATAGGAACAGCCAAGCCCACAATGACTCAACATTTATGCACTGGAGCGATATCCTGTTTTACGTACAATCAAGACAATTACTCGAAGTCAAAACAAACCCAATCGACAAACTGAATGAACAATAGCCAACCAATAGCAGGCCAATTAGCACCACTCATGCACCACTCACATAGCTTTCTTTCCCTTGTACCTATGAGTAAACATCGAATTTTAGGCCATTGCGGCTCTGAAATTACTCAATCCAAAGCAAACTAGGCTAAGGCTCCAACCATTTAGTTTCCGTTTGAAGATCGAGCCAAATCAAATGGAAACGGTAATAAAACCGTTTTAAACCGTTTGAAAACCCTTTCAAACGGTACTTTTTGGAGACATTTTCCCCCAAACCAAGGATCCCTTGAACTTGCAGAAATGGACATGCAGGGAGGCAGTACTGGATTGAGAACAACTTCATTACATTATGGCACACCAAAATAATGAACTCGGGGCAGAGTGTGGTGGTAATGGTCACTGGAGTTCACTCAAATGGCAGTTTGTTTCTGGAGAACTGGAGGCTGAGTGTGTCTAGTCAAACTACAAGGGCACACTGGAATTGAAACCAGTACATAGGAGGAAGAGGGGGGCATAAAAGAGTCCTGGAGTGTGCCGATAACGACACAGTGCATTTAAGGGGAAAACGCGACGGATCAATTCCGACTTTGAACAATTAGTCACATGGGACATCACTGGAAGACAATACCTCAGTTTGAGCACCACGGGTTAGTATGAGTATACTGGTTGATTAAGAGGACTTCCACACCCTTCAGTAATGCCACAAACTTCAAAAATCTCCAGTATTCTCACTGGTATGTCTCCTGGCAAGTAATTGATTTTTCCAACCATTTAAAACCATTTTCAAACCGTTTGTAAACCGTTTGGGCTCCCTAGCAAACTAAATGGAAATAAAAATGGTTATAACCGTTTGAAACCGTTTTCAAACGAAAACGATTGGAGCCTTAAACTAGGCTCATGTCAACCCTAACAGGCAGCAAAGCCAGAGGTACCAATTAGAATTACTTACGCACAACATGCACCCAATGCCCATACAATGAGGTACCAAAAGCTCATTGTTTCGTGGCCGCGGCAAGGAAGCAGTGGCATCAGTGGAGAACAATGGCCGCTCGGAGTTCTTCGGAGTTAGAAATCATTGATCGGTGGCTGCCATCAGTGGCTGCCATCCGCAATCTTTTCTCCGACCCTCCCATCACCAACTCCAGCTTTTTCCAAGTACTTATGCCCATGCCACCCCGTGCACAGATTTGTAGGCTCTATTCAGGTGCATTCATTCTTCACCAAATTGCACTGTTCAATGCCACCCTGCTCTAGTTCCCCACTCGACATGCATGCCACCGAGGAATTCACCAAATTCTTTCTGCATAATACACCAGTGGATGCGACCATGTTTCTCCTGTACATTGACATTCCACCACGTCAGAACCTTCCTCCCGGAGCGCACCATTTTCTACCATGATCACTGGGGTGTCTGATACATAAATCTTCTTATGTATGATTCCTTCTGCAGCAGCTGCTTGGATTTTTTACTGGAATTCTTTGCACCGCCCCAAATGCCAGGTCTGAGGTTCCTTGATATGTGTAGGTAGTATCATCAACTCTCCACTTTGCGCACTGTGCCACTGCGTCCGGTCGGCTGGTCGGTCCCCCTCCCTTATCGGTGGCAGGGCTCACCGTTCTTACTTCTCCGCTACCGTGGAGCCTCCCTGACCAAGCACAGACCATTCGTCGTGTTTCCCCCGCCTCATCTGCCCGGCAATCCCTCTGGCGGAGGTGTCGTAGTTGCCGGTGTTCGCTAATAAGCTTGTTGTTGGGTAACTCACAGAACAACTATGGGTTCGTCTGAGTTGACCATTCTATTTTCGGGGTCGGGATAAACATCACCGCAGCTGCCAGCTGTACAAAGTGGTGATGTCGAACCTACTTCCTGATTATGAACTTTAATACTAGGGATCATCACTGTACCCGTCCAGGACGGTTGGACGGACGGACAGACCGATAACCGTCCCGTTTTGTCCCTGTTTTACAGGGTGCCCCAACATGCCGTCCCGTCGCCGGATGGCAGCGAAGACGGCCGTGCCGTCCACCGCAAGACGTAGGATGGACAGATTATTTTGGTTGTGATTTTGCCGCAATTAATCCGTCGGATCTATCACTTGACTGCCTTAGGCATACTCTATACGCTCACCTTAGACTTCGTACTGTACGTATGCGCCAACCCGTTGACGCTCCAGCTGGATATCAACTTGATCGGGAATGCGCAAATACTGACCTTCATAGCCAGGAATATTTCAAGTTCATTTCTTCAAATTTCGCTCAGAGTAGTAGAGGTGATATTGACAACAACTTTTGAGAGCTGTTGGTGTCCCACTCAGTCATCCCGAAGTCGCGCTCTTGCCAAGATTCTGTAATGATCCAGTCTTCCTGTGGCTTTGTTGGTGGAACACCATGCGTGAACACAGGATGTCAGATCGCCATCCGCGTTTCTTTTATGGGTGGCGCCAATGGTGAAGACAGGATGAATGTTGATGGTAAGCCGTCTGTTCTTTTCTTCTCGCGCTTCTTAACTGTCTCTTGTTGCAGACGGGCCTACTAGTAGCACATCCCTACAAGCTTATAGTAATTTCTATTATTTCTCCTCTGTTCCTCAAACTAATTACGTACACACTATCTTCAAATCTGAGGGTATATTAGGGCTGTGCGCCGTGCCCGTCGCGCCGGTTTGACGGGCTTCCGTCGACTGGTAGCCGACCCGTTCCGTCAACGCCTAAAAATTTTGGATGACGGGACGGCAACAGGACGGCGCATTGGCCACAGCCCTAGGGTACATGTGTTCTGTCCGACGCCATCCTGTCCTCCGTCCTATCCCGTCAAGCATTATAAGACGGTCTCTGCTGCCGTAACATCGACGGACGGTCCACTGGACGGCTGTCTTTGGTACCGTCCGTCCGCCGGGACGGACAGTGACGATCCCTATTTGATACTAGCCCATTCGCAGCTCGTGATGTAATCTATCCCAAATTCTGTCCACTTCCCCTCTCGAGACGCAAGCTCCGAAGCTTGCATTGACAACTAAGAGAACTTTCATTCGATGTGCGCTGGATCCACATAAACTCTGTCTCAGTCGCTCATAAGCCTGCAAGCAGAAGATTAGGACATGCTTCCAAATTGTAACACATCTCTGTGTCTGAATCAGTTTGCCTGTCGGGGCGAGTCTACTCTACCCAGTACCCCTCACTCGGATACATTAATGCCAGTCTTCTAACTTCCTTTGACATACAAAGGGCTCGGGAAGGAAACGATCTCCAGTGAAGCACGCTTTATCGACACAAGCAGATTTGCAAGAAGTCAACTCTCAAATAAAATCTCGAAGCTGTCTTGGGTTGTAAATTCGTAATTACTTAGTCGGAGCTCGAGTTGGGACGAATATATCGAGTATGGCGGCGCAAGACTTTCTGATTGAGAAGGAGATAATGACACTGCACGAATGACCCTTCGAAATAGGAATACGCCGCATCCGCGCCTGACTAGGTAAGTAAGGAAATTGAATGGTTACAACTGACTCTCACGCCATGCACGAAGGATGTTGAAATATACAAGTTGAAGTCTTCAAGCAACCCCGAATAAATGCATTATTTTTGAGCTCAGACAAAATATGAATTCAAATTATTGACGCATCTTCGCTGGAATTGGGGGGATTCATACACTTGAAATCTACAGTCAGGGCATCAAGTAGTCCGGTTTGCTTGCGATCCGGAGGCTATGTAGATCACTCCAGAATCTGAAGATCTCATCTTTGACCACCTCAATTAAAGTTCGTCTTTTGTTGATGAATTTGCACAGGCTCAGGGGGTCAGTTCGCAGAGGGCAGCACGTTCTTTTGACAGTCAAGACAGATTAACGTACTTCAAGTTGTTTAAAATCTAGGCAGACAAACCGGACGAGAGAGAGACACTGCTTGCTTTTGAACATGCAATCCATCAAGATGCCGAGCAATCTGCATTGAAGGCCATTGAGTCTGAACAAACGATCGTGAGTTTCAGGTCGTTATTCAAGTTTGGGATACTCCAATCTGAATTGTCAAGGTTGAAATTATCCCGATGGTGACATGAGAGAGAGGCAGTTCGAGCTGTATATAGATCAACAATGCATTACAAGTCAGTATCTGTATGTCTTCGAACCGGAAGAGAACCGAAACTCAGTACAGAAAGCAGAACGAACCTGATTGGAGTGAAAATAGCAGGGTGTGAGTTGTATTACGCGAGGAAAATTCTGTATGCAACTTGGATCTGGACCACACACCCACCCCTCCAATAGAAATGAAATCGGAATGAAAAGGCAAATATATCTAACCATGAAATGAAATAGAACAAGCGGTATGAAGTAAAAGTGCGGCCCAGGTGTGATCAAGAGGACTGAAAGGTGCCAAAAGCAATGACATACCCTCATCAAAGGCGAGCCCAATACCCAATGCTGCTTTCATACTGAAGTCATGTACTCTTATCTAGGGAGCGGTAATATAGCGCAAAGACAAAATGAGTCCGGATCAGTGGCGCAAATGTAAAGGAAAATGACAACCTACCCATGCCTGCTGTGCAGTACAAAAATTCAGTAGAAGCAAAAAATTGGAATTAGGACCACTTTGACATCGCAATTCACAGGTGTACATCGAGAATGTCAGCATTGACGGGTAGTGATCTCGTGGATGCACTGGATTTGCGTTAGTTCGAGTCAGTTCTCCTCAGAAACAGGAGACAGAGCGCAGAGAAGGAAATAAGAGCAGGCATATCCCAGAATAAAAATAACGGATGCAGAGAGCACCTAGAGAATGTTAAAAGAAGGAGAAGGTCAATTAGTACACTGCGCGCACTGAGGAGTAAAAAAAGATGTGCAATGGTGCATAGCGGAGACCTGAAGATCTGAGCGAAGTTCGCAAAATCACTCAGTCCACGAACAATCGAAACTAGCACGACATTTGAGGCCCGTGTTCCTATCTTACACAAGCGGTGAGCAGAGTTAGAGGAACGATGGAGAATGTGAATGCAAAGGATAACTGCATTGTGGTGGAAGAAGTTGGTAGCGGGCCAATGTGAGAATTGGGATAGCATTGACGCCGCCACCTAGTCACAGAAGAGACGTAAAAGCTGGGAAAGGAAACAATATGGGAGACAGATAATGGGAGGAAAAACTACAGAAGGGCAAGAATAGAGCCAAATAAAGGGAGGTAAAGGAGCAGAGAGAACATTCAGACAGCATCAGGAAGAAACTACGCACTACTGAGCCAACGGATATCGTGTTATGCATATTGGGGCAGCGGACGAATGAAGGGACAGCGTACGGTACAAAGGGGACAATTATTGGAAAGTGTATGAAGTGCGAAAACTCACAAAGAAGGGAGGGAGAGCTAAGAAACGTTAGAGAGTTCCACCAGGCCAAGATAGCAGTGGCAATGGGACGCAAGTCTTGAATAGTGCCAGTCAAAATGAAGCGAGAATGCAAGGTTGAATCAGTCTCGACCCAGAACACAAAGATACAGACAAGGTACACGCATCGCAGAAAGCACCACACATCAAGACCGGTATAACGGCCGTGCAATCACGAGTGAGGAGGCCGATTTAATTGGGTACCTTGGAATGTAGTGAAATAGCTCGGTATCAAATCCACGATAGTCGGACTCTTGAATTCCAGTGCTCCGACCGGGCACTAGCATTGGTTTACTTGGCGCGCCTCTTTCCAGGTGTTGGCAGCTGGAAATCACTGGTTGATCGAGCACCTGGTTTCCGGTTTTCGATCATCTAGGTGTGTAGGCTGGCCGTTAAATAAACTTCGAGAAACATGGTCGCATCCACTGGTGTATTATGCAGAAAGAATTTGGTGAATTCCTCGGTGGCATGCATGTCGAGTGGGGAACTAGAGCAGGGTGGCATTGAACAGTGCAATTTGGTGAAGAATGAATGCACCTGAATAGAGCCTACAAATCTGTGCACGGGGTGGCATGGGCATAAGTACTTGGAAAAAGCTGGAGTTGGTGATGGGAGGGTCGGAGAAAAGATTGCGGATGGCAGCCACTGATGGCAGCCACCGATCAATGATTTCTAACTCCGAAGAACTCCGAGCGGCCATTGTTCTCCACTGATGCCACTGCTTCCTTGCCGCGGCCACGAAACAATGAGCTTTTGGTACCTCATTGTATGGGCATTGGGTGCATGTTGTGCGTAAGTAATTCTAATTGGTACCTCTGGCTTTGCTGCCTGTTAGGGTTGACATGAGCCTAGTTTAAGGCTCCAATCGTTTTCGTTTGAAAACGGTTTCAAACGGTTATAACCATTTTTATTTCCATTTAGTTTGCTAGGGAGCCCAAACGGTTTACAAACGGTTTGAAAATGGTTTTAAATGGTTGGAAAAATCAATTACTTGCCAGGAGACATACCAGTGAGAATACTGGAGATTTTTGAAGTTTGTGGCATTACTGAAGGGTGTGGAAGTCCTCTTAATCAACCAGTATACTCATACTAACCCGTGGTGCTCAAACTGAGGTATTGTCTTCCAGTGATGTCCCATGTGACTAATTGTTCAAAGTCGGAATTGATCCGTCGCGTTTTCCCCTTAAATGCACTGTGTCGTTATCGGCACACTCCAGGACTCTTTTATGCCCCCCTCTTCCTCCTATGTACTGGTTTCAATTCCAGTGTGCCCTTGTAGTTTGACTAGACACACTCAGCCTCCAGTTCTCCAGAAACAAACTGCCATTTGAGTGAACTCCAGTGACCATTACCACCACACTCTGCCCCGAGTTCATTATTTTGGTGTGCCATAATGTAATGAAGTTGTTCTCAATCCAGTACTGCCTCCCTGCATGTCCATTTCTGCAAGTTCAAGGGATCCTTGGTTTGGGGGAAAATGTCTCCAAAAAGTACCGTTTGAAAGGGTTTTCAAACGGTTTAAAACGGTTTTATTACCGTTTCCATTTGATTTGGCTCGATCTTCAAACGGAAACTAAATGGTTGGAGCCTTAGCCTAGTTTGCTTTGGATTGAGTAATTTCAGAGCCGCAATGGCCTAAAATTCGATGTTTACTCATAGGTACAAGGGAAAGAAAGCTATGTGAGTGGTGCATGAGTGGTGCTAATTGGCCTGCTATTGGTTGGCTATTGTTCATTCAGTTTGTCGATTGGGTTTGTTTTGACTTCGAGTAATTGTCTTGATTGTACGTAAAACAGGATATCGCTCCAGTGCATAAATGTTGAGTCATTGTGGGCTTGGCTGTTCCTATTACTTGCCACTCATATAGGATGATTTATGTGTGATGAATATTTGCTTTGTGGCAGAGAACAAAATGGAAACTACGACGGGTCCAGAACAACCCATCATGACCCAAAAAGGAGATCATTGCATTTTCAAACACAGTTTTGATGTTTTCTCTTACGGATCAGTAGTAAAATGGGAACTAGCAGGGTCCTGAGATTGAAGTATGAGCTCTAATGAAGAGGGAGGATAGGCAAAGCCAGGAAATAGAGAGCAGAAAACACAAGTTACTACTCAACTCACTTCAATGGGAGGCAGAATAACCTTGAATTTGAATTGGTAAGAATATTGTTGTAAATTGTAAGAAATTTGATCAGTGCTGAGGGCTCATACAGGTGGGTGTTTCAGATAACATGGCCTTCGAAATATTTAAGGGTGGACTTATACACACTAACCAATCCTGTATATTATCAAGGGGTCATAGACTAAAATTTAGTTTGTAAAGAAAGAAAGCAAAAAAGCAACCTGGACTTCAAAAAACAAGTGAGGCAGCATCTCAACGGCTGAACCCAACAGGGCACAACAACCCATCACATCTGAAAAAGGAAGTTCAGAGTGGATGCACTCACTTTAATAATATACTGTACCATTTTGACCAAGTTCAAGTAAAGCGTAACACCGGGTTTTCCTGAGGCGTTCAGAAATCACCCCAATTCAAAAGAAAATCTTTCGGCCATCTCGGTGTATAACAAATCCAAAATTAATGAACACTTGGTCGAAATGGTATAGTAAGGCGGTGGGTGCATCCATGGTTTGTTTGGCTCACCCCTGGATGCATCCACAGCCCTATAATATTAACATGGATGCACCCACACCATAAAATAAAAGGCATGGATGCAACCATGCCATAAAATAAAGACCATGGATGCAACCATGGGATAAAATAAATATTGTGGATGCAACCACAGTAAGGTGGTTGCATCCATAGTTGAAAATGAGATGGATGGATGCAACCATGGGATATTTGTGGATGCATCCATTGAGAATATATGGGTGCATCCACGGAGCTATTATGGATGTACCCAAGGCACATCTTGGGTACATCCAAAACATAGATGGATGTAATCAAGTGTGACTGAGATTTGTTATGGTTGCAACTATGTTAGCAGATTCCAGCAATAATACCAAGTCACAAGGGGTTTTGTGGTCTGATTCAATGTGGTGCAGGTGCAATGTGGGTGCAGGCATATTTGAGGAAGAGGTACGGTGGAGATGCAGTTCCTAGCCCCTCAACCTGGTCTCTGCAGAGCCCCAAAATCCCCACAGGTCATAATACAGGCTAGGCCAATGGAAGCCAGAAGCTGCCACCGGCTGCCTCAGTACATGGCTGGTCCATACCCCCAAACCGGTCCCCACAAGCCCAAAACGAGCTGTACAAGCCCAGGTCCTAATAGAGGGTGAGCCAATGGAAATTGCTGCAAATGGTACCCACTAGTGGCACTATAACCTGCCCTGAGTGAAGTGCTGGTTCCTGGCCCCAAAACAGCCCTGGAAAGGGCCTAAAATTCCCAAAACGAGCTGTGCAAGTGCAGGTGGTAATACAGTGTGGATGCACCCATATAACCAAGGATGTGGATGCACCCACTCTATTATGGATGCACCCAAGCCACTGGATGCAACCATGAAAACTGGCACCTCTAGGCTTAACCCCGTACACCTCACATTGATGCTAAGGAGGCCTGGTTCGGGGTAGCCTGAAGTGCATGGAACACGTGAATATCATGTGATCTGAGAACGGCGGCTTGATCCGAACCTAAGCTTGTGGAAAGTTTGGTGCTCACGTGATGAAATCAAATCATGCACCACGTCAAATCAGTCTTGTGACCAAATGCGTCGCGTCGCGTCGCGCGACTCACCGCTGAGGCAAAATATATATGCCATTATATGTATTCCCTTGAAAATCGCAAGAATCCAACGGAAAGAAAATGAACGCTCGATCGTCTTATCATGTTCTCGAGGGTAACCCCAGAATTAACGAGCTGAGATGTAAACATAATAGAATTATTTGACTTGCTGAACGGAACGGAAGATATGACGATTCTATTTACGGATAGTAAGACGACCGAGATGGGGCCTCACTACAAAATTACGACGAGGTTTAGATTCAGGAAATAAAAGGTTCTTCGTCTCTTCCTCAAGTTCCCATGCAGCCCGAATCTCTGCAATCATCTCGAATTTACGGTAAGCGATAGGCGATCATTCGAGCGATGTAGAAGACTGAAGAGGACGAACCATCGTCACATCTTCGTTGTCAGCGGCCTCAGGGACCAGTGCCGAAGTCTTCATATCCGCAGACACGTCAGCAATCTCAAAGACACGATAAGTGACCAATCGAGAGATGTAGCAGCTGGCATGGTGCGTACCATCGTCGCATGTACGTCAGTGGCTCCAGCGACTAGAGTTTGCGTATCCACAGAGACATCGGCAGTTTGAACAGGGACGGTCTCCACAACATTCGAATGCTATGTGCGTAATGAGTGAAAAGCAGAGACCCATGGAATAGTGCCTACTATCTTCACATCCGGATCCTTGTCCCCGAGGGCTTGCAGGGCTTCAGCTTGCACGTCAATTGAGATTGGGACACGGCTCAGAGGGTTCTGCAGATTGAGCGCCATGGGAGGGGGAAAGATGGTTATTGCAGTGAGAGGCGTAAATATGCCTCATATATATATTCGCAGGGAGAATAAAGCAAGAAAATGCAGAGTGGAGGTACTAAGGGTAGAAAGGCAAAAGAAAACAATGGCGGATATAGACAAAGAGCGGAGACGAAAGTCGAAAGAGGAAATCCGGGATGGAAACATGAGTACATCATCTACAAGGCTCTTAAAATCTTCCCCCGTACCCAAACCCTCTTACAATGAACACAACGACGGGGAATACTTTTGGGGGCACGATTGGTGCGGGCAAGAACCTCGGTGATCTAAGTAAGATGTGGATGAGTCCGATATATGAATGAGGAGGTGAAAGATGTACGGCGAGGGCAGCGCGCGACCAATGAATCATGCACCTTGCATCTACTGGATCATTCTGTACGCCCAGCGGTAAGCAAAGAAACCAGACATGAGACCGGCAGCGTGAACCTACCATCATTGTGCTGACCCGGATATTCGTCATCCCCCCGACCAGCTTCGCCACGAATTCGAGTGGTTGCGGGAAGCGGAGAAGTGTTTGTGGCGGTAGTCGACGGACCCATAGCGGCGCGTCGGCGTGATCAGGGGATCCGACATAACGGGCCAGATCCATGTCGTTGGTGATTGCGACGAAGGGGTGGTAGGCGGCGAGAGTAAGTCGATACACGGGGCTGGGCGTCCAGCGCGAGGGCTGAAGCCTGATCAGGAAGGTGTTTCAGCACAAAGAAAGAAAGGGAACGTACTTCGATAACGGACACATAGATCTCGCACATGGCTTGGTCGTCGGGCAGAGGGGTGCGTATAAACAGCTCGGGAGCTGTCTTCATGTCGGCGAGGGCGAGCCAGCGGTTGAGGGTGTCGCATTGGCCGAGGCGGACGGCGCGCATGGGGCTCACACTGATGGGCTGAGGGGCGCGACTGGATTTGACAATAGCCATGGAAGACAATGGACTTGAAAGACGATTGAGACTGGAAGATTTACCGAGGAAGGTAAGGATTTACCGAGGCAGGTGAGTCCTTTATACAGAAAGCGGGCAGGCGACCAAAATAAGCCAGGGCAAAGGAACAAAGGTGCAAAGGAAACAAAGGTGCAAAGGAATAAAGGCCTTTCCAGATCGCGGAAACTTTCAGATGACGCCATGACCGAATTGCAGCGCGTCGAGCTTGAGGGCGGGTGGTGTATGGGATCCAGCTGGCGCAAAGCCAGTCGTAGCTGCAGCGCAAAGCTAACAGCGCGTTGTGAGGGAACCGGCGCAAAGCCAAGTTGCACGCGAAGATCAAGATAAGAAACTTGAAAGAGATCAGGAATGTCACATCGCCGCGGCGATCATGACACATTCTTTGGTTCGCAGGCATCAAACAAACACGATCCCTACTTACTTCCAACTTACTTCCAACTTCCTCGATCTAGCTTTGCGCTAGATAGATCTATCTGTAGCTTTGCGCTACGATGTGAGGGTCTACTCGCTATGTGCTGGTAGATCTCAAACCTCACTCGTCTCGGGATCTATTGCCAAACCTCCCTTCGCGTCAACACGCGTCTCTGCTTTGTCCTCAAACCGCCTTTGTCGCGTTCGGACATGCAGTTTGGATAATCAATAATCATGTCTTCGCGACAAACAGCCACTGCATCTGCCTTTCTTGCGTTCGGACATGCAGTTTGGATAATCGTGTCTTTGTGACAAACAGCCACTGCATCTCCCTCATATAGTGCACATTCCTCAAGACTCTCCTGCACTCTCCTTCAATACTTTCCCAGAACTGTCGCACCACCATTTCACCACTCTCTTCACTACCCTGATCTCCATGGCATCCGAAGACGTTCCGATGACCGACACTAATGTGCCATCATCCCTGTTCACTTTCATGTTCCCCTTCACTCCCCGATTTGGCTGGAACGTGCCACCTCCTAGCCAGAATACGCCGCCTTTTGCCTCTACCTCCCCTCCGCCCCCTTCTGGTCAAGGCACGCCGCCTTCGGGCTCCAATCTTCCGCCACCCCCGTCTCGTGACCAGGGTCCTTCAGGCCAGGGTGCGCCGCCAATCCTCCTCCGCCCCCCTCTGGTCAAGGCGCACCGCCTTCGGGCTCCAATCCTCCTCCGCCCCCTTCTGGTCAAGGCGCACCGCCTTCGGGCTCCAATCCTCCCCCGCCCCCGTCTCGCGACCAGGGTGGTCGACCTTCAGGCCAGAGCAGCCGCCATCGTCCTTCGTCCCGCTCTCACCCTGCGCCTGAAGACCCTGCTGCTGCTGGGGACAAGCGGAAGCAACCGCACGATGCGCCCGGGCCCCACGCGCGATGTCGTACAGGCACTGTACCAAACCCAGGGTCCCCGCCGAAACGTCCTCACACAGACGATGCACCAAACTCAAAGACCCCAGCGAATCCTAACAAGTCGGCAAAGAAGTCGGCAAAGCCGAAACGCAGGCCAAAGAACTGGGGAATCCCCCGTACTGCGGTACCAGACGCGGCAGTGAGCCTACAGGTAAGCTATTCTGCTTTTGTTTTCCCTCGCTCAATATTGACCTACATCCTTGTTCAGAGAGCGTCGAATCTCCATTTGCGCCTCCTAATGGGCCTCCTCTCTCAATCAGCTGTGCCGATCCGTCTCCCCGCCAACATAGTGGCCGGGTTCGAGCAACAATTTTCTTCCCCAGAGGACCTTGATGGCCATCTGAACCGTATTCTCGCCGCTGCCATACCACCCACGAATTCTGTGTACGAACAAGTCGCCGCCTTCTTGAGTACCGCAAAGGCGATGACCAGCCAAACGGCCACAGATGCCACGCGAGTCGGCGATCATCATTTACGCTCCATGTTTAACGCCATCGCCAACGCTGGTCTTCAGGTGTTTGCACCCGACGTTTTCGGCAACCCTGAGTCCTTGTACAACCTCGCCCACGAGCATGTCGCCATCCATTCCTTCCGCGTCATTGCCTCGTTATTTGCCTACTCTTCAATCTATAGCGTTGACTTATCCTTGATCAAAGACGACCACCTTCTCCGACGCTTCTACCGCAGCTTCATGTACGGACGCATGAAGTCTCAGGCTGGCAAAGAAGAGCGGCGTCCAGGCCGTGTGGGGGTCGACATCGTGCTCAACAACATTTATCGCCGTCGCGACGAGGTATGTTTTACACGCTATAGTCTGCTCCTGGCTCATGTATTATCATCATTAGATGAAGGCCTTCCGCACTACCCAAATTGCCGACGACTGCTTCATGAACAAAACTGTTGCGCTCTTGGCAGCAGAGAACGACTGCCATTCAGACGATGAAGAACTTGCTGACGGTACCGGATTCATGGTTCACGAGAAGCCGGGACGCGACAGCGCTGTCAGTGCATTCTTTGGGGTGCTGACTGCGAGGCGCGAGACAACCCTATCACAACAACGCAAGAAAGGATCATGGTAATTTCCATATTCACTCCCGCTACTTCCGCTTCTTCATGCTTACCATTTTCGTGCAGGCGCCGCCGTATTCGCAGACGAGGACTCCCTCCTTCCGACCTCTCTCATGTACGGCCTACCGATGTCCCCATTGACTACTTTTCTCCCCAGTTCTTCAACGACTTGTCCGTACGGGACCGCGCAATTTACATGAATAACGGGGTCGCCTTGCCCACCGCGGAGCACTGCCAGACGTGGGCGGACATCGCGAAGTGGAAGGGTCTAGCAAAGACAGAGTTCATAGCCAAGTACGGCGACGCGAAACACGCCCTCTACGTGCTCCCGACCGAAGCTGAGCTTGCTGAGCTTGACGATGATTCGATGGATTCCATGGACGATGACTAGTTTTTTCTCAAGTAATATAGTTTCAATTTTTAACAATATCTAGTAGTTCCCTTCCAATAATATAGCGCCACTTAATTGAATTTTTCTGTGCGCAAAATAAATGAATTGATCACCGAATTTGGCAGTCATTTCACGTGACCGTCCCTTCTTCTTGCCATTATGTCCCGTTACTGGCCATGGCTTTGCGCCTGTCCCGCTACTGGCTTTGCGCCGTAGCATAGCAGCTTTGCGCTGTAACATGTCGTCTTGTCAAACCCCTTCAGCGCTCAGAAACTCCCGGCGGTGGGGTTCGTGGATATGTGCTTCGACGGCGGCGAGCGAGTGAAGTGGTTTCAATAATGGTGAGCCTGACCTTTAACTTGAAATTTACTTCACTCACATTTCTTACCTTCCAGGCGTCTTGTCGACTCGACTTCATGACGGCGAGGAAGGGTCGACTTGTCAAACCCCTTCAGCGCTCCGAAACTCCCGGTGATTGGATTCGTGGATATGTTCTTCGACGGCTGCGAGCGACTGAAGTGGTTTTAATAATGGTGAGGAGCCTGACCCTTAAACTTGAAATTTACTTCACTCACATTTCTTACCTTCCAGGCGTCTTGTCGACTCGACTTTACGACGGCGAGGAAGGGAAGGGCAATCCTGAAGGATGAGTGAATCCCTTCTCGCACTCAGAGGATGACCCCAGCTATCTGTCAAGTCGCCTCGAACATTTCGAGCTGCCCTCCAAAAATCCTAACCCTTATCATGTCATCGCAATTACGTGGACGTGGACAAAGAACTTCTCTCTTGCGACTCCCCACTTTCACTCCAACCGCTCTACACGCATGCTGCCTACTGATGCTTGGCGCACTCGTCTAAGACATTCCCCGAAGCCCGCTCCGCGCAGCACGTCTTTTGAGTACGAACACGAGTTCCAACGCGCCAGCTTCTGGAGGCTTGCGACTCCACTGAGCAGATCCACATACCATGGTCGCTCGTATCGGACACTGTCCCCCGCCGTGTCCGAGCCGTTTGAAGTGTCCGACTCTGACGACCAGTCCTCTCTGGGGACGCGAAACAAGGACTTTGCCGCCAAATCGCGTCCGTCAAAAAAACTCATTCGCAAAAATAACCGCCCTCCTATACTCATTCATCCACACCATGGCCCGCGCGGTCTTCCGGCTCTTTCAACACCTTCTGTGGACTTTTCTGAAGGTGGTGGATGGCGTCCTTTTGCAGCACATACGGGCGATGGTGCTCCGTCTTGTCGGCCCTCTGTTCGTCGTCACATTCGTCCTACTATTCCTCTTCGTGATGCTTGATCTTGCATCGCCCATGACCGGGCACCACATGTTGCAGCTTCCCGCGACAAGCATCGCGTCTGCTCAGCGCTCAGATGGCGAGCTCCCTCGCTCTCGCTCTCTAGATTTGGTGCACACCCAAGGCGCAGGAGACAGAGAGGCTCGCCTGGATCTAGCGCGATTACAACGCCTCGAGGACACCCTCTCCGCACTTTCTTTACATCACGAGCGCACCCTGGGCGAAATTGGAGTCCTAGGGGCACAAGCGAAGCACCAGAGCTGTCAGGGGAACCACCCGTCCGTCTGTCCGTCTGTCCGTCTGTCCGTCCGTCCGTCCGGCTCCGGCCCATCGCACCGCCCCACTTCCTCGTCCGATCCTTCGTCCGGCCTCGTCCGTCCATCCGTCCTCGCCCGACCATCCGGCCTTCGGTCCTATGCCCCAGCCTACGCCTCCGTCTGGAACGTCGCCCTCCGTCCCTCCGGACTCCGTCCCCCTCCGACCCCCCGCGTCCAGCCGCTCTCACTGGCACGTGCTATGCGATCAAGCTCGAGACCACTGCCGATCGATCCGGACACGTGCTACTGGCTAGTACCTATAAAAACCTCGCCTAGCGTGGGAATCCTTATCCTTTCTTCTCCTCGGATTCCCCCGCTAGGTGCGTATTCTAGAAACCTGTATTTAGTACTGTCAATTGAGTTACTTCGGATTCTCCCGCTAGTCTCCCGCACTCCCGCGCCGAGCTGAGGTTGCCCTTACACCAATTACTGCTTTCGATATATGATATCCTCCCGTGTTCGGGAGATGAACTTCAAGTTTGTTGCCCCCAGTGAGATCAACTTGCAGTGTGCGGCCATTTATACCTGGCACAGCCCAAGCATATAAACAGAGCCCACCAAGGTATTCCAGATCATGGCCAACACGACTGAGCTACCCAATCCCTTTACTCCTCTAGTGTTCCTCCCACCTGCTCTCGCAACTGAAATCGAGGTAGCTCAGTATTTGTATGCAGCAACGGTTGGGGTAAATACCCTTAGTAGCTATCTTTGAGCCTTTGGGAGTGAAATTGATTTTGTCTTGACTTTATAGGCTTACATCTGGGACATTGCGCTCAACCTCGGGAATGATTATGCCCTGTTGTTCAAGCACAGGATCAGTTGGTCGACAATGGTCTATTTCTTGTCGAGGTCAGCCTTAAATATGGCCTTCATTTCTGCGATACCAACCCTCAGTCCCACATCACTCACACTAGAGTATTCACATTCGCCTACACACTCACGTCCTTCGTGTTCCAAGGAAAGCCACATTATTTATTTCTGAACCGCGAGTTGAAGATATCTCCATAGTTGGATCAGTCCAAGACTGCAACACCTTAGGACTTGCCGTTGGAATCTGTCTCCTGCTGTCGCAGAGTACCACGGCGATGCTGTTTCTGCTGCGCGCGCTTGCAGTTTGGCAACCAAATAAGATAGCCTATGTGGCGTCCTTGCTTCTTTGGCTCGGTGTGACCGGGGTAGACATCCTCGCTCCTCTCGGACTTCGTGGAGCGCACGTAGGACCCACCATGCAATGCATGGTTACAGCTGTGCCAACAAACATCGAATGGGTGATGATCATGGCCTTAATCAACGATACTGCCGTATTCTGCGCTATCAACTATCGTATCATTGGCTTCACCATAGTGGCAAATTCTTCCAAGGATCGTATCCGCGCGTTCCTCACCGGCCGCCAACTGTCCAAATTATCAGGTGCATTGATCAGAGGCGGCCAGCACTTCTATTTGTAAGTGTGGGATAGATATGATGATGGACTCAGATTGAATAAATTTAGGATTGCGGTCTGCACGAATATTCTTCTTCTAGTGGTCGTGAGGCTGCCCAGCGGCCCTCCGGTGTTCCACGCCATGCTCGCAGTCCCCGGTTACTCACTAATCAACGCGATGGCCTGTTTGGTCTATCGGGAAATTAAATTCGGATTCCTCACATCCGATGGAGCTGTGAGCACCTTGAATTTCCGATCGGCGCCCCGCCATCGTCGGCCCGCGACTGGACCGCAATCCGTATCGATTGAGTTTGATGTTCGAGCTCAAACCGAGACTGTACAATTTGAGGGTGGTATTGATGGAGGAGAGATGGTTATTGAGGGTGAAGGGAAGTTCAAGGGAGCTGAGTCAGTGTAGTAACTAATATTACTTGACTTCGGGAAACTCGATCAGAAAGTCACCTATTATCCTAATTAGGCAATTGCATTGCCTAATTCGGAACTCAGCATTTTTTACAATCGTGCTCCTCCGACTGCACGCCTTGACCATGAATGTACAATAAAACGCTCAAATTAATGTGCATGCGCTCTTGAATCAGCGCTAAATAAGTTATGTTTGTACCAAAAGAATGTCAGCTAGCCAGTCCATAGGCAGTCTATGTCGTTTGTCCCTTCTCATCCTCCGCCTTCCCAGGAACCCAAGAAAAACCGCCCCCCACACTTCAGATTCACGGATCGCCGCAGTGCTTCCACATCCGGACGTAGTCCCTGCAACGCGTGCATCAGCATTTGTGGCCATGGCATTGTGTCGAGGAAGAAAGAAATAACGAGAGAAAGGGAGGGAGGACTCACACAACCATCGCGCGATCGAGCGGGTCCTCCGGCCAGGTGGGGAGCCACTGGGCCTTGTTTTGGATGAAGTCGGACATTGGGTCTGTGGGCGCGAGTGTCAGCGAGCGTTCGAAGGTAGCGAGCAGAGTGCGAAGATGATAAGCGAGCGGCGTGAAGGCCGAGCGCGCTCGAACGGGATGCGCGCCTTCGAAATCACTGACGCCAGTCTCCCGTCGCCGTCGATGTGCGTACATTTCTCGCCGCGGCACGCGTCACTCGAAAGAAAAGCAAGAAATAAAATAAAATAAGCAAAAACACGCACGCCCCGCCTCATTCAACCACGGCTTGTTGCCCTGCCCGTCCGGGAACCACCCGTTCGTGCCGCCCACGGCGACGTTCAAGATGAGGTAGAAGTCTGTAGACATCCGCTCGTTAATAACGTGACCAAGCAGAAATGTATATAGCACGGGCACCCACCCTGATCAAAGGGGGTCGCGTTCGTCCCGTTCGCCCAGGGGTTGTTGAGGGTCACGACCTGTGCAGGCGTCAGCGCACGTCCAACACTATTTTCGCCGCTCGAGAGAGAGCTGGACGCAATTTTATGTTATTTTTAGACGGAGAGACGCTTACCTGCCCATTACTCCCCACCTCGGTCGTGGGGAACTGGCCGCGCTGCCAGAAGGGCGGCTTGAACGTGATGTCGAGGAGCGTATGCAGGCGCGTGTCGACGCTGATGCGGAGCCAGGTGTCGGTCCATTCGAGGACGTAACTAAACAATTAATTAGGTCCTCATAATTAATACTGGGGTATATGTGGTGACTTGCGTGTGGAACTTGCTGGAGAAGGGGATGCGGCGGTCGGTCCACCACGAGTACGTTTTGCTGACCGCGTTGAGGAGGGGCGTGGGGCCCCAGTTGAGCGAGCCTTGGACGTAGTTCCCGCCGCTGTGCGAACGAGTTAGCGTTGAGATCGTATATTATTGAAATAAAGAGCAAGAGCAAGTGATTTTTTAAGCGCATTCTTTTGAATATATACTCAAAGGGAGACGCTACGCACCGCGCGGTATACTCTATCCCGTTTCCTCTCGATTCGACGAGATCGATCTCGCCGGACGCCGGCCACTGCCCGTAGGTGTTGTTGACGGGAAGCATCCAGATTGCGGGCCAGAGCTAAGCGAGGGCAGGTCTCAGTACATAGAATAATGTTCAATGTGTGACGATGCGCACCCAATCACCCGTGGGCATCTTTGCCCTTATTTCCACTCGTCCATATCGGATGCTGCCCTTCGTCCCGTTCGCCTCTGAACCGCTCTGCGCGCTGAGCAGGGTGCTGATGCGCGCAGACTGGACGGGGTTGATGATCGTCCCGCCGGTGGAGTTCGCGGTGCGCGAACACGCGGCGTAGTAGCCCCCATAATCAAAGTCGGTCCCGCTCTCGCCTGCATTGAAGCCGCCATTCGGCGCCGGAATACTAAACGTGCAGTCGGTAGAATTATACGTTGTGCCGTCGGGGAAGGGTTGGCCGTCGTTTGTGAAGGTGGGGACAAGGTAGAGGTAGTCGTTGAGGAGGAAGGAGTTGTTCGAGGACGATGTTGTCATCTCGAGTTCGCCGTTGCCGAAGCCGTCTATTTGAACTTCGCGGAACCACTTCGCATTCGCTCCATTGGCACCGAAGACAGCCGTGTCGGTAAAGTCCTCATTGAACACAAGACACAAAGGCGCACGGTCGATGCGGACGTTGTGGTACGCAAAGTGGGATTTGATCCCGCTGAGGGTCATGGTGAGGTAGTACGAGAAGATTGCGGGAGGGTTCTCCTTGAACGTAGGGAGCGCAGGGCCAGCGCGACAGCGCCGTTGCTGTCATGCGTTTTGAAATTTGCGAGCGCAATCTAAATTGCGATTACTACTTAGTAGGGCCAGAGCGGGGATTGGACGCGGGAGAGCGACGATGGCGGGGTGGGGACGGGCTCGAGGGCGGCATTTAGAAGTAGAAAGAGAAATGCAGAAAAGAGCATATTAAGTAGCACGGGGTAAAAAAACAAATCCTTACAAACGACGCTCCAAAAACTTCGGCAAAGCTTAGCCCCATTCAAGAAGACAGCGGCGAGACATCACGGCGTCCATCCGGTGGAGCGATCACGTGTACATCAACAACGCCTCGTCATTCTCCATCTTGTGCGGTTTCAAGAGGCTTCTAGGTCTCATCCTCGTCGTTACTTGGCCCAGCGGACAATATATTCGATATAACACCAACAGATTCTCCTTGAGGCACCGCGGCGGTGATGGGAAACGCCGGGACGGCTTGGGGACGGCACTCAATATGGACATCGGATGGGTGGTACCCACATCAAAATCGAATCGCCGCCACCTGTTCTGCCCTTATCCGTCAAAGCGGAGCCCGAGACAATCAGTCTGCGCCAGCCCCTTCAGTCTGGCGATGTAAAGATGCGTGTGTTGACCGAGGACGGCCATGAAGTTTTGGAGCTTCTTTCGGATTCGGATGAAGACGCGGACCTCAATTCTGACCCGGAGGTAATAGAAACGCTTCGCCGTACCTCTCGCTCATCCAACATCCTTGCTCCATCAAGTGTGTATTTTTTTCCTTCTGCCACTGTGCCGTTTCCTGATCATCATAGTTCCTGTAATCCTACCTACCTACCTACCTGACTCAACTGCGTAAGATGACATCACTGTTTGCGAATACGCCCGCAGGTAGGTAACCGTAGGTTTCGTCTATCCCGGCTTCTCGTCCATGTATTCTAGTTCGCCTGCGAACAATGCTCTCCCGCTAGACGTTGGATGGCGCTATGTGTCAGGTCTGGTGCAAAGGTGAACATTGGGGTAACTTTGAAGTCACAAGTGGAATCACTCAGAATTGGTACTCGCATTCCGACCTCGCTTGCTCGCGCTAACTTTCTCGTCCACATATTTAGCTGCCCAATTACTGCTTTCGATATATGATATCCTCCCGTGTTCGGGAGATGAACTTCAAGTTTGTTGCCCCCAGTGAGATCAACTTCCAATGTGCGGCCATTTATACCTGGCACAGCCCAAGCATATAAACAGACCCCACCAAGGTATTCCAGATCATGGCCAACACGACTGAGCTACCCAATCCCTTTACTCCTCTAGTGTTCCTCCCACCTGCTCCCGCAACTGAAATTGAGGTAGCTCCGTATTTGTTTGCAGCAACGGTTGGGGTAAATACCCTTAGTAGCTATCTTTGAGCCTTTGGGAGTGAAATTGATTTTGTCTTGACTTTATAGGCTTACATCTGGGACATTGCGCTCAACCTCGGGAATGATTATGCCCTGTTGTTCAAGCACAGGATTAGTTGGTCAACAATGGTCTATTTCTTGTCGAGGTCAGCCTCAGATATGGCCTTCATTTCTGCGATACCAACCTTCAGTCCCACATCACTCACACTAGAGTATTCACATTCGCCTACACACTCACGTCCTTCGTGTTCCAAGGAAAGCCACATTATTTATTTCTGAACCGCGGGTTGAAGATATCTCCATAGTTGGATCAGTCCAAGACTGCGACACCTTAGAACTTGCCGTTGGAATCTGTCTCCTGCTGTCGCAGAGTACCACGGCGATGCTGTTTCTGCTGCGCGCGCTTGCAGTTTGGCAACCAAACAAGATAGCCTATGTGGCGTCCTTGCTTCTTTGGCTCGGTGTGACCGGGGCAGACATCCTCGCTCCTCTCGGACTTCGTGGAGCGCACGTAGGACCCACCATGCAATGCATGATTACAGCTGTGCCAGCGAACGTCGAATGGGTGCCGATCATGGCCTTAATCAACGATACTGCCGTATTCTGCGCTATCAACTATCGTATCATTGGCTTCACTATAGTCGCGAATTCTTCCAAGGATCGTATCCGCGCGTTCCTCGCCGGCCGCCAACTGTCCAAATTATCAGGTGCATTGATCAGAGGCGGCCAGCACTTCTATTTGTAAGTGTGGGATAGATATGATGATGGACTCAGATTGAATAAATTTAGGATTGCGGTCTGCACGAATATTCTTCTTCTAGTGGTCGTGAGGCTGCCCAGCGGCCCTCCGGTGTTCCACGTCATGCTTGCAGCCCCTGGTTACACACTAATCAACGCGATGGCCTGTTTGGTCTATCGAGAAATTAAATTCGGATTCCTCACATCCGATGGAGCTGTGAGCACCTTGAATTTCCAATCGACGCCCCGCCATCGTCGGCCCGCGATTGGACCGCAATCCGTATCGATTGAGTTCGATGTTCGAGCTCAAACCGAGACTGTACAATTCGAGGGTGGTACTGATGGAGGAGAGATGGTTATTGAGGGTGGAGGGAAGTTCAAGGGAGCTGAGTCAGTGTAGTAACCAATATTACTTGGCTTCGGGAAACTCGATCAGAAAGTCACCTCTTATCCGAATTAGGTAATTGCATTGCCTAATTCGGAACCTAGCATTTTGTACAATCGTGCTCCTCCGACTGCACGCCTTGACCATGAATGTACAATAAAACGCTCGAATTAATGTGCATGCGCGCTTGAATCAGCGCTAAATAAGTTATGTTTGTACCAAAAGAATGTCAGCTAGCCAGTCCATAGGCAGTCTATGTCGTTTGTCCCTTCTCATCCTCCGCCTTCCCAAATGTAAGAAAGCCCCGCCTTGCACGTCAGATTTACGGATCGCCGCAGTGCTTCCACATCCGGACGTAATCCCTGCGAGCGTGCGTCAGCATTTGTGGCCGTGGCATTGTGTCGAGGAAGAAAGAAATAACGAGAGAAAGGGAGGGAGGACTCACACAACCATCGCGCGATCGAGCGGGTCCTCCGGCCAGGTAGGGAGCCACTGGGCCTTGTTTTGGATGAAGTCGGACATTGGGTCTGCAGGTGCGAGCGTCAGCGAGCGTTCGAAGGTGAGCGAGCAGGGTGCGGCGAAGATGATAGATAGAAGTGAGCAGAGTGAATGCCGAGCGCGCTCGAGCGGAATGCGCGCCTTCGAAAGCGGGGATACGCGAATGTCCCGTCACCGTTAAGGAACACGTCAATGTGCGTACATGCCACAGCGCGCGTCACTCGAAATAGAAGGAAGAAATAAAATAAGCAAAGGGACGTACGTCCCGCCTCATTCAGCCACGGCTTGTTGCCCTGTCCGTCCGGGAACCACCCGTTCGTGCCGCCAACGGCGACGTTCAAGATGAGGTAGAAGTCTGTAGACATCCGCTCGTTAATAACGTGACCAAGCAGAAGTGAATATAGCACGGGCACCCACCCTGATCAAACGGCGTCGCGTTCGTCCCGTTCACCCAGGGGTTTTCGAGGGTCACGACCTGTGCAGGCGTCAGCGCAATTCCAATATTATTTTCGCCGCCCGAGAGAGAGCTGGTCGCAATTTTATGTTATATTTGGATGGAGAGACGCTCACCTGCCCGTTACTCCCCGCCTCCGTCGCGGGGAACTGGCCGCGCTGCCAGAAGGGCGGCTTGAACGTGATGTCGAGGAGCGTGTGCAGGCGCGTGTCGACGCTGATGCGGAGCCAGGTGTCGGTCCATTCGAGGACGTAACTAAACAATTAATTAGTCCTCATAATTAATACTGGGGTATATGTGGTGACTTGCGTGTGGAACTTGCTGGAGAAGGGGATGCGGCGGTCGGTCCACCACGAGTACGTTTTGCTGACCGCGTTGAGGAGGGGCGTGGGGCCCCAGTTGAGCGAGCCTTGGACGTAGTTCCCGCCGCTGTGTGAACGAGTCAGCGTTGAGATCGTATATTATTGAAATAAAGGGCAAGAGGAAGTGATTTTTTAAGCGCATTCTTTTGAATATATAATCAAAGGGAGACGCTACGCACCGCGCGGTATACTCTATCCCGTTTCCCCTCGATTCGACGAGGTCGATCTCGCCGGACGCCGGCCACTGCCCGTAGGTGTTATTCACCGGGAGCATCCAGATTGCGGGCCAGAGCTGAGCGAGGGCAGGTCTCAGTACATAGAATAATGTTCAATGTGTGATGATGCGCACCCAATCACCCGTGGGCATCTTTGCCCTTATTTCCACTCGTCCATATCGGATGCTGCCCTTCGTCCCGTTCGCCTCTGAACCGCTCTGCGCGCTGAGCAGGGTGCTGATGCGCGCAGACTGGACGGGGTTGATGATCGTCCCGCCGGTGGAGTTCGTGGTGCGCGAGCACGCGGCGTAGTAGCCCCCATAATCAAAGTCGGTCCCGCTCTCGCCTGCATTGAAGCCGCCATTCGGCGCCGTAATATTAAACGTGCAGTCAGTAGAATTATACGTGGTGCCGTCGGGGAAGGGTTGACCGTCGTTTGTGAGGGTGGGGACGAGGTAGAGGTAGTCGTTGAGGAGGAAGGAGTTGTTCGAGGACGATGTTGTCATTTCGAATTCGCCGTTGCCGAAGCCGTCCATTTGGACTTCACGGAACCACCTCCCATTCGCTCCATTGGCACCGAAGACAGCCGCGTCGGTCCCGTCGGTAAAGTCCTCATTAAACACAAGACACAAAGGCTCGCGGTCGAGTCGGACGTTGTGGTATGCAAAGTAGGACTGGATGCCGCCGAGGCCCATGCCCACAAATAACAAAGACCAGGTGAGGTAGTACGAAAAGGTCGCACGGGGGTTCTTCTTGGCCGTCCAAGGCTTTGCGACGCCTTCGTAGGGTGCGGAGGGGGGAAGCGCTGTAGATGCCATGCGCTTGGGGGGCGCACTGGGTTCCAGCTGGGCATTGGGATCAGAGCGGGATTGGATGCGAGAGAGCGGCGGGGTCGAGAACGGGTCCTTCGAGAGCGACATTGTGTGCTACGACGAAGAGGAAGAGGAGGAGGAGGGTGAGGAAGGGCGGAAGGAAACGCGCGAGAAGAGAAGAGCAGTCATCTTATCGCCGCGAGGACAAAACGTGAGGGTTCCTGGGAGAAGGCACGAGAATGGCAGCTGTCAATCAATCAGCACTTTTACCTCCGTGCTCAGATCTGATCGGAGATCAGATTAGATAGAACCTCGCTTGGAACAATCGCCAGGGACAGGTACATGTCAAGTCACTGTGTGCACAGCCGAGTTCATACGAGAGATTCTCTCTGAATCGAGTCGGGAACATTTCGTCTGTCAAAACTTGCATGGGAGTGTCGCTGACTGTCAGGTAGAAGAAATTTAGCCGAGGGAAAGGGAGGATGGGAAGAATGCAACTTATCTAATGACCGGCGTCCATACGCATCATTCAAAGCACCGAAAGGTGGAATTTAATTTAATTTGTTCGCCGGATAAGGACTCGAATATTAATCCAAGGACCGGAGATGGTTTTCTTCGCTGCGGGTCAGGATCGGGTTGTGAGCATCACCATGACTGTCACTGAGTAAGTAAGTTGGTGTTGAAAATACTTCAATACAAGGGCTTTGGTAGATATATGTAAGCAGCATGGAGATAGCTTTTTCGGGACAGAGTTGCGTGGCTGTACGGGACCAGGGGAACAGGCAGGCAAAATGTAATGTAATTTAATTTGTTGAAACATGTACCGGACGTTAGGCCTGGCTGGAGCGAATTACTTGCCATAGTAATAGCATGTGCTTGTGGAGCCTTATCTGCTGTGATTCTGAGGCAGGGGCTTGATTACATTTAGCCACTGGCCCATACTATTATGCCCAATGAGGCTGGATTTGCACAATGACCCTGGATTTTCAATATTTCTCTTCAGTCTCTTTCCCTTTGTCCTCAGAACCTTGCGGGATTCCAAGATGTGCTGGTAGGCTACAAGTATGCAAAACAAGTATGAGATATTGTCAGAGGAAGGTATGGAGAAAGACGTACCGGTCCATCAAAATTGGTGGCTGAAAAACAATTTTGTATATTCCGGCTCGTCATCTCACTCAACGCTTCGGAGATATTTTGAGGGTGTGTCTGTATCATTTAATGAATGATCTACGTCTCCAGAACTATTTTCCTGACCGTAGTGCTTGCGTTTTGGAGGCGAAGTTCTTCATGTCACAGAATGTCCCGAAATGCAGTGCCAACGCTTTAGCGAGGATTTGTACGATTTGTCACGCTCGCAAGATCTCATCTTCAGTATACCATAACCAAGTCCCGGTAAAATGATTCAAAGAGTCAGAAAGTTCCTTAAACTCCTCAAATTTCCTCTCCACTGAGAGCCCGGAATATCGAACACGGTATTTTGACCACCGAGTTTGATGTACCGGCAAGTCTCGCTCAATATCTTCTTCTCACAGTATCTCATAGTTGTTTTGTATAATTGTAGCCTACTAGTACATCTGGGAATCCCGGAAGTTTCCGAGGGCAAAGAGAAAGAGACTGAAGAGAAATATTCAAAATTCAGGGTCATTCTCATTGGACATAATAGTATGTACCAAAACTCACGAGCAGTAGGAATATTTCGACATTCAACATTCAATATGCTTCGGGCCTGAATTATACAATAAAATTGCATGCCCCCTTGCAATTCGACCGATGAATCTCACCTACTTAACCTCGTCCATCGCGGTTATAAATCTCCGAGGAGGCCCCATGCTTAGTTTGTCCCAGAACCAGTACACCACCAGCCTGGCTCGACTTCAGAGTGACTACGTGGCGGTACTTCGAAAGCCGCTCAATAGTTTATCAACTGGAGTGATGCTCAAATTTGAGGCAATTTGCTCCTACAGCGAGACACATGTGGGATAAGCTTGACAACATTTAGATCCTTCATACACCCTCATTTTGGGTCCAGCCGGTGAGCTCAGACAGAAGTCGAACCTCAAAACGATCTCAATTTGATTCGCGATTTAGTATCAATTTGGACCTCAAAACTCACCTCGGTTTGATCTCGAGCACTGACCTCGATTGGCGTTCGTTGCTGATCTCAAACCGAACTCAGTTCGGGTCTGTGGTGTACCGTATCAACTTGAAATGGAAATTTAAGACGTTGGAAAAATTTTCTTGCGACTTGTTCCTCATAAAACGGTTTCGTTCGGGTAGTGTTTTGATCAAGTTCCGCACGGTTGAGAAGCACTTGGTATGTGAGTCGACGTGGGTGTTGGAATCAATAGACCAGAACCCAGTATTAGCAGTGAACCTGTTGCAAACACGCGGGGAATCCAAAACTACGCTACATATAAATTACTGTACTATAATTGAACTACATATTTAGCATGTCAAACACAAAGTATGAATCTCGGGGTTAGCAGTTGGCAATCCAGTGCACGCACATAGCACTCGTAACTCGACAGTGGGGTACCTAGAATTTCCTTGTTAATATTCATCTACGATTGAGCTGACTTTCAGTCTATCCGGTCTTTCACCGGAGACCTGTTAAAATACCCACAAAGCTCTTCTTGCCTTTATGACACAATCGCGACAAAGATGCGGACAGCGTGGTAGTGAGATGGATTCCTGACAAGCAGATCCGTCATTTGACGACTGCATAGTCTTTTGAGATCTGGGCTCGTAGGCTGTTGATCGCACTTTAGAGGGAAGCATCAATCCCATCCTATTGACTTGCATATGTCCGGATCTTAGCCTCCGCCACTGACGTTTTGTTTACCAAACAAATCTGATATCACTCTCTCTCACTATCAGCACAATACCCCCAGCCACTGTGGCCATGGATGCGGAAAGAACCAGCCTCATCGCGGAAACCTACTATCTCGGAGTCGCTGATATACGAGACGAGGTCGTTTGGAGGAACATCGATGGCGAACACAAAGTGGTCACAAGAGAGTCGGCAGATGCAGAGGACTTGCACATTGCCACCACATCCGTTACAGCTTCCGAGTCACTACTCGTCCCAGCAGAACTCACCTTCGTCGCCCTCCTCTCTTCGAAAGACTTCCGGCTTTCATCAGACGGGCATTGGACAGGGCCCATTCAGCACATTAAGAATTTGGCGGAGGTAAAATTGAAGTGCAGCGCGGTTGCACCATCATGGTCCGAGGTCCCGGTGTTCGCTGGTGACTTCACCGATGTTCTGCAGAACATGCACTGGCTCATGGACAGCGGCGGAACCGCCGGAATCACCCAGAAGGGTATTTTCCCCTCCGAACCTTCACCCGCCGAATCTTCCCCCGCCGCATCTTCCCCTCAAGCCTCGCTCGCGTTACGACATGTCTTGTTCGATGTTTGTAGCAATTATCTACACAAACCTGTGCATTACTGAACTTTGCCAATCCTACCCAGAAAGTCTACGGCAGCCCTGGCAAGTTCTCAGACTGATTCAAATTGTATCATCAGTTCACGGTTGCTCTCCTTGCAGCGGCGAAAGATATAGAGCAGATGGAGAATTGGCCAACTAACAGCGATGTCGCCAAAGTGGCGTTTCAAGAGATCAAGGAGTCGCATCGTGTGGTGCCGGTTCCCGCGTACGATACAGATTCCAACCTCATCCATCCGTCGAAATACCGCGAAGCGCTGATGGGGGCAGTGGTATGCGTGAGCATCACATTGACGCACTGGCACTTCCCTTCGAAGGCCAAAGGAGGCGCCTACGATCGATACGCGGCTGACATTAAAAGGCTGCGCGTCCTCGTTCCGCCTACACCAAAAAAGCCTCGCCACACTCCGCCAACTGACCCCGGGACACCCACGAAGAAGAGACGCACTACATATACTAGTAATACTGAGGTACGCTGTTCGATGATTTCGACGATCTTAATGAAAGCTCGACCAACCCTCTGGTCAGATCAAATTTGTTGAAACACAATGATTGCACAGATCAAGCGCAGATCTTAAGGCCGCGAGAACTTGATGTGCCAACGAAAGCTCCGTATGTACAAACAAAGAGCGTTCAAATGTATTCTCTCACTTCATATGTATACTACCTGCTTCAGAATGGTTGTCCGATGATACACCGTGGTCCGGACGCCGGGACAAAGCATCGGGGCGGCCCACGACAGATGCAAATGATCCTATGGTTCAAGAACTCGAATCCAGATGTTCGATATACATCAATTCTCTGCACGCTTTCTGGAATAGTAATCCAACCTGGACTGGGTGATGATATGGATAAACTTGCGTGCACCTCTCGAAGTCGGACTAAGCGATTTCAATACTGGCAAAGTTCATATTGATATCTGCCTAGTACGGTTGAGCTGGAGTCCTTCTCTCTGTGCAGGTTCGGAGCAGAGGCAGAGATTTGTGGACATTGAGTGGTCTTTAGCTTTTTATTGCACCGGAAGGCGGACGCGGACAGCGTGATACAGATCAGTGACACTCGAATCCGACATTCACGTTCCTGAAATTTGGGGTTCGCCGGTGTGAGAAAGGCAAACAAAGCTGATGTCCACGTTGCATGTCTTCCTCTTGCCAGACTGCACCTCTTCTGCTAAATCTTGGTCTGTGTCTTCTGGCAAACCGACCGTCAGGTACGTGGCCAAGGGAGCAGACAAGCGAAATGGAATTTAGTTTGTTGACACTTGGCGGGAGTGGATGAAGTTGGGGCGAGTCCAGTTGCTGTCATGCGCACATAGGCTTCTGGAGTTTTGTTAACTTTGAGGGAGGATATAATGTACTCTGATTGAGGAACATGAATTCAATTGGTGGAACAGAGCTTCATTATCCTGCGACCGAAAGCAGGGCAAAACCCTTTGCATTTGCGGTATGAGTGCATGTTTTTAGGTGTCCTGTGTAATGTACGTACTGCAATGCGTTGAAAATTTCAATTCTTGGATTGGTGGCGCAAAATTACGTTTTTTTTTGATCAGGTTTCGCACGGTTGAGATGTACTTGTCCGTGGGTACGTAAAATATCCTTTTGAAACTTGGCCTGTGGGCTGTCCCTTCCTTGTGCAGCCGAGCGGCGGTGGCACGACACAATGTCGGAAAAAACCGATCAGGGTGACCAAAGCGCAGCACATCAGCCCTGGTCTGGTCAGGGCTTATCAGATTACCCTCAACCAAAGTGTAACAAACTCAGTGCATTGACATTCTAGCAAAAAAGCGCAGTAGGAAACGGTGAGCAGAGCAAGGTAGTAATCATGCTATGCCAATGCATTTCGTGGTAGTCTTGAACACTGCAATACTACACACGAATAGATAGTCTGCATGCACATTGTAATGGATACTTGGTAAGTAAGGAAGAAAGGGAGGAGCCCACCTCGGAAGAGGATGGTCAGATGTTTTGAAAAATCCATCGAAATGGCCTTGTCAACGCTGATCAGACTGGTCAGACTGCAATTTTTGAATATTATCAGAAACCTGATGGCCTGACCTGACCTGATATACCCCATTCAAGTTTTCAACCCTGATGGTGCATTTAGCTTTTTTCCGACAAAGGTACGCGGACATTGCGCGGACAGCGTGATATGGATCCGACATTTGACCACGTTCAACCCTCAACATCTGGAGCAATCTGGCGCTTCTTCTGGCAGTTCCAAGGACCTCGAACTGACCGAGTTCCGCCAGGCACGGAGCTGTTACTGCTCTCGGTGAACGTGGGCAAGAGTTTCTGCCGTATAAAACGTCAATCGCGCGGCCAGGTCTGCCAAGGTCTGTCCCAGTGCCAGTTGACCTTTGACCAACCATGCAAATCTTCTCTGGTCTCCGAGTATTTGCCTGTATGCTTGCTGCCGCGTGCGTCCTCGCTGCACCTTCCCCAGACAAGATTCCAAGCCGGAGCCATATCACCCGCCGCGAAGCGTTCATGGAACGTCAGTCCCCCGCTGCGCCCAAATCCCACGCCAACTGGGCCGGCGCGGTACACACCGACCCCACTGTACGTGCCTGGTCTCACTCAGCCTTGATCAATCATTCTGAATTTTCCACACCAACTTGAAGGCCAAATGGCAATCCGTCTCCGGCGAATTCGTCATTCCCTCCCTCACCGCTCCAAGTGGCCTGCGTGAGGCGTTCATCTCCGTCTGGGTCGCCGTCGACGGGTATACGTGCACCAACGTGACCTTCAAGGTGGGCGTGGACATTGAGATTAAGAACGGTGTTGCTTCGTACATTGGTTTGTGGTTTTGCTTCATACGTATCATGCACAGTCAGCTGAATAGCGTTTTTTTTGTACAGCATGGGACGAGTACCTCCCAGAGTACTACTGGACTGAGAATTTCCCGGAGCTCGCACTCGCCGCGGGCGACGTCATCCAACTCACCGCCCTAGCGGTCACCGGCGAACAACCCAACTACCCCGAGTCACTCGTCGAGAATCTGACGAAACCCGGTACCTACACTGTCGGGCACTACTTCGCGCCGAGCCCGCCGCTGTGCCAGTCCGACGCGATCTGGGGTATCGAGGTATGGGAGGTCGGGGACGTGCGTGTGCCACTCACAGTGCAGATGACGACTGCGGAGGCCCAGCGCGCTGATGGGAGTGTTTACGTGCTGAGCAGTGATGCGACGGTGTTGAATACGGTGGAGAACGGAGTGGCGCTGTCGAGTTGCGCGATAGTCTCAGGGTCGGGCACGATCACTTGCTCTTTCTGATTTATATGCGGGTGTTCTCTGCGCATATATAAATTGATAAATTTTACCTGCGGAAAATGTATAACCGTGTTCAATCTTTGAAAGTCTGCGAAATAATGACCTGTAAATTAAAGTAACGGATCATGCCACTTGTCTATCACCTCGGAGTCTAATACACGTTCCTCAAACTGGGGTTGCTTGAGAGACTCGGGGGTACTTATGCAGCACAGAGGCGGTTTGTCTTTCGAAGAAATTGAGAGGCTGCAGCGAACATCAACTGAGCGGCCAAGCAGTCGAAATTGAAGTTCATGTGTTGAGTCTCGGCCAGAGGCTTAAGCGGACCGATTGGGATTGCATGGGTTGAAGGAAACCCCATTGCTTCGATGCGCGCATGGGCTTGTGGAGTCTGATTGTAAAGAAGCAAAGGATGAATCGCAATACAATATGAGAACTAGCGGAACTGACTTTGATTATTGATCATACTGCGCTACTGGTATCGAAAAAAAAAAAAAGAAACAGGAAACATGCCTCGCGGCGTTTCGGGTTGAACGGGGAAATTGGAATGAACTCAACCACGTTAATGTGCGTATAATAAGTAGCCATGTTTATGACCGCAGGCACCGGTCATGTATTTGGTAGTGTGGACGCGGTCCGCCGTTGAATTTTGATTCTCTCGCTTCGACATCATGGTCCAAATCTCTCGAAGAATGATGGCGGCACGTTAATAATCCCACGGTTCAATAATTTGCTAATATTTGCCTATTATGAGCTGTCCTTCTCTCAAGGCACGATGTAATCTTTCGCCGGAGAGCCACAAATTTATGCCTTTGGTTTCTTATCACTGCGGCCAACGCTGCGACGCGAGTGATATGGATCGCCGACACTCTGATCCAGCATGTTCAATTAAAGTAGCTGTCAGGTAGAAATCCTATCTCTGACGTGACGTGTCTCGGTACTGTAAGCGCCCTACTTACCGTGTTCTGCTAACCGTCAGGTACGCGTACGGCCCATTGTCGGATGCATGCTCGCTGTATAAAGTGTCAGATCGGCCTCAGTGTTCCTTCAAGTTGGGCCCTCAGTGACCAACCATGCTTTTTTCTGCGCTCTTTGTCCAGATCCTCGTCGCTGCCGGCGCCCTCGCCGCGCCTTCCCTAGACAGGATAACCAGCCGGAGCCATATCACCCGCCGCGAAGCGTTCATTCAAGAACGTCAATCTCCTGGCTCACCCGTATCCCACGCCAACTGGGCCGGCGCGGTTCTAACGGACCCGACTGTACGTCGTCGTACCTGCTTTGTTTTTTCCCCTGACATCTCAAGCAATTTTAATTTTTCTCAAAGGCCAAATGGAAATCCGTCTCGGGCGAATTCGTCATTCCCGCCCTCAGCGCCCCGAGCGGCCTGCGTGAGGCGTTCATCTCCGTCTGGGTCGCCGTCGACGGGTATACGTGCTCGAATGTGACCTTCAAGGTGGGCGTGGACATCTCGATCAAGAATGGCGTCGCGTCGTACCTTTGTGGGTTTTGTTCCTCCGTATATATATATATGCGTGCCTCATCGCGGGTGCTAATCGACTTTGCATTGCAGCATGGGATGAATACCTCCCGGGGTACTACTGGGCCGAGACGGGCGCGCCCAGCCTCGCGCTCGCGGCGGGCGACACCATCCAGCTCACGGCGCTCGCGATCACGGGTCAAAGCCCCAACTACCCCGAGTCGGTGGTGGAGAACACGGGGATCCCGTACACCGTCGGGCACTACTTCACGCCGAGCCCGGCGCTGTGCCAGTCCGACGCGATCTGGGGGATCGAGGTGTGGGAGACGGGGGATGCGCGGGTGCCGATTGAGGTGCAGTTTACGAATGCGCAGGCGACGCGCGCGGATGGGAGTGTTGTGGGGCCGGGAACGAGTGCGACGGTGCTGAACACGGCGGAGAACGGGGTGGCGTTGTCGAGTTGCACGACGGGGGCGAGCACGGTTAGTTGCTCTTTTTGATATATAAGCTCGAAGTAAGTACATAGGGGTTTTACCTTGGCATCTGTAAACGATATATACTGTTGAACTGAATTTTTGGGAGTACGTAATGATCATGATCAGCGGCGGATTGAACCAATGCTTGGATATTGTAGCTCACAGTGATGTACAAGATATACGAAAGCACCTGCAATTTGTCTGAGTTGGACAAGGGCAACAGAACAGAGAAGGAGTGTTTCAGGAAAAGAGATGCAAGCTGTAACTCTGCTGAGGAAGCATATTTGTTTTTGCTCGCAGTCAAAACCAAAGGCAGGTTGAAACGGTTGACTCCGGCTCGGCCAGTGGTAGGTTCAACTTTGGTCGCGTTGCAATACCTAATCACGTGATCGCGTACTGCCAAGCACACCCGCATTCCCACGTCTGCCATTACACGCGTTCCTCGCATCTTCGCTGCCACCTTTCTCCCACCCAATCGCCCTGTGCGGCTGTATGGACACGGACAGCCGCGCCAGGGGAATCTATCTATCTATCTGTCAGGCTATCCAATATGAATCCCGCTTGTGGGGCCGACGAGATCGCTAGTGACGTCTGGCCTCATGGAAAGAAGGCTTGAAGAAAGGAATCGCGAATGTGCCGATTACAATGCCGACTAAGGACTCCGACTCGGGATATACACGCCACCGGAACCAATACTGTGTCTTCGGCCAGGGCGGAAGAAGCGAGCAAGCACGCACGCAGGCCAGGAAACCTCGCCGTGTTTGCGTGTGAAGGGTGACTGGCTGAAGGACGGCTGTCCTTGTCCAACTATCCGGCTGTGTCCTTTTGTTCTCCCCTTGTCTTTGCATTCCCTGTGCTATCGGTATCCGTCCCTGCGATATCATATCGCCATATCATCTCGTATCGCACCTCCGACTCGGAAACGAAACAAGGCCAGGCCCAGGGGCACTGTTACGTCGTTCGGTAAAAAAAGCGACAAGAAGAAGACAGACAGACAGACAGACAGACAGACGGTATAGACCAGCCAAGATCTATCGCCGGTCCGCTTGGGCCTTTCTTCTACCCTGACGTCGGAAGGCACGCAAAAGGCAAGATATACATAACGACTACTCAATACTCCACCGCGCGTCGAGGCTCCCTCCCTCTCGTCCGTTCTTTCTTTCCTTTCAACTTAGAGTAGGAGCAGCACTATGGCGCACTCGTACACGCCCCCAGGCAGCAGCAGCAGCTCGCGGTACCCCCCACACATCCCGTCCCAGCT
Organism: Mycena galopus ATCC 62051; assembly: GCA_014925785.1. Lineage (NCBI taxonomy): Eukaryota > Fungi > Basidiomycota > Agaricomycetes > Agaricales > Mycenaceae > Mycena > Mycena galopus. The sequence continues at coordinate 315,424 of WIQG01000182.1, forward strand.
CGGCATCGCGCACCCGTGGCCAGACTCGCCTTCTCATTCCCTCGGTTCCTCGGGAGACGCATCGGAGGCGGGATCGAGCGTAGCGTCGTTTAATGATATCCATTTGGAGGTGGACGGGGACGGGGAGGAGGGCATCGTAATGGAGTCGCGGGGAGGCAGAGGCCAGCAGGGAGTGCAGGGGCCAGGAGTAGGACAAGGCGTCGGAGCGAGCCCGTACGGCCGCGGCGCTGTGACGATCCTGACGAGCGACTACGATGAGGTCGACGCGCTGTTGCATTCCATTTGTGGGTGGCCTTCTCGACTGCTTGTCTTGTCTTCCACCAGCGAACTAACTCCGTCTCGCAGACGAAAAGACCCAACAAGACGCCTGGTTCGCACCTGGGCCCTCCGCGGGCGCCATCGCAGATGCATGCCTCGGCGGTGTCGCGCTGCGCGTTGCCGCGGGAGCACCGTCGCTTGCCGCCCCCCCTTCCGTTGCTGCGGCTGCGGCTGCTAATGTCGAAGACGAAGAAGCGAGTGGGACGTCGACGCCTGGTACGCTAGTCTCATCCTCGTTGCACTCAGAATGGATCAAGACTAACTGTTTCTGCACAGGAGGCGACCGCGGTCCACAATTCCGCGTCTTCCCTTACAATGCGCCGCACCTCGTCCCCTTCGAGGCCGCCGTGCGTTTACTGAACCCCGCGGGCGCCGTGCTGGTGAGGAGCGCGGCGGTGACCGCAGCGTGTGCCAAGATGTAAGTCCTTTCCACTCGTCCTTCATTTTCTTCGAATTGCGGGACGTCCCTTGCCTGACGGCTTGCGGATTGTGGTCTTTCGAGAGAAAGACCTCTCTCGAGATGGAACGAAACTGAGCTCGAGATCCCTCCCGCCTCCTCCCCGCCTCCTTCCCTTCATACGCACAAGGCTGACTCTCCCCTCTTTTCGTCTTCTTCAGCCCAGCAACCGACCACTCGGTCTACATCGACGCCGCGACGCGCATCCAGGTCCTCGGCCGCATGGGCGACCTCCCCGGCGCGGAGAAGGACCAGTGCGGCGCCTTCATCGTGCGTCGCGTTCGATCATATAATAATAAATACAGCGAGTCCTGACGCCCCCGCAGCGCAAGCCCCCCTCCCTCGTCCTCTGGGCCCCCGCCGTCGAGGCCCTCGCGCCCCTCGCGGCCGAGTTCGAGGAGAAGCTCATCAAGTTCATCTGGCGCGTGCGCACGTCCGTGCTCCTGCCCTCCTCCACCTCTGCACCCAATACCGCGCCTCCGCCCACCGCGAATAACGGCACGTCCTTTCCCCGCTTTGTTCCTTATCTCTGGTGTAAATACCTCTGCTAACGCCGCCTCAGCAGCGCGCAGACGCGACAGCCACGCCGCGCCCGGCGTGCTCGCGTCCCTCTTCGGGTCCTCCGTCGCCCTGCCCGCCGCAGACGCGGTGCAGGAGGAAGCGCGCGCGAGCACGACGACGTTCCCCGCCCCGGGGACGCAGCAGACGTACTCCTGGGATGGGGACGGCTCATCGCGCTTCCGCGAGGAGCTCCTCTCGCGCCCTGCCCCCACCTCGCCCGTGACCGAAAAGGGCGCCGCGCAAACCGAGAAGACTGCTGCGAAGAAATCGACCTCGCTGTTCGGCTGGTCGTGGCGTCTGCAGCCCAAGGCCGCGCCTGCTGTTGCGGGGGGCGACCCGGAAAAAATGGGCGCGGAAGCGGAGGCGGGGAAGGGCGGGGAGCGCAAGCTGGTGTTGCTAGGGCCGCTGTACGCGGGGTGCGGCGCCGGGTTGGCGGGATGTGAGTGTTTCTCTGGTCTTCACTGGTCTGGTCTGCGTTTCGGTGTTTGCATCTGGGGAGGAGGGGCAGTGCGGGGGAGTCGCGCGCTCCTTAAGCGGGAGGCTGGGGGACGGCGTCACCTGCCTCCTCGTCTTTATATTTTCTCCTCCCATCCCAGTTTTTGGCGCCTTCCAGTGGCATAGATGGGTTCCATTTCATGAATCTTTTTTTTCTTGTTCGCCCTGTGCCGCGCGGCGACAGCATGGTATTTTTTCGTCTTTCCCTCTTGTTTTTTCGCTGGCGTCGTCACTTTGTGCGTCATGGCGAGCGAGACATCATCTCGGCGGGTGACTGGCAGGAACGATGCGAGCGAGCCATCTCTTCGCTGTCTCAATGCCGGTCGGCGCGCGCCTCATTCGCGGGTTTTCAGGCAGGAACGATGTCGACATGTATTCTGCACGTCTCTGGCAGGGCTTCTCCCCACTGCATCACATCGCCCTTGTCTCTCTACTTATTTTTGCGAGACGAGGCACCTTCATTCTTTCGCAAACCTTATCTTTTTCTCGTTCTTCCTCTCGCACAGTGCCCGTGATGCTTACGTCCCCTCCTCTCTTCAGACTTCGTTCTCTCCGGCGTGAGCGTCCTGCTCGGTGAATATGCGCTTGACGCCGACCCGACGCGCTTTGCGCTACTTCTCACGCTGCCCGTGATATTCTGTGTTTCGATTGTGCGTGCCGTTTCTTCTCCCTCCTTCCTTCCTCCTCATGCTGATTTTCTCGCCTCGCAGTTCTTCTGTCTCCAACTCGTCGGCAACCTCTCCCTCATCCTCGGCCCCGTCGCGCAGTATCACGAAAACTCGGCGTTCTACTCCGCCGTCAAGCCCGCGCCCAATCCCGCCGTCGACAACAACCTCCCGCACATCACCATCCAGTGCCCCGTGTACAAGGAGGGCTTGCATGAGGTTATGTGCGTCCTGTCCCGTCCTTTCACTCCCTCTGCGTTGATGTGAATGCTGATTGGTGTGTGCAGCGCGCCCTCGGTGCTGTCTGTCAAGAAGGCGATGCAGACGTATGCGCGGCAGGGCGGGACGTCCGCGATCTTCATCTGCGACGACGGCATGCAGCTTATCTCGGAGGCGGACCGCCAGGAGCGCATGGCGTTCTATGCGAATCACAATATTGGGTATGTCCCCTCCTCCATCCCTCCTTACATGCGGCTGACCGCCTCCTCCTCAGATGGACCGCGCGCCCGGGGCACAACAAGGACGGCTTCTTCCGCAAGGGCAAGTTCAAGAAGGCGAGCAACATGAACTACGGCCTCGCAGTCTCCCTCAGGCTCGAGAAGCACCTCGCCGCGCTCGAGGCGGCGGGCGTCTCCGAGGACGACGGCGAGTGTCTCGAGGACAAGGCGATGCACCTCGCGGTCGAGGAGATGTACGAGGAGAGCGGGCGCCGGCACCGGCCCTGGGCGTGCAACGGGAAGAGTCTGCGCATGGGCGAGATCATCCTCATCATCGACTCGGACACGATCGTCCCCGAAGACTGCTTCCGCGACGCGGCGCGCGAGATGTACGAGAGCCCGGACCTCGCGATTATCCAGCACGAGTCGGGTGCGTCTCGCTTCCCTTTCCTCATTCTCCCCTTTGCACCCCGCTGACGAGGCGGTATTGCAGACGTGATGCAGGTCGCGCACCATTACTTTGAGAACGGCATCACGCACTTTACGCGGCGGATCAACAAGTGCATCTCGTACGGGTGCGCGAACGGCGAGGTCGCGCCCTTTGTGGGGCACAATGCGTTCCTGCGCTGGAGCGCCGTCCAGGACGCCGCGTTCGACGACCCCGACGACGGGAAGCGCAAGCAGTGGTCCGAGAGCAACGTGTCGGAGGACTTTGATCTTGCGCTGCGCCTGCTGCTCGGCGGGTACACGCTCCGCTGGGCGACCTATTCCGACGGCGGGTTCAAGGAAGGTGTGAGTCTGACGGTCGTGGACGAATTGGCTCGTTGGCAAAAGTACGCGTATGGGGTGTGTTTCTTTTTGTCACTTTGCGTGAACTGAGGCTAACGCTGCCCGCAGTGCGATGAGATCATCTTCAATCCGCTTATTCAGTGGTGGAGGAAAGGCCCCATTAGCCCCCAGCTGCGCGGCTTCGTGTGGTCCATTGCGCCGGTGCACTACAAGGTTGGGATGATGTCTTGTGCGTTGTTGTCCTTGCCTTTCTCTGCGCTCAACTAATATGAATCCCCAGACATGTTCTCGTATTGTTAGTGCATTTTTTCGCTGCGGGTAATAATCGCTGATGCGCTCTCTAGACGGAATCGCAGCCTCCACCGTCGGGTCGATTCTCAACTTCCTGCTCCTCGGGCTCGCGCCGGGGCTTGATCGCTTCTACCTCCACAGCTTCGAGATCTTCCTCGCCTGCACGGTCGTCTTCTCCGCGCTCGGAAATCTCGGCTTCACACTCCTTGAGTACCGCCTCGGCCAACGCAACTTCTTCGCTGCGCTGTACGAAAACCTCCGCTGGATACCTTTCTTGTATGTATCTTCCCACCCTTCGCACGGCCTTCGTACTAACTGCGCGCCCACTCACAGCCTATTCTTCTTCGGCGGTCTCAGCATCCACCTTTCCACCGCTATCCTCGCGCATCTGTTCTCATACGACATGTACGTTGTCCATTTGATCTTCATTCAGGCAACATAATGACCGCCTGTGCAGGACGTGGGGATCAACGGTCAAAGAGGTCGAGCGGTCGACGTTCTGGATTGAAGGTACGTTCCTGCCTTCGTGCTCGCTGTCCATCGGACGCTGACGCTGGCGTGTTCGCCCTGCAGTGCCTCGCATCTGGCAGCGCTTCAAGCTGTCCTTCATTATCTGCTTCGCGGTCATCATCATGATGATCATAATGCAGTCTAATGTCGTGCCGTTCGAGTGGCAGATCCCCGGCAACGACTGGGCGCTCAACATCCCCCTGTCGCTCGTCGTGGGCACACACATCCTCCTTCCGGTGCGTTTGCCCCTTGTCTCCAATTAGCCTTATGACGCTCACTGACTCCTGCTTTGCGCTAAATTAGATTGTCTTGAACCCCTGGCTTATGATCTTCTCATATTGATCCATCGCTATCTCGGACTCTCACCACTACATAGACTATCTTATCATATGCATTCTTGGGACCCTGTACATTGCTACTCGCCGCTCTTTGTTGGGACTTATTGCTGTCGTTACGCCGTATTTGCCTTTCGTCTTGTTTTTATCGTAATTCGTTTTCTGAGTAGCCATAATTACCCCGTGCCATTAGTTAGATACATGAAGTCAAATCTGAAATGAAGTTCACTACTTGGCTCTTAGTAGATGTAACAATTTGAGCTGAAAACTAGTCTCTCAGACAGACACTTTATAATTTAATTCGTACCTTGGCTGAAAACGGCTCGTGGTTGGGATACTGATTAAATCCTCTGAGCGCAAGGTAGACTAGTCGCCCTCGTGAGTAGCTAGAATAGATACGAGCGAGAATATATAATATGCGAGAGGAAAAGCATGATGTCAGAAATTATTGCTGAATGCATTCGGGCAGGATAACTGATCGATTTTAGTCTTTCAACGATATAAATTGGATCTGAAATACATTCGAGAGGCGTGTTTATGTATTTGAGTTGAAATAGCAATAGTACACCGAGAAGGACCTCAAAACTTTCGGAGAATTTTCTGGTACCCACTAATAGCTTAAAATAAATGTTCTATCTTGTCGGAATGGCTGCTAGGGCTGCACGCCGTGCCCGTCGCGCCGGTTCTACGGGTCCCTTACGACGAGTAGCCGACCCTTTCCGTCAGAGGTTCTGGGAGTTTTTCGACGGGACGTTAACGGGACGGCTTTTCAAGACGACGGCCGTCGACGGATCTTTGCACGGCATATCGACGAATCTTGCATATTTCCAACATATTTCGAATATTTCTCGTAGGCAATACACTTGCATTGACTTTATACAGTGATTTGTACTGATATGCATCACGCACGGCGGCATTCCTACTTCTCAAGTGAACCCAAGTCTTGAGTACATATCTTTCCTTGTATCCTGTTCAACACATTTTCCTGATCAGAATGCAGTTCTTTCCTCATTGAGAATAGAGAAACACCTCACCACCTTAAAGAAGTCTTATCTATCTCACAAGCAAGTGCATGCCAGTGACTGCTCGCCAATGAGCATCAGGAAAACTGCAAGCAGCTATGGGCACTATGGAGCACTCGGCTAGTGCTGCCTAGTGCTGTCAAAGGCCTGCATAGCCGCCATAGTGACTTGCAGTTTTCCTGATGCATGTCTTTGAAGGTGTGTTTCAGCGCGAATAATTTAGTGTTGCCGCGGCTCGGCTCGCGTGACAAGCCGGCTCCGACCGTAGATCGGCCTCCACCGTGCTCCCATAAGTATTGGGCAGAGGTGTAGTATGTTTATAACATACTGGATTATTACCTTCAAATCGACAGTCACGCGTCACGCACCCCTGTGTCGATCCCGAAATTTGGTCGCGGTCACGCATCACGCAGGCGTCTGTCGAACCTCCTGAGTGTCACACCGAGCCCAAAATTGCCTGAAAGACGCAAAAAGACAAAGTTTCGGTGGAAAATGTCGAAATTTTGGGAGTGTCACTCCAAAATTTGGCCCGGTGTCGAACTGTCGAATAGGTAAAACCGGTCACGCGTCACACCCTCT